>SNQJ01S0000737.1:80586-111613 GCA_010110895.2 Picea sitchensis | reverse complement strand
AAACATCACAAGTAGACAATACCTCATCAACCATTCCTGAACCTAAACCTGAACTTGTTTCAGCTACATTAGCTTCCTTTGCTTCTTTTGTGGAGTCCTCCTTGGATGCATTCTGTCTTTTCCAACAATCCTTCTTGAGATGCATAGATTTGCCACAGAACCAACATTTCTAATTACTCTTCTTTCCCTTTGACTTAGAGCTTGATGTACCCCTCTAACTTTTCCCTCTTTTTGTAGATCATCCTCTGACCACCGTTGCTTCTGCTGTAGAGTTTTCCTTATTGGATTTCTTCCTCATTTCCTCACATAAAGAGCTCCCACAACAATTGCATAATCAATGGCATTTGTTGCGTTAAACCACATAGTTGTGACCATATGATCCCAAGACTTAGAAAATGAACGCAATAGCGTAATAGCCTTGTCCTCATCATCGAACTTTACTTCCATAGAAGTTAATTGATAAATCAAAGTATTGAAGACATTCAAGTGATCAACAATTTTCGTACCTTCTTTCATCCGCAAGATATACAACTTCCTCTTTAAGAAGATTATGNCATCTTGTACTTGAACATTTAAGTGGGGTAAAAGGAGGGTTCCCCCTCGAAGAGGCTTATTATCTGAAATTATCTCTTTTTCAAGGCGTTGAGTACTTTTTCTGAGGTTTTTCTATGCTATATTGGTATTTGGTTCTTAACATTCCCATTCAAGTATAAATAATGGTCACCCTACATGTTTCTCCTTTACCTTCTGAATTTGTGCGTTCTCTGTGGTTTTTTCTGCAAGTCTTGGGTCCTTTCACTGTGGGAAGGTTGATTTCCATCATTTGTATTGTGAGTATGTTCATTCAATTTGTCGTATCTCTTCCATTTTCAGTCATTGTTTGAATCCTGTTGGAGTTCACTGCGAGTTAGTGAGCCAGGTGATAGTTCTTCTCGTGGGCAGTCTCTCTTCTTTCAAGTTTCTTTCGTCATGCTTCCTTACTGTGATGAGCTTATAATTGTTGTTTATCACCGCTTTGATCTCCTTCTGTTGCAAAATTTTTCATAGTTCCTAGTGGCCACACAGTGGACTCCTGGAGTTGATTTTGCCTGTCGCACAAAGTTTTTGTCACTTTATTTCCAAAAAGTCTTTGCGAAGTATATCATTCTCATTTTCCACATAGAGAGGGTGATACCATTCATTACTGCGTGGGTTAAAACAATACACATCTGCATCATGAAAACATCCCAATGCATAAGAAAGAAGGTGAAAAGTGGCAGAGCCTTGAGGTCTGAGCCTCAGGACCTGCCATTAATAAACAAAGATTCGAATATCAGGGCATCTTTTGAACAGCTTAGGTGTATGCATTTTTGTGATAAGATCAAAGGATACAATGCAAAGCTGGCTAAACAGTTTTCTCTTAGGTTTAATGGATTTTGTGTGACCATTGCGAGAATCACATTCTGGTGATGGAGGAAACTTTGTCAGCCACGAAGAAGATCCCTCCACGCGGTGAAAAGTGGTCTAAAGGAATGCCTTTAGACGTATTATGCTATGAATACTTTATCAATCCAAACTGTCTGAACGAGAAAATCAGAGCTAGTGTTCTGATCCAGTATCTCCAGGAGCCTTTCCAAAAGATCCTAAAGGTGATTAGAAGGTATTTCACCTATGAAGGAAGGTTTGACAGAGTATACCCATATCACATCATGTTGATGATGCACTTCATAGGGAAAAATCCTTTAAACTTACCTTTCTTCTTGCATTGAAGCCTAGAAAGGATGGTGAACAATGTCCAAGACGAAGCTGACCAACCGAGGAAGAATGCATTCAATATGTCATTAATCAAGTTGTTGGTAGTCGAGGAATTGATACGACTAGACAAATACTGAGATTCATTTCTAATTTCAGCTGATATCCCTAGGGACCCCAAAGGAGACTTCCCTCCATCCGTGGGGGAAACAAAATTTCACAGTGAAAGGGAAAGAATGGAAGAGGCCATGAGAAAAAGAAAGGAAATAAAATACTCTTCATCCCAATATCCAACGCCCTGGAAAAGAGGAAGGCCGAGATAGATCAAAAATATCGAGGAGACCCAAGCTCCCAGTGAACCACGCACCCAATCTACTGCTAAGAAGTTACTCATGTGCGTTGTTCGGATAGAACCTATTGAAGGTTCAAGTAGGAGAATTAGTGAAAGATGAAGAAGATCGGACACTAGAAACATGGAGGTTCAAGAGTCATCTCACCAGCTCAAGAAAGCACAGCTCAAGAAAGCACAACTTGTTATTGCCGAATTATATTAGGAGAATAGATAATTGAGAAAACGCTTGGCAGAAAGGAATGTGTAAGTGACAATGTCAGAGAGCTGAGAAGGGAATACAAATTGGCTCAAAACAAATCTCATGGAGGCACAAGACATAATCATTCAACTGCATGAGGAACATAGGATGTCAAAGGAAAGAATTGCAGAGCACTTCAAGGAATGTGGACTGGCCATGGATAACTTATGTGTGGTTCTTGCCAGCACTCAAGAAAAGTTCAAAGGGAATGCGGTCTTGTGGAGACAAGTGAAGAATATGAACAGACAAAACTGGTCTCTTAGGAAAACACTCGGGGTATTAAAGTTGTAGGTGAGGCCAACGACATAATTGACATGACCCCATTTTGTCTTTTTCAACTTGGCACATAATATTTCTCCTTGCATTTCTTGTTTCTTGTCGAGAAACAAAGAATTATGACAGGGCACTCATGCGGTGAATATTCATTGCGCAGATGCTATAATCCTAACTATTGAGGAGGACAAGTGTAAGAAAAACGCATGGCATTTTTTGAGGAGATGCATGGTCTTCGACTGTCGTCTCCACCTGGACACACGAGAAACAATCGACAAACATTTTCCACACCAACTCACCACATGCATACTACAGCCAATGATCGCATAGCTTCAACCAGAGTCCGTTGCACAAGGTGGTAGATATCTTGACAGTGCGCTTGATCACTCGGGCACCCCACAAAAGAAAACTCCAATGCATCACAACCTGACAATCAAATCATACTATAACTGAATGATGACGATGAAGGTGCCATTTATGTTTTGAGTGGGGGTAGTGTGGTTTCCATTTTTAGTAAACTCTACTCTAAAGGGCATCTGGAAGGGAGTAATTGAAACTAAAATTCTAGGAGAAGTAGTTTGAGGCATAGCATCCCAAGGGGCGTAGTTTCTTCTATATATTCTATATTTTCAATGTAAGCGAGATTGGCAAAGTAGTGTATACAAGGGACTCTGGAATGTAATGTTTGAACCCGATTGAAAATATAATGCAAAAGTCTTGAGGCTTTGACTAAAATATTCTAATGGTGGTGGTTTGATGTATTGTTGTCCTACCTAAGTATGTACTTCATGTTTTTGTATGTTCATGCCTTTCCCTTTGGTTTAAATTGGAACGTTTAATAAGTCTAAAATTCATCACGTGGTTCTTTAGAATTTTCCATTTAAACCTCGTGTTTTCTTCTAAGTGAGCCAGAATTCATCTTTAATGTTGCTCTGAGTTTCTTTATGTACTCCTTCTTTCACCACACACAATGACATTTGAACTGAACGACCATTTCATGCTTATCTTTTATCCTCTCAAAGTTTCATTTACAAAGTCATTGATTTCTCTCGCTTTCAGGAGGTTGACTCCATAGACCAAGGTTCTGTGTTTCCTTTCCAATGAAACCAGAAACATTTCCCAAACATACAAATATAGTCGACCATTCAAAGTCATTATCTATTAAAGACTGAGCCTTAGAGAGAGCCCTCTCTAGGTTCAAAAGGATAGTTTCCAGTCTTAAAGTTGGTTTGTAGGTTACCTTTGTCATTTATTTTATCAACCCAACAAATTTAGAGAGTGCTAACAAGTACTCCTATGGTTACCGATCGCAAATTGAGAAAATATGATGAATCTAAAGAAGTGGATCAAAGAATCTATAGATCAATTATTGGTAGACTAATATATGTGACAACTTCAAGACCATATGTAATGCAAGTAGTTGGACAAGCCACAAGATTTCAAGCAACATCAAAGGAAACCCATGTTCTAGCAATGAAAAGGATCTTCAGATATCTTAAAGGAACAACATATTTTGTGCTATGGTATCCAAAATGAAATGAGTTAACTATGGTCACCTACATGGATGCAGATTGGGTAGGAATTATTGATGATAGAAGAAGTACAAGTGGATTAGCTTTGTACTTAGGTGACTGCTTAGTGTCATCTTTGAGCAAGAAGAAATCTTGAGTATCCATATCCACAACAAAAGTAGAGTATAGTGAAACATCAACATGTTGTAATAAGATTATTTGGATGAAGACTTCAAGACATACAAGTGAGATATGATGAGCTATTCTGATACTCTATGACAACACCAATGCTATAAGAATCTCCAAGAATCCAATGATGCATTCCAAGACCAAAAATATTCCTATTAAGTTCCACTTTCTGTGAGAACAAGTCAAAAATAGAAAATCAAGTTGGAGTGCATTGGGACAACAGAATAGATTGCATACATATTCAAAAATCCTCTTCCTAGGGATACCTTTGAGTATCCTCAACAAAAACTAGGAGTAATTTCTGTTCCAAAATTATTTCCATAATATTCTGCAAGAAAAAAAAGGGGAATATTGTCAGGGGGAGTCACCCTTTTCCATTGATGGAAAAGGGAGAGAGAAAAATAGTAAAAATAGAAGCATGAAGACATGGGGAGTTAGCATGAAGAAAACATAATAGTACAATCCTTGAAATCAGAGCATAAATATAGGGGAAGCACGATTTATTTACTCAGTTGTCATCAATGCCAAAGGGGGAGATTCTTGGAAAATTGGTTGAAATTGATGTCAACCTTAGAAAAATCCCTAAATAAAATCCCAGAATCCCCTAAAAGTGATGATGATGTGTCAACTTGAAGAACCTTGAAGGAGCCTTGACATAAATTTATATAACTCCAAAGTAGTCCCCTTATAGTGTAGATTTTAAGCATGGCCCTCATGGGATGAGATAACATGTGGTTTTTTACACATTCCCACTTTGACTTGGACACAAAAGGATCCCAAAATATGTCCAATATAAATATTACATGCCTACAGATGTCTAAAATAAAGATTGAAAGATCACTATTGTTGAAAGTATTAACTTTTGGTCAATTTGGATCCTCTATTTTTGAGGGAATTTTTACCCTACATAACTAAATTAAATTGAAGCACAAGTTACATGGTTATAAACATTATTATGATACCTTTCCAATGGTATATGGAAGTCCCTCTAACTCCCTAGGAATGAGGAGATATTATATTTTCCATCTGATAACCCAAAACAAAAATTGAGATCGGCTCAACTAATTTTTGGGGACAGAATTACTATAAATATAGGATAGAATTTTGGATTTTTAGAGAAACAAATGAAGATATCAAGTCAGAGGTACACTCAAGGTGTTGGGGTGTCTTTTTTATTTTCAAGGGAAGTCTAAAGATTTCTCTTAAGGTCCTTCTTATTCTCAAGGTATGTTACAATCTTGTGATGTTGTCGTATGCTTTGATATGAGGTTGTGATGTTTCCATGAGTTAATTCTGTCATTAATGGATGTTATCGTGAGTGAATGTTTTTGTCAGTGATTACATTTTGGGAATTATGCTATGAGGATTGCTAGGATTTGAAGGATTGTCTACAGAATGAAGCATACATGTGAAGTGAGAAGTATTATGTGTGTGAAGATCTTGGATTGGTGATATGTTATTGAGTTGATGCTTAGTTGATAATATCGGTGTCTTCATTCAATAGTTTGATTCATGTGCTTTAGAGAGTGGATGATTCCTTCCATTTGGAGCTGGTAAATACAGGGTGTTGGTGCCTCCTTCGAGTTGGTGATGGTAAATCAAGGAGTTGGAGCTTCCTTCAGGTTGGTTCTTGTAAATTAGTGGGTTGGTGCCTCCTTCGAGTTGGTGTTATAGTATATTGGAAGTTTGTGCTTCCTATGAATGTAATCTTACCATGATGTAAGAAAATAATTATGTGGTTTTCTCCCATTTGGTTTTCCACGTAAAAATAATTGTGTTATGTGTATGGTTTTTTTGTGATGATTAATGGAATTTTTAATGGTTAATGTCTACATAATGTGATTAAAGTTAAAATTGGTAAAAATTGCTCAATATTGATTCACCCCCTCTCTCAGTATTGGTGAATATTCTAACAATTGGTATCAAAGACGGTTCTTTCAGGAATATTCTAACAACTGGAAGGCAGATCATGGATAAGCAAGGAGAATTTACCAAAAATGGAACACCATTGTTTGATGGGAAAAATTATATTTTTTTTGAGAATAAGAATGACAACATTTTTGTAGGAACGAGGATTTGATGTTTGGTAAGCTATAGTAAATCGACACATTGCACTAGATTCTCCCCCAAAATATAATCATGGGAAGAATATCAATGAATACAATTAAAAAGCTATGAATTTCATTCTAAGTGGTCTAATAAGTTTCCAATTTGTTAAAGTTATGCATTGTGATTCTGCAAAGGAAATATGGGACAAGCTCAAGAATGTTTATGAAGGATATGCTAAATTCCAAGGGGACAAGCTTTATACTTACAGATTAAAATTTGAATGTTTGAGAATTAAGGAAGATGAATATATCCCAGCTTATTTTCTCAGACTTGATGAAATTGTGAATATTATAAGAGGACTTGGAGAAAATATTGAAAATTCAGTTATTGTGCAAAAGATACTGAGATATCTACCAATGAGATTTTACCCTAAAATATCAACGCTAGAAGAAACACGAGATATATCTATGTTGATCAGGGATGAATTACATGGAATACTTACAACATATGAAATGAGAAGAGAAAAGGAAAATACATCCAAAAGGGAAGAATATTTCAAAGCCTCCAAGAAGACAAGAAAGAACAAGCCAGGGTCAAAACCCTGCTCCATCAATAGTGATGATTCCATTAATGAAGAAGAAGCCAACTTTGTGAGAAAGTGGAAAAGAGGAACCGACAAGTACAACGATAAGATTCCTTTCAAATGATTTAAATGTGGTAAAGTAGGCCATTTTTCTTCCAGATGTCCTTATGTACGGGGTTCTGATAGTGATGAAGAAGAAGTTCCTAAGAAAGAATGGAAATATCAAAAAAGAGACAAAGAAAGAAATAAAGGAAGATTTTTGAAAAAGAAAATCATGTATTCAAAATATGATAGTTCCTCATCCCATGAAGACGATGATAGTGATAGTGAATCAAGAAGAGCACTCTTCATGGTGTTAGAGACTCAAGAGGAAACTACTAAAAATAATGAAGGAGACGATGAAGAATATGGAGAAGTGCATATTGAGGCAAAATGGACCAGTTCCTTAAGTGATCTAAGAATAGAAAGGAAGAAAAACAAGTCTCTCCAAGAAGAGTTAAGTAAAGTGATGAAAGAATTTCAAAACCCTAACAAAATTTTTGAAGAAGCCATTTAGACTATCATAGGTCTAAAGATTATGTTGGAAGAAGACAAATTGATTGAAGAAACACTCAAGAGACAACTAGAAGAAACGAATAAAATAATAAAGAATGTGGAAGCTAAAATAGTATCACTAAGAAAGGAACTGCAGAAGAAGGACATCCAATTAAATTTTTGCAATAGCACCAAAATACTGGATGAAATCATCTACAATAAGAAACCATTCTATGAAAAGTTTGTACTTGGATACAAAGAAAATAATACTGGTGAGGGTTCAAGCTCTATGATGACAGGAAATGAAGCAAAGAAAGGAAGTTATGCATATACTATCAAGGTTTCCATGAAAAACAAAAAAAAGAATCAAGAAAAAGATCGTGCATTCAGAGGAAAATGGAATTAGAAACCAGCAATGAAGGGGATTTTAGAAGAAAAAAACCAACTAGAAGACCACCCACACTTAGGTACCAAAATATTTTTCTTAGCTTGTGTTATTCTTGCAATAATTTTGGGCATAAAGCCATAAATTATCGAGCCTATGCAAAGAGTAGAAACACCTAGAACAAAAGTATCTATGAAAATATCAAGAATCATTATGAAGGAAATTATCCCATAAATCCTCGTGAGGTATTTGACAGAAATTATAACAGTTTTGGTGCTCTGAATTATAAAATTGAATGCTACAAATGTAACAATTTTGGACACATAGCCAGAAATTGCAGAAGTGAATGGATATTTTCTTCAAGGGAAACTATGCATGTTCCTTTCAATCATATAGGGGAACAATAGAGATCTTGGAAAAGGAAACAAGAAGATTTGAAGGTTCTAATATGTCATCTGCTAAATTTCGCAATCTGAAGCAAGTTTTAGCGGTGATCTTCATAGTTTCCTCAATGTATTCACAGGAGGACTTCTAGGTGTCCAATAGTACTTGGGTTTTCCCCTTCTCTCTATGATCAATTATAGGGATATATGAAGGAGTATATGTATACTATCTCTACCAATCCATAACTACATCAAAAGAATCCTAGACAACTTTTATTTTCTCTTTTTTCTCTTCCACCTGATTTGGCAGCCTTGTCAAATCACCATGACATTGTTGAATTTTTTTCAACTCAAGGAAGAAATTTCTATGAGCTTCCATTTGATCTTCATTGGTTGTCAAGGTTGATTCCTTCACAATTTCAAGGATGATGGTGGTTTTTTTGCTCTCTTTTTGTTTGTCTTCAAGAGTCCTCACTTTCTCTCCATGTTCTTTAATTTTTAATTTCTACTGATCAAAGAAAGCGATCCCCTTTTTTTAGGAAACATACATCCACACTAAACCCACTAAGAAAAGGGAACATGGGTTTAACAAAGAAAGTAAATGAAAAACATAGTACGTAGGGATTTTACCATAGACACCCAAATGGGAAAACCAACATTACTTGAGCATCTTTCTTTCTTGTTGTCTTATTCCTACAGAATAAAGAGTTACATGACTAACCTTAGTCTACAACTAAGACACAATTTCCATCATACTCTATTTCTTTACACATGAACAACCCTATAGCCAATTTGGCTTACATCTACATGACCAACAACCTTCTACTAAATATTAGTAGGAACATCCAAAGATTGATTAACATAATCAATTATAACATGCCTTCTTTATAGGATTTAGTACAACATGCAAAACCCTAAATAATGGCACCTAAAAATGGTTACATATCCACGAAGATCATTTCCTACAAATCCTATGAATCTTGGGATTATGTTACAATTAACTTCAGTTGGATTACCAGTCGACTACAAGTCGATCTCCAGTTGTAGTTTATTCAATTACCACTTGACCTCTTGATGACCTCTTTTCTGTTGACCTTTCAAATTTCCTATTGATCACTTTGACTTCCAAATTATTGGTTGATCAATTCGACTTTAGACTTAACCATCGACTCAAATTCACTCGTCAGTTGATCCTTTTCGACGTGAAGTTATAAAACCATAGGTTCAAGATATTCAACCAACAAACCCTTCAAATACCAAGACTTTTGGCATCACCTACATGCAAGTGAAGTCTCACCCGAGGTATCTCCTAGGATTGCAGGAACCAAGTTTCTGCAGGGATGAGGGGATGTGAGGACATCAACATGTTCATTACTACTTATATATCCTATGAAAAATCATATGTTCCTCTTATACCTTGATTAATAATTAGTAAACTCATTTATACAACACCATTATAACGTAGATTGTGATGTAAACCATTCACTGGAACATTCATAATTACTGTGCATCACTCGTATAAAAAACAGAGCTAGATCTAATCATGCATAAACAAAACATCCATGACCAATCACATAAAAAGACACATTCAGACACAATATTTAACGTGGTTCACCCAATCCTTGGGATACATCCACAAAGGTTTAATTCTTTATTATTCATTATGAAATAATATCAGGATTGCACAATGCACTTAAAATAGATACAATATGATATCATTCCCCATCCTACTTAGTTGCTCTACAGTGCAATCCTCTCTCTGCAAACTCTCCTCTAAACCTTCAAAAATAGAATCTCTCTTGTTCTCATCCTATTCTCTCAGCATCCTATCATCATCCAACCACTTATTCTTCCCAACCCATTACATATTTACACATAGAGTTTAGAGCTCAAAACCCTACTAGCTTATCCCAAAACCCTATGACAACTCATTATAACTCATTACAACTCATGAAAATACATAATTTGGTGTGTTTTTCCTTCCTTGCACCTGCATGCTTATTTTCCTTCCTTTTCACATGCATGCTACTTTTCCTTATTTTTCACCTCTTTCTTTATTTCATGCTTTATCTTCTTATACACTGCCAAATGTGCTTTTGTTGCACACTATGATCCTAAATGTGCCTTTATTGTGAACTCTGATCCTGCCTTCCCTTATTTCCTCTACTACTACACATCCCCTCAACAATTAGGATATTTCTCAAACTTTCCTCCAAAATTCATGTCCAATAGGCCCCCAACACTCACTTGTGTCTTTTCCCAAACAACTCAAGAATGTTGCATCAATCCCTTACATGAATCCATAAATTTTTGCAATGTCTCTCTGGCTATAGTGAATTCTTTCTTTGACTCATCCTCCATGTCCAAAATATCCTCTACGGCCTGTTCCATTAGAAGTACAATATTTCCCTGATAGTCTTTGTCAACTTGCTTCACCATGCCCTGCATCACAGACAATCCCCCTATTATCTTGAGTGCTTCGTCCTACAGGGGTTCCAATGATTCTGTGATATTCTTCTGTTCTGCCCTCATTTGATTTATCTCATTGTATATATGTCTATTCACGAGGATTCTCGTCATCTTTTCCATTGGTGGAAGAGTTTTTATGCTTTCTTTGGCTTTCTACACCTTCTCTTTCATACTTCTTACTCTTTCTTCAATTTCCTTCAACTCTAGATTCACCGTCAGTTGTGTCCAAATCCATGTTCTTTCTTCACATATCCTCGCACACTCCTACTCTAGACTCTTAATGCTTACTACTAATGTTTTGGTTGTTTAGTTTCATTTATCCTTGTCCTCAGGTGGTATACCTAGTGTGGTGTGTGTTTCCAACTCTCCAATCCTATTGTGGAATCCTTGAATTACTTCGTTGATTTTTTATATATATTCCTTTATTGTGGATTCTATCACCACTGGTATCTCAAGAATCTACCTATATATCTTATGGAATGATTATTGTACCCTCTAGACCTTTTTTTGGCATCATCCTTCTCCTTCAAAACATTAGTATGAACCTTCTGCAGGTCTACCTTATCCACCACTGCCTTATCTGCCTTATCATTGATTTTGTGCAGAATTTAATTTCATGCACAACCCCTGATTGTAAGCCTTGTAAGGATTCCATGTGTATCTGTGACAATACTAATTCTAGGTGACTTATTACTCATGTCTTCTCCTTCATCTATAGCATAGGAAATTCAATTACTTTGGGAGAGATCTTCAAAATTCGACGCCCTGCTATGATCTCTGGCAGGTAAAAAGTGGTTTCCAATGCTTCTCCATACGTGCTTGCTAGTTTTCCTTCAGTGGATCTTCTCTCTAACACTATTCTCACTACCTCCAACCATTGTTGCAATGTCATCAACTGCCCTTGAACCTTCTTGTTCATCTCTTCATGTAGTTGTGACACATGTTGAACTTCCTCCTCTGTGGCATCCCTTACTTGCTAGCCGAATTTATCAATATCATCATATGTGAAAGTGTAGATAGTTGGCTCTTTGTGGGATTTCATATTCTTGTGCACATGTGTTTTTGGCCCCTTACCCTTGTATTTCCTCTTGTCCCCTACTTTTGGGACTATCTCTTGATCATCACCTGTGCCATTACCTTGTTCACTACCTTTTCCCTCATCATATTTAGTGTCTCGTTCCTCTTCCTCGTCAGGGTGCTCTGTTTCTTCACCTGGAACTTTCCATTCTTCATCCTAGTCATTGGCAATAAGGCATACATCCTCCTCCATCAACTTGTATATTGTTGGTAGCCACTAGAGCATTGGGTATCTTTTATCTTGGATATACATGTGGTGCATCGTTGCTTTGAAGTGCACAATATCCTGATAGGTATCCACAGTCTGGGTGGTGATGCACGGTGTGTTATCTATGATGTGCCTAATAGTGATAAAACAGACATAGAAGGTGACATTGTTTTATTGTTGTATCCCCTTGTGCGCATTATTCCATAAGTTAACATATCGCATTGCTACATGATCTCTTTGTGATGTTTTCACAAATTGGCACTTGTCAGGCTCCCTCCAAGAGACCAATGTTATTAATATGATAAGCTAGGCATAGTGAAATTTCATTCCTTTCTCCTGGGATTTAGTGTAATCTATCATAAATGGATTGACCAAAAGCATGGCCCAATTCATCTAGACCCCTTCTATGCACTTCTTTGCAGTTGTTATCACTATGATCGACACCTCATCCTTCCAACATTTCCTTGGTAATTTGCAGGCCAATACCTGCATCACAAATTGAATGACATCATCACTTATGATGGCAACATCCAACCATCACTTTCATCTAAAGTTGTGGAACTTATCTTTCATACTTTCAAATAATTCTTTCTCCCCAGACTTATTTGTGAATATTGTTTTCAGATCCTCTCCTGTTGTTGGAAATCCCATTATTTGTGCAATCAGTTGTATATCGATTGATACTAGTGGATCTAGCCATAAAGTCCCTTTGTGGAAGAAACTCAATAAAAACTCATGCAAGAGCTTATTTCCTGGATTCCTCCAAAGTGTGGGATTTATAACAAGTTTAATATCCATGATTTTTCTAGCCCTGTCGCCCAGCTCTACAGCTTGACCAATATTGCACCTATCCCTGGTATGCTTTTAGTTAGAAAATACTTGTCTCGTGCTAACTTGAGAAACTCTTGTGCATATTTTATGTCATGGTACAAAAACTTCATAGTAGTGACCTTTCCCATCATTCCCCCTTCAATAATGACACTAGGCGGTATTTCTGGAATAACCAACAGGTACTTGGCATCCTTAGGCAGTATAACCTATGGTGTGATGTCCTTTCTTGAATGTATGTAATCCCTGAGAAGCCCCAGCTGTGAAGTCGAAGATCTAGGTGTTTCCTCAAACTCTGGTGTGTCCGGTGATCACATTTGGGATTGATTTTAGGTTGTGGTAGTTGGTGACCCAACGTTTTTCTATGCCATTTCTCTCTGGGACTGATCCAAGTGGATATTGGTGGCCACCCACCTATTCCAACTGGCTCCTCTTGACAGTTTTAGTTTAACACGTTCTTTTGTAATTCTTTGTAATTGTGGGTTCTACACTTCTGGGGTTGTATGAAGCCATACAAAGATTCCAATTGGATATCAGTAACCACCCACCTAATCCAACTATAGCTTATTTTGGATGTTTTCATGTGAGTACATCTTTTTGTACTTCTAGGGCCATTTTGGGACCCTAAACAATGGTTTTTTGGCTTTCCATAGTTAAACTATAGTCAACTTCAAATTTTGATGGCATAATGTGTAGTTCTCAAAAACACCTTTCCAACGGACTATCACACACCTAAAATGGAGGTCGTATGCAAAAGTTACGACCTTGGGAAGTTGAGGTACCAACTTACCCATTAGGGCAAACATAACTTTTGGCGTTTCATCTCCTAGGGTTAGTTTTTTGGATGTCTAGGGTTTTTGAATTCATGAGTAATGTTAAAAAGGCCTTTGGAGCCTCACTGTAATCATTCTTCTCAAACGAATCCATGTAGCAACCACATATCTTCTCAGAGATAGCTACCACCATTCGAGAAAGTGTTTTCAGTTCTCCAGTTTTACAGTTTTAGCCTATTTTTATTTATTGAATAGAAGTTATTGTTCACTAGATATATGTTGTTTTTCTCCATATCTCTGTGTTATTATATTTAGTTTGTTTTTCATTTCATTCCAATCATAAATCTGTATCAATGGTATCAGAGTGGTCCGCTCTTAATTTCTTTTTCTTCACGCATGTCCTTGACAATATATGGGTAAAACAAGTTGGAACTCAAACCAATCGAGCCTTTGTAATATAGGCCATGCCAAGCCCCAAAAAAGCCCATGGGGGATGAAAATAAATATGAGGGATTAGGAAATCCTTCTAAAATGTTACTCGAGGAAGCCCTTGCATGACAAAGGAACAAAATTATGGACAACTTTGCATAGATCCTTCGATGACTGCCCATAGGAGACACATCTTCATCAAGCGCCCATGCAACCCCCTTCAAGGCATAGGTAAATTTTTATATTTCATTATTTGAACGACTGATAGATGTGGATATTGTAGATAAATGGTTGAATCTCCTCGAAGGGTATTTTTTGGTCCACAATTTTTTCGATAGGGAAAAGATTACTTTTTCACTCCTCAAGGTCATCCCCATGTTAACGATAGGTGGGATACTTACTCTGAGCAAAGGGACATAGAGGAATCTACAATATTTGTGGTCACCCCCATGTGGGATTCCTTTATATATGTCATTAAACAATAGTACTAACCTGTTATAAGCTACGAGGGCCAATACACAAGATGGACCACCCTGCATCAGAAAAGGGACCAAACAATACCAAGTTTCACCAATATCTTCCATACCTTGCATACCAAATTGGGTATAAAAGAATCTGAATGACATATCGTTCTCAAATATCATGGTTTTTTTCATAGATACATTCAAACAAAAATGGATTTTCTGGACATCTCATCATTGGGTACGACTTATAGATATGTTGTCAATATCAAGCAAAAATTTAAGCAGAAGAGGAGAGAGTTTGGATCTGCAATCTCCTCACAGCTGAAGCAGGGCAAAGGAAACCCCAACCCACAAAACAAGGGACATAGAAAATATGGCCACTCTCAGGACAACCATTTGAAGCCGCAACACAAGAAGGGTAATGAGAATTTGAAGAAGGACACAGGAAAATGGTATGAATGCCATAAAATCCCTTGGCACAAAACTGAAGAATGCCACTCCAAGAAGTCACTGGTGGCTAAGCTGAAAGATTTTGATTCAGAGGAAGATTCTAACTCTGAATCAAATCCAAAAGGAGGGAAGAGGATTATCGATGTTGATCCCAGTATCACTGTCGCTACCACCAAATTCCATCCAAGTGAACCAGAAGAACCAGAGGAAGGGGAACGTCTCTTTCACTCACAAATGTGGGTAAAGGGGGCTCTGCTTCATTTCATTGTTGATAGAGGCAGTCAGAAGAACCTAATCTCAACGAAGGTTATCAAGCAGTTGGACTTGCCAATGACAATGCACCCACATCCCTATGCCATTGTTTTTCTTTGCCATGGAAGAGATCTCCATGTCAACCAACAGTGTCGTCTTCCCTAGGACATCAAGCCCTTCAAAGATGAGGTATTGTGTGATATTTCTCCCCTTGAGGTTTGTGATGTTATTTTAGGAAATCCATATTTTTAGAAGCAACATGTTGTCTATGAGTCTAGACCTCATAGTTTTATTACTACTTTGGGTAGACAATTGAAGAGGATACTAGAGGTAGCGTCGTTTACCACTATTTCTTTAATCTCTGCTAAGCAATGTAGTAAGGTCATTTCACAGACCGAGAAGTTTGTCTTCTTTGTGATCCATGCTCATCATAAGCAGAGGGTCACTGCCACATCAGTGGCCTCTACACAAAGCCTCTCTTTACAACATCAGCAAGTGGATGGTATCATGGAAGAATATAGAGACATATTCTCCTCACCCACTAGGTTACCAACGCACTACCAAATCGAGCATCCAATTGATATAACCCCCAGTGCACCTCTTCTTAATGGACCATTAAATCATCGTTCGTTGATGGAAAATGATGAAATAAATCATCATATTGAAGAGCTACTTTAAAAGGGGCACATCAGACCCATCTCCTCCCCTTGTGGAAGCCCGATTGTACTAGTGCATAAGAAAGATGAGACCTAGCAACTCTACATTGATTACAACACATTAAACAAAATCATAGTTAGGAACTAGTACCCAATTCCCCGAATTGATGACCTTATTCACCAACTCAAGGGGGTAAAGTTTTTCAACAATATTGACCTAAATTTTGGCTACTACTAGGTTCCCATCGAGCCAACTGATGTATGGAAGACAACTTTCAAATCTCAATAAGGTTTCTTTGAATGGTTGGTCATGCCCTTTGTCTTAACAAATGGACCAACCATTTTCATGAGGTTGACGGATGATGTATTGAGACCCTTCACCAACTATTTTGGGGTGGTATATTTGGATGACATCCTCATCTTCAGCGGAACTTGGGAGGAGCACATGCAACATATTCAGCAAGTTTTTAGCACTATGTGGTAGCACAAGTTTTATGCCAACTTGGAAAAATGCTCCTTTGGCATGAACAGGGTTCAAGACTTGGGCTACATTGTTGATGAGCATGGGGTACATGTGGATCCAGCTAAGATCCAAGTCATTCATGACTAACCATCCTTGACCACACTAACCGAGCTTCGGAGTTTCTTGGGACTTGCCAACTTCTATCGACTGTTCATGTTGGGATTCTCCCATATTGCATGGGCCTTCAACCAAGTGAAAAAGGGTGGTGGCAGGGAAAAGTTCATGTGGGAGAAAGAACAACAACAAGAATTTGATTATTTGAAGCATCACTTGTGCTCAGCTCTAGTATCTCCTTACCCAATATGCAACAACCATTCAATATTGATATTGATGCATCTGACTATGTTGTAGGCATAGTTCTCACTCAACACGGTCATCTGGTAGCATACCATAGTGAGACACTCTCAGATATTTTTTGGAAATACCCCACCTGTGACAAGGAAATGTATTCCATTGTACAAGCATGTTGTCAATGGAAACATTACATTCTAAGAAAGGAGACAATCATCCACACTGATTACAAGCCTCTGTAGTTCATATAGACAAAGGGGAAGTTGCAGAACGACTGACATCAAAAGTGGTCCACCTACCTACAATAGTTCCATATCAACATCAAGTATAAGACAGGGACCACAAATTGTGTTGTTGACTTTCTCAATCGACCTCCCATGAATGCACTCACCACTGTGCTCAATTCCTATGGGCATGAGGCATATGAGTGGCCCCAAATTTACCAGCAAGATCCAGACTTCACCACCACCTATCAGCTCTTGGGTACAAGTGAAAATGTCATTGATTTTCACATTCGCAATAGATTGTTATGCCATATGTACCATCTTTGTGTTCCTACAAGTGAGCGTGCAAAGATGATTTGGGAAGCTCACTACAATCAGATGGAAGGACCTTTTGGCATGGAGAAAATTGTGGTGGTCCTACAAAAATATTTGTATTGGCCAAAACTTCGACAGGACGTCAGCAAGTATATCAGATATTTCACTTCATGTGCCATTGCCAAGCCATACATCAAGAAGCAAGGCTTATACACCCCTCTTCCTACTCCTGAGAGGCCTTGGGAATCCATCTCGATGGATTAAATTCCTATCCTTCTGTCTACCAAACAAGGAAATGATTGTGTATTTATGGTGGTTGATCTCTTTTTGAGGATGGTCATGCTCACAGCCTGCAAGAAGAGCATCATAGTGACAGATACATACAAGCTTTTATTCGAACGAGTGTGGGTCCATTTTTGGATACCAAAAACCATCATCTCTAATCGGGATAGTAGGTTCCTCAACACATTTTGGCTGAGTCTCTGGTCACTATCGGACACCAAGATCACTGAATCCACTTCCTTCCACCCTCAAAATGATTTCCAAACAAAGGTCGTCAATCAGATGATTGTGCACATAATGCACATGTAAAACGCTAAGAATATGCATACATGGGATGACAATTTTCCCTATGTTCAGCACAACTACAACAGGGCTCTCCATAGCTCCACCAACCATAGCTCCTTCCAAGTGGGGCTAGGATTCCAACCCTTGGGTCCCATTCATGTTGCACTACCTCTTGCAACAACATAGACAAATTCTTCCCATGTTCATTC
Source organism: Picea sitchensis (assembly GCA_010110895.2). Taxonomy (NCBI): domain Eukaryota; kingdom Viridiplantae; phylum Streptophyta; class Pinopsida; order Pinales; family Pinaceae; genus Picea; species Picea sitchensis. Next base: position 93,650 of record SNQJ01S0000737.1, on the reverse strand, counting down.
TGAGGCCAACATTGCCACTGGATTCATTGAGCGGATTCAACACATCTGCCAATAGGTCCATGATATTTTGTAGAAATCCAATGCTAAGTACAATCAACTCCATGATCAACATTAGGTACCACACAAGTTCCAGGTGGGAGATAAGGTTTGGTTAAATTTGTAGAAAAAGTGCAACCTCAACCAAATCTTCCTTAGTTTCTTAAATTAAAGCCTTTCTGATTATTATACTGTGGACCACTTCCTTATGTCACATAATTTTCCTCTTGAATTATATACATATATAAAGTGCACTCTCTCATCAAATCAAATGCACAACCGTCATTTTATTTTTGCCCAACTAACTTGCAAAAGTGAATGGTGTCCCCATTTCTTACATATTTCATAGTACCCTCCTTTTAGTAATGGATTTGGTGCTCCAGTCAACAAATACTGTGCAAATGTTGGGAATTTGTCCATATGGTGACCTTACATCCTACACTTGGTACACTAGATTTGTTCCCACTTGTCCTTCTCTTTTGTAATATTTACTGAAGGTATTGTCAAGGCATATAACTGTGTTTGGACTTGATCCATCCCCCCACTATATCCTACAGGAGATTCCTAGATATTAATTTCAATCTCCAAATCTTCAAGATGTGATGTAACCTTCTATTGTACCAATGGGAAAAGAATGTGTGGAAATAGTCCTGCAATAAACCATTCCCTGTGTTGTTGATCAAGAACCTGGAATGCCAACCTGCCCATGAAATCCTTAAATATTTGATCATAGTCCCAAACCATCTCAGGATGTACTTTTTTTATCTCCTTCAACTGTGTAATGTACTGCGACTTAGACTTGGGCTTCTTGAACTCTTTCAAAAAGGATTTCCTAATTTCTTCCAATATACTCATTTGACCTATAGGTGTAGTACTCTACAGTTTCATATACCATACTAATTCACAGCCTCTAAAATTTGTTTCCAACTGTGCAATATTTGGGGCCTCTTCTTGGACATTCTTCGCAGCCCAAATCATCTCACATACAAATAGATGTTGTTCTAGGTCCTCAGACCCAAATCCCTAGAACTCATGAATTCTCAAGGTATTATCTTACCCTACCATGGTGTTTAGCATAGTACCTCCCCTTGGAGATGTTGGTTGAATCTAACTCGACACACTTCTTCCACTACTATGGCTACTACTAATATGATTTATTCCACTAACTATAAGTTCTTTCGACAAATCTTCAAATGTTATGTCATATCTAGGTGATGTACACGGGGTCGTGGATTCAAAACAGGATTCAACCTGAGCAGAAATTAATGGCTCTTACATTATGGGACTGAACTGAGCCTCTTCTTACTCTTATTTGGTGCATGGTATCTCTATGATATGAACTACTGTGCAAGGTTCTCTCCACTCAGTCTCACTCCACGAATCTCATTTCTCAGCCATAGTTTTCAACCTCTTGTACCTTCCTCCATTGCACAATACTACAAACTTGTCTTCTTCTTTTGGTATACCTTCTTTCTTTCTCTTCAACCACATTCCCTCTTTTCCTTTTTCATCTCTCTCTTCATTTTTTCCTACCTTCAGACTATCCCCTGATCATCCCCCAATTCCCTTATGTGTGTGAAGTCCCTTAGAAATCATATTCCATCATCATCACACATTTGTCACACAACAACATCTTTATCTAGGTACTCAGTGATTTAATAAACCTTCCACGTAGACCCTTAAATAAATACCTCTTTGAAAAACTATATGACTGGGTAAAATATACTACAAATTCTGTAACATATCCCACCACTATTCTATTTAACCAGAAATTAATTGTCCGATAAATCCTATTGCTTACAGAATTGAATTGTCTTACTAACTCAAGAGTCTAGTTCCTTGGAGCTGTACTTTCGTATGTTTTGATATTCTCCACTAACCTTTCTAACCATTCATCTAAAATAATCAGAAATTCACCAAAGAAAATATCATGCAACTTTGTGTACACATACCTTTGCATCCATTTCCCATCATTCATCCGAGGGTTTCTATTCTCTTTCCAGGAAAATTTGTGTTCCTTACATTCCATCCATTCGGTGATCTCTTTCTTAGTAGGCCTCCAAAACATTCCCTCAATTATAGATTCTAAGTCCCAACAATGGAATCATTTTTTGTTGCACAATTATAATACCCTAGGCTCAAGATATTAAACCAACAAACCCTTTAGATACCGACCCTTTTAGCATCACCTACATGCAAGTGAAGTCTCACCTACGGTATCTACTACGATTGTAGGAACCAACTTTCTACAGGGATGAGGGGATGTGAGGCCATCAACATTTTCATTACTACTTATATACCATGTGTGCAATATCATGTGCCTCTTATCCCTTGATTAATTAGTAAACTCAATTATACAACATCATTATAATGAAGATTGAAATGTAAGCCATTCACTATAACATTCATAATTATTTTGCATCACTCATATAACAAAAATATCTAGATATAATCATGTATAAATAGAATATCCATGAACAATCACATAAAAAGACATATTCAGACACAACATTTAGCATGGTTCACCCAATCCTTTGGCTACATCCACAAGATTTTTATTCTTTATTATTCATTCTGAAATCATCTTAGTCTTGTGCACTACACTTACAATAGATACATCATGACATAATTTCACATCCTTCCTATTCACTCTATAGTGCAAGCCTCTCTCTGCAAACTCTCCCCTAAACCTTCATACATAAACTCTCTCTTCTTCTTAGCCTATTCTCTCAACAACCTATTATCATCTAGTCACCTATTCTTCCCAACCCATTACATATTTATACATAAAGTTTAGGGATCAAAACCCTACTAGCTTATCCCAAAACCCTATGACAACTCATTATGACTCATTACAACTTATGAAAACACATGGTTTGTGCGTGTTTTTCCTGCCTTTGCGCCTACATGTTGTTTTTCCTTCCTTTTCACCTCTTTATTGATCTCTTTGATTTATTTCATACTTTATCTTCTTATGCGTCACCTGTTGGATGCTTGGCCTGACCTAGGTTCTGATATTAAAGGTTTACAACAAAACCCTCAAACTATCGACCCTCCTGGTAAGAAAGAAGGCAATGCTTCACACATACTACACAACACAGTCTCACCCAAGATATATTATGGGGGACTGCACGACTCAGGTGTCTGCAATCAGGGACGAGATTGGGAATATATTATGTTCATTTTCCTCATGCATCATCATTACTATCCATTCATATAAATCTAGTATTCATTCATTAATCAAAATATGCATGCATGTTGTCATAATGCAAGTCAACCATTCATTCTTTATCTGATAAATAACATAACAGTAAAACAATCATTCATATACATTAACACAATAGATTTATCGTGGTTCACCCCCCCTGGGCTACATACACAAAGATCTGTATCTTTTTCTCTTTTATTCATCATTATTCAAAATCTTCATTGAGCACATTACGTTCTTCAGGATTACAATAAAAAAGGATGGTAAGTACCCTCTGTGAGGTGGACTAGACAACACTAGGATCCACATCCTATGACATAACCCTAAAAAACTAGCTTATTCATACCAAAACTATATCTTTGTGACCAACCAACCAATGACCAACCTCTACTAGACCTCCTAGGCCTTATTTATACTATTCTATTGGCTCATAGCCATTACATTCATATCCAAAACCCTAACCCTAACATGGCTAGGTTTTTTTTCATGTGTGCCACGCTTCTTTTCCTCCATCTTTCGCATGTTTCTTTTCTTTAATATTATTCATGCTTATTTTACTTCATCTTCTACATGCTACTTTTCCACCACAAATGGAATGCTCTCCAAAAATAGGTTTTTCTTTCCCAAAATAGGCATGTTCCCAAAAATATGATTTTCTCTCCCAAAATAGGCCTGCACCAACAGGCCCCCATAACTGACATGTGGCTTGTCCTGAGCCACTCAATCATAGCTTACATTTTGGATGGCTAGTTACAACTCCTGGAACAAATTTTCCAATTGAGTGACTTCATCTTTAACCTATGTGCTCTGCTATGATCTACCATACTTTTCACACTCTATGTTGTAATTTTCTCTGCCAGCACTGCTCTACATTCTACATGTATTTGCTCGATTTTCCCCTTCTCGTTCTGCAGTCTTTTGATCATCCCCTCTGCTTCTTCCTGTAATGGCTCCAACTGAGATTATCTTACTTGCTTGTCCACATGTGAATCCTTCAGCTCCGCCTGCAGGTTCTTCATATCTGCGTAGTAGCCTCCTGCTCTCTTTGATATTGGACTTCTGGGGTGTAGTAGGAGTCAATTTTTTCGTGATCTTTGTAATCTCCTGTTGGTATTTCTCCATGACCTATGAAATCCTCTGAAACTTCTCTTTTGGTGTGATGTTTGGATCCTATGTGTAGTGTTGTATGTTTTTATAGACTTCGTTCAGTCCCTTTCATAATTTTTCTACGTGTCTCTTCTCCTCCTCTTTATCCATGGTCAAGTGATCACAAGTAATTTGTAACACTTCTGCAACCTCCCTACCAATTTCCAAGTTCATGGTATCTGCGTGGGCCCTATATTAGACTTCTTGCATCACACTTGCCTATAGTATGTATAATGTCTTTGTAGGTATCTATGCCATCATTATATCCAGTTGGTCTATGTCCCTAATGGGATTATGTGTTGTTTTCACATCAACCCTCAACATCTGCTATGTGACCTTGAAGGTGTCATTTCCCTTCACCAATATCTGAACTTTTTCTTCCTATTACTTCTACGCAGGTGCTTGTGGTGTCTTCTCTGTCTGTTGTATTGTAAATTGTTGCATTGTAGGAATCTGGATCCTTTGTAGACTATCATAGAATTCCACCAACTTAGCCATGATCTCCTCCCTTTGCACCTCTGTTATGCGTACTACATCTTCTCCCCTATCTTGGACTTTATCTGCCACTAACCCGACATCGCCCTCTGTAATTGTGATTATTGGAGGCTTCTTATAGTATTTCATTTTATTATTTGTTTCCTCCTCTTGTGTTCCCGTTCTCTTCATCTGTGAGGTCCGCACCTCAATATTCTTCTTCTATGCATCCTCCTCTTTGGGTTGAGAGTTTTCTCCATTCTTGGCATTGCCCTTTACTTTATCCCTTGACACTGTTTCTTTCTTCCTATAATTTTTTGTTATTGCACTTCTTTATGAAGCTTGAGTGCACTCTGCATCCTTTCGATTATTTTCAGCTGGACTACTTGTCTTTTTTGATATGCCTACCTCTACTTACTCCTTTTGTTTGGATCTTTTATTTATTGTTGTCAACTTCCACTGTGCAAGCCAGTCTTTGAAAATCCATTCGTCCTCTTCTCTCGATGCGCAGTATTGTATTTCCAGTCACTTTTTCTATGGGTCCCTTGTGGCATGGATCCACATGTGATGTTTTGATGCCTTGAAATTGGAAATCCCTTCGTTCTCATGGACCATCTCAATAGGAATCCTCCATACATTTGTTGTTTTATGTTACATGTCTTCCAGAAACATGGAAAAAATTGTGTTGTTTTCTTGTTGATTCTTATTGTCCTTAGCTTTCCATAGGATTTCATATCTCGTTGTGTATCACTTCCACATACTATCTACAAAATTTGAGAACTTTGGTTCCTGCCACCCTACCAAAGCTATGAGTATGAGGAGCCAAGAATAATGGAACTCGGTTCCATTATCTTGTGCATCACTACATTCAATCAAAAACTGATTTAGTGGGTATTGCGCCCACCTAAACATCACTCCTTTTGCACATTGTGTGGCTACTTATATGGCTCCTGCTGGGGAGTATTCCTTCTTTTACTTCCTCAAATATTTGAAAGCCATTAGCTTCCTAGATAACCTCATTATGACATCATTGATGTATTTTATGACTATAACCTGATTACTTTTGTTTGTTCCAAATTGTGCTTTCACTATCTTTGCAATATGCTTTTCTCGTTCTTTATTCTCCAATTACTCTTTGGGTTGTGTGCCAATAGTGGGAAACCATGTAATCTTGGCAAACAATGCCATGTCAATGGGTAATGGCCTATCCATCCATAGGATACCTCCATGTACCCTGAATAAGAGTTGTTTGACACATAGTCCCACATTCTTACTGCACCTGAAATGCAATATATCTAGCATGTTCATGATACCTGAATTATAGAGTCATGTGATCCACTACGTGGGCTCCAAGATGGGTCCTCCTAGGGTCCTATCTCCCCCTTGTCCTCTAAATAAGTTTCTTGCACAAGCTTTGGAAACTTCACCACGTCTCGAACATCATGGTTGACGTATCTCAGCTTTGGCACCTTCCCAAGCATATCTTCCACTATGACCATGACATCCATGACGTAAGGGATTGTGATCTCTACTGCATCCGGTGCCTTCCTTTTTCTGGCCAATGGCTAGGTGGACTTTTGTCATTGTTTTTTTCATTTCTTCATCCTATCCTTTAGTCTCTGGCTGGTTTTTAATATCCTTGACCAACACCTCCTCTGCGCCATGTCCCTATTGTTTTCCCTTCATTCCCTCAGGTTCTGAAGGTTTTTTCGGGTTAGGGTTTACGCTGCCATTGGGGGTTTTTGATCTCTGACCCATTTCAACTTGTGCATTCGTCGATGTTTCTTCTTATACCTTGGTTAGGCTGATCTATTTTTTCACTAAAGTTGTGACGTCCTCCAACTCTACAACATCCTCTAGCTCTGCCATTCTTTCTTTCCTTCTTCTGGCCTATCGAGCAACCCTAACATATCTCCCTAGAGTGCTAAACTTCGGAGGTGTCATGTTGTATGTTGAGGTTTCAATTGATATATTCCTCACAAAATTTCACCTAGGTTGCACTCTTTAACTCGCTATTTTCTCAAAAATCACTAAGTGTCCAACTTTCCCATGCTTTTCCCTTTTTATAGACCGGGTCATAAATGTTCTGTTGTATTTTTCACTTTTTTCGGTGATTTGTGGAGTGTCCAATTTTCCTGCACATAGTAAATTTATTGTCTTTTGCATGTGAATTTTTCCAATTGTTTTCCATTCAACCAACTTCCTCCTCTTTTTTAATTTTTCTTATTTTTCTTCTTTTTATGTAGTTTTGAAATTTTTATTTTCTAATTTCTACTATAGTACACTATACACATGGATTCCTTACTACATTTCAACTACTAAGAGTTAGTAGGTCGGTTGTCCTTATACAGTTCCATTCATCTACCATTCACCATTCCTTGCATTTTTTTTCCTTTCAAGTCCTATAGCTGCAGAAATCCTCCATCTGTGACATACTTCACTACATATGGCCCTAGCCAATGCATTCTGAACTTACCAGGATGTTGCAAAAATTTGTTGTCGTAGAGGAGAATTAGATATCCCTCCTTAAATATCTTCTTCTTTATGTGTCTGTCATGCAATAATTTGTCCCTTGATTTCTAAATCTCTTGGTGGAATCTTGCCAGAATCTTGTCTTCTTCCAGTTCCATAATTTGAATCAACCTTTCTTGTATTGTGCCTCTTTCTGTCGGATTTTTAATTGATGCAATGCATAGACCCGGTACCAAAAATTCTAATGGCACCACTTCTTCTTGTCCATACAACAAAATGAATGGTTTTTGTCTTGTCAATTTAGTGTATGTAGTTTTGTATGCCCATAATACCGCTAGTATTTTTAAATCCCAATCATCTATGTTCACATTACAAATATTTGTCAAGGCATTCTCCAAAATCTTGTTGAAAGATTCTACTGTCCCATTTTCTTGAGGATGATATGGTTTACTCTTCTGGTGATATACTTCAAATTCCTCAGTCATAGCCTAGATGGTACTATTAATAAAACAAGTTCCTTGGTCACTCATCAAAATCCCAGGACATCCAAATCTTGTAATCACTTGCTCAAATAAGAAGTGTGTTGTTGTCTCTACATTGCAATCCTTGACTAGTGTTGCTTCTGCCCATCTGGTTAAATATTTTTTTGTAATAATGATGTATATTTCTCTTGACCTTCTAGTGGTTGGATTAATAGGTCCAATAAAATATATTTCCCACTTTTCAAATACATGAAGATTTACTTGAGGTCTTAGGGTCATCTCATCCATCATGTTGAGTTTTCCAACTCTTTGACAGACATCACAATTCTGGTAATATTATTTTTCATCCTTATGAACTGCTGGCCACCATAAACCTTCATGCAATACCTTATGTGTGGTAACCTTTCCTGCATAGTGTCATCTGTCTATACCCTCATGAGCTTATTCTAGAACCATGGGTCATTCATGTTCCATCACACACCTTCTCAAAATGTTGTATGTTCTAGCTTGTATAAATGACCTGTAATTAGTTGATAGTTTGCAGCTCTGACCACCACATTTTTCTTTTGGGCGGTACTTAACTCTTTTGGAGCAACTCCTATGCTCAATAATTCATTGATATCAACAAAGTACTCATCAACTATCTGTACTAAAAATAATTGTGCATTAGGGAAGTTGTCTTCTAAGTTATTAATTTCTTCTCCATTGGTTATCCTTGACAAGTGATCGGGTCCTGCATTCAGTTTCCCTGGTTTAACTATTACTTTAAAATCAAATTCCTAGAACAATAATAGCCATCTACAGATCCTCCCCCCAACATTGGCTTGTTGACTAGATATTTGAGGGTATAATGATCTGTGAGCATTTTAAAGTGCTCTCCCAATAAGTAGTGTCTGAATTTCTACAGTGCATACACCATGTGTTGGCACTGGGGTAGACCCAGGGTCAACGCTCAAGAGCGCACCAACAAAACCCTAGCTACCAGCCCTTTCCGCAACACCTATGAACCAAATGCAGTCTCACCCGAGGTAGAGGTAGGGGTGGTTGCAAGACTCAGGTGTCTGTAACCTTAGCTGGGACACAAATATATGATTATCTTGCTTACAACGCACTTAGCATCAATTATTCCTTAACATACATTCATTAGTACACTTCACAGAAAGCATAGAGCACCGCAATAATTACTCAAATCTGGCACTTAGAAACGATAAACAAGTTATACCTAATAGATTAAGAACTTATCATCTTATATATCATATCTAGCATGCATTCATATCTCATAAGAACAAAGCATCAATAGATCTATCTAAACATATCAAAGCACTTAGCAAGAAAGAGACAAACACATCAACACAATACACAGAGTTACCATGGTTCACCCCCACCCTGGGGCTATGTCCACAAAATCTTCTTCTGTTATTATCTTCTGTAAACCAAGTAACAACACAAAGCCTTTAGGATCCTACCCCGCCTAGGATAAGAGATCTGCGCAGCTTTCCAGATCCTCTTTCCCTGGGTACATCCAAGCACTAAGTCCTTCCCTGACCCATGCACTCAACACTTACAATATTTACAGTAGGCACAGAGCTCTTACAGTCACACAGACGTCTGATCACATATATCTACTTTATGCACCAATCCATTCACTTTACATCACATAGTTGACACACACATCTCCTTTATTACATTTCCTACCCTTCTATTTATACATACAAAACGTCTAAATACGGGCCCGTATCCCTTTTCCATTACAATATTCCCCAAAAGCCCAAAAATCCCTAAAAAGGGGCGGAGATCCCGTGATCTCCTCTTCGCCATGCGCTCCTTATCCGACTGGATGTCGAAGTACCAAAAATGGTCAAATATGACCAAGTATTCCTCAAAACTTGGTCAACGGCCAACATGCCCCCAACACTCACCTGTGACTCGTCCCAAGTCACTCAAGTCTGGCGATTTCTACTTCAATCACCTCAAGTTTGGCTCGAGCCACTTCGACCTATTGCTTTGTGATTTCCTCCTACTCGACGAACTCCTGGATGAGTGCATTATTGATTGGTCCTTCTAGGTGTTTCTCTGATGTAATCACGACCTGGTGTAGTTCTATCCCTTGGTTTTCAATCTCTAAAAATAGTTGACATGCCTTATCCTGCAAAGGTTGAAGTTGTTGCGTCACTTCCATGACCTTGCTCTGGATCATGTGGATCTTTTTCTATGCAATGCGTTGCTCATGGGATCGCTTCATTTTCTCTATGGTTGATAGGGCCTTCAATTGCATCTGAAGTCCATTTGCATGTTGCTTCTCCTCCTGGAGTTGTGACTCCAATTTATGCAATTTCGGGTTCTTGGTCAAGTTCTCATGTATCTTCACACCTCTAGTACTTAGTTGTTTTCATTCTTCAGTGAGTTCTTTAATCCTTTATATTATACCCCAGGCAATTATTTCTCGTTGGTCACGCTCTTCTTGCGGGGTACTTGGGATGATCTGAAGCTCTAAGTCCATGACTCTTTGTTGCAGTTGCTGAATAACTTCAGCAAGCTTTATCACTTGACGGTCTAAGGGTTCTTCGGCCTCTTGTTCTAAGTCGATCACAGAGAAAAAATCTCTGTGGATAGATTCTTTGATCCCAATTTTCTTCGCAAGTAGCTGCTCCTTCTCCTTTTGGATTTTTGGTCTGTCTTTATCAAATTTCTCTTGGATGGCCTCCTTCTCTTGTTGTGTATTTCGGTGCTGCTCTATGATTTCCTCCTGTGATTTCTTTAGGGCTTGGGTGGCTTGCACTGTTACTTCTTCTGTTGCACTAAGCTCATCATACATGTAAGCTTGGGATCACTGTCTCGGGTTGTCAATGGACTATCAGTACCGTAATCAGATAGAGAATAAAGCTGGAGTAATCACTGTTTCATAATGCGGGTATTCTATAAGCTCAATTTCTCAATTGGAAAAAGTGTCTTCCGGGCATGGCACGATGGAATAAGTAAATCTGCAACGGACTGCTTGCAACAAATATGAAGCTTCCATGACTGTTGATCTATCCGTTAAGATGACATCCAAAGGTCTGGTGGTGGTATTTTAATGCTTTTCTTCCCATCCGGGTTGAAATTCGAACGGGTATATCAGTCAATAGCTATATTGCTTCACCATGGTGAAGTACCGAGTGTCGCGGTTCTGATATCCTGGTGAAGTTCAAATTCTACATTTTTTCCTTCTACGGGGTTCCTTCTGGCACATTCTGTAATTTTTCCAACTTTGCTTTCTTCTTCATGAGTTTCCTCGACTTCTTGCCAGTGAGCTTCATCTCAGTCAAGCTTTTTCCATTCTGATTCTTTTCTTCTTTAGGCATGGTAACTTTGCGTTGTGGGGTAGGGTTCAGGATCGGTGTTTCTTCCTTCATTGGCTCTGGGGTAGGTGACCTACTTTCTTGTTCTTGTACTCGTTCAAATCCAACATTCAAGTCTTGATACCTAAATAGCTTCGCGTTATCCTCCCGTTCTTCGATTAAGTGCATTATTCTTCTGGCCATGAAAGCCTTTAACTCTTGCTTCTTTTGTTCTAAGTCTGCCTCTTCTTGCTTTTGAATCTAATCTTTTGCAATCCAAGTTTTTCCTAACAAAACTGGAAATGGAGCATTGTTTTCCATGAACTTAACAATCTCAAAATCTTCTTCAATTGAGGTACCGTGGGTAGTCATGGCTATCTGGGTAATCTGTCCACATAAGGTTACCAATTTTCCTTTAAACAAGCTTAATCCTCCTAGTGAAGGAACCAAAGTAGGTCTTCCTAGGGTTTCCCAAGTGCTTTCAGCCATGATGTTTATCGGTGTTTCCTCATCCAGAGTACAGTCAATGTTGAAGTCCCCTATTCTCACTTCGACTTGTTCTTTCTTCTTGAAGATCTCTAATAAGTTGATGTCTCTATGATCATTCAAGGTGTCTTTCATTTTCAGTAACATAATCTCTGATTCTTTCTAGGGTTCCTCTATAATCCGAGTCTCTTGATCTTCTTTAGGTTTTTCTTGCTGTATATTCAGCTTTTCAAGTCTATCAATCATTCTAGGGCAATCCAGTACTTCATGGTCCATAGCCTTACAACAGAGACAATTTGTTCTTCCACCAGGGAACTCCATAGCTAGATGTCCTGGTTTTCTACAACTGTAACATAGGGTCAATCCTCTTATTCTTTTAAATGATCCCCAACCTTTTCTATACTGCACACTAGGATAATGGTAGCTAGCCTGCAACAAATTCTTTCGAGGATCCTGCATCCATCTGTTAGTCCAAACATTTTTTCTATGCATAGGTATAACAGATATATCGTTATTCATATCAAACTTTCTTTCATCTAACAATGCCCTAGTTTTCAAGCTAGGACAAAATCTATCAAGCATACCTAAATCTATGCTTTAGAAAAAAAAATCCACTTATCTTACTTCTATAGAGCACAAAGCTTCCATATCTAAGACTTTTAACTATTCTTACCTTTATCAAAGCACAAAGCTTACATATCTTACCTTTTTCTTCCAGATTTGACCTCTTTCTTTGCATATCTGACCCCTTTTCTTCAGATCTGACCTCTCTTTCTTGGCACAAAGCTTCACAGGTCAAAAAGAACACTGCGCACTAGGGAAACAGATCTACACACAGAGCTTATTTTGCACCAAGCTTCTTCTTCTTCAGTTCCTAGCAATCACAGTTTTAGGTCTCGGCAACAGAACCATTTGTTGGCATAGGGGCAGACCCAGGGTTCAATGCTCAAGAGCACACCAACAAAACCCTAGCTGTTGGCCCTTTCGGCGACACCTACGAAGTAGATGCAGTCTCACCCAAGGTAGAGGTAGGGGTGGTTGCAAGACTCAGGTGTCTGCAACCTTAGCTGGGACACAGATCTGTGATTATCTTGCTTACAATGCACTTAGCATCAGTTATTCCTTAACATACATTCATTAATACAATTCGTAGAAAGCAGAGAGCACTGCAATAATTACTCATATCTGGCACTTAGCAATGATAAACAAGTTATACCTAATAGATTAAGCACTTAGCATCATATATATCATATCTAGCATGCATTCAGATCTCATAAGCACAAAGCATCAATAGATCTATCTAGACATATCAAAGCACATAGCAAGAGAGAGACAAACACATCAGCACAATACACAGAGTTACCGTGGTTCACCCCCACCTTGGGGCTACGTCCACAAAGTCTTCTTCTGTTATTATCTTCTGTAAACCAAGTTACAACACAA
>SNQJ01S0000737.1:58170-80034 GCA_010110895.2 Picea sitchensis | reverse complement strand
AGTCACACAGACGTATGATCACATAGATCTACTTTATGCACTAAGCCATTCACTTTACATCACATAGATGACACACACATCTCCTTTCTTACATGTCCTACCCTTCTATTTATACATACAAAAGGCCTAAATAAGGGATGATATCCCTTTCCCATTACAATATTCCTGAAAATCCCAAAAATCCCTAAAAAGGGGTGGAGATCCCGTGATCTCCTCTTCTCCATGCGCTCCTTCTTCGACTAGATGTCAGAGTACCAAAAACAGTCAAATATGACCAAGTATTCCTCAAAACTTGGTCAAGGTCCAACACCATGGCTAGACCTTCTCTTTTTGTTTTGTTGTAATTCTGCTATGATGCTGATAACTTCTTTCTTGCAAAGACTATAGGGTGACCTAAATCACTTGCTCCTGGTTGTGCCAAAATTGCTCCAAGTTCTTTTTTTGATGCATCTACATGCACATGGAATGTCTTTTCCCAATCTAGAAACACTAAAATAGGTGTTGTCACCATCTTCTCCTTCAAAGTATCCAATCCCTGCTGACAATCCTCGTTCCACTAAAATTTGGTTTCCTTTTTCAACAACTTTTCCATCGACATGGTAATATGTGCATACCCATTGATAAACTTCTTGTAGTACCATGTATGTCCAAATGTGGCTCTCAACTAGCTCACTGAATTTGGTGGTGGTAAGTTCACAATTACAACAATCTTAGTAGGGTCAACCAGTAACCCTTGTCTACATAACGCATGTCCAAACAATATCCCAAAAGGTGTGCCGAAAATATATTTCTTTATGTTTAATGAGATATGACATTGCCTACACCTAGCCAACATTAGTATTAGAACTTCTACATGATCTTTCAAAAGACTAAAAAAAGTCCAGTCATCCAAATATACTTCTAAGAACTTATGTATGAAATATTTAAAAAAAATTATGACCACCCTTGAAAATATATTTGGTGCATTCTTCAATCCAAAGGGAATAATTGTATACTGATAGGATCCCCATTCTGTAGAAAATGTAGTCTTCTGCCTATCCTCTAGAGCTATTTTAATGTGATGATAACCTAAGAATCCATCTATGAATGAATATTATTCCTGGCCTCTCACATTCTCCAAGATCTCATCTGTAAAGGGGGTAGGGAATGGATCATGTAAGCAGGCATCATTCAGTTTCCTTAGATAGACACAAATTATTATTCCCCCTTGTTACTTTTCCTGGACTACCATGGGACTAATCCATTTAGATTCTTCCACTGGCTCTATGATACCAACTTCTAGCATTCTTTCAAGTTCTACTTTAACCTTTTTCTTATACACTGGATTCAGCCTATAAGGTCTTTGTCTAACAAGTCTCGCATCTGGTTTTAGGGGTATCTTCATCTCACCCAGATCACCTTCTATTCATTTCATCTCTATAAAGGTTGCCGGAAACAAGTCGTTGTATTCACGCAGTAATTCTGTTATCCTTTCTAGTGTCTGCTCATCCTAGTAGTCTCCAATTCTTGTCATTTTAGGGTTTTCTTTTGTCCTAGTGTTGACTTTATTGACCTTAATTGGTGCAAAAAATTCCTCTGACTCCAGATATGGACCTTCCACCTCTCTCTCACCTTCAATCTTTGTTATCTGAATGTAGCACGAATCATCTTCGACTAGTGCTTCCTCTATGACATGAAAACATGAGAGTAAGTCCTTGAATATGTGTTTGTTCTATTGTTGATATTATATGATAATTTCCACCTCAGGTTCCTCAAAAAATACCATTCCCTGTATTAGCTTCAGGGTTGAATCAATATTGGGGTTCGCATGCTCAAATGAGAAATTTACCACAAAATTTTGTTGTAATATTTTCCATTCTATAGTGCCTCTATGTAGTTTTTGTTCTATGTACAAGTTCCCTAGTATCCCTTCCAATGTATGAATAAAGTAATGAGGCCATTCATCTGGTGGTGTCAACCTCCATTGTGTTCTTCATTGCTCTATGTGCTTAGCTGGTCTTCCTTGCCCATCATATTTTTCCGATGTATTACTCCCCTTTTCTGCACCAAATCTAATGCGTAGTAACCTTTTACACTGATACCAGTATTTAATTTTTTCCTTGTGTGCACCCCACCATCCTGCAGGTGTTTCCTTGAGTTCAATATCCAAGGCTAACAACCTTTGATTTTCCAAAACAAATTCCTGATAGTTCTTCAATACTTCTTCTAATTCGTTCAAACAATGAAAAGTGGGAGGTTCCCTTACCTCTGTACCAACCCACCTTACTGCGCACTCTATTCTTGTGCACCTCCTTATGGAGACTTCATGTAGTCTCTGCTGCCAGTTTTCCAGACCTATATCATAGTCTAAGGCACATGATGTAATTATTCTCCTGCTGAGTACCCCATATGCAATTGACTTGACATAATCTTCTTCTCACACGATAGTCCTATATAACTGATTTATTTCTTCAAGTCCAAACATGTCACCTCTATAAACCTTTCTCCTTCTGAGGGATCCAGTGGGGAGATTACTTTGTACTTGCCTGATTCAAACTTCATTTTCCTTGTCTTCACATTGATCGCAGCCTAGTTATAAAATTCCAAGTCCATTCCTAGTAATGTTGGGTAGGGTTTTGTGCCATTTACTATTTCTATAACTTCAAAATATGCCATAGTGCGCACTCCGTCCAAGTCTATCGTCACACATTTAAGTCTTCTAATTGGTAATACTCTGCGTTCATTTTCCAATTTCAACTGGACAAGTGAATATCCTAATGTGGTCTCCCCCATACACTGCCATGTTTTCTTAGGTAAGACATTCACTTCAGATCCTAAATCAAGTATGACATCTCCCATATTGAAATCCCCAATGTTGGCATTTAACTTGAATTCCCTACTTGTTATTCTTCTCATATGGAGATGATTAACTATCTTATGTTA
Organism: Picea sitchensis; assembly: GCA_010110895.2. NCBI lineage: Eukaryota > Viridiplantae > Streptophyta > Pinopsida > Pinales > Pinaceae > Picea > Picea sitchensis. The sequence continues at coordinate 77,112 of SNQJ01S0000737.1, read as the reverse complement.
TAATTCCCATTCTAATTTTGTGTTTCATCTTTCTAGCAAGTTCTATAAGACCTTAATGGAGGATGGATCATTCAATAACTTTACACATGACTGCAGGAAAGTCTTTATGTTACTTACTTTCTCTGAAGGTTGTCCTTTGCTAGTGTGATCCATTGAGGGTGGCATCTCGTACATTGGTGGATCTTGAGTTTGTTGCACAATTGATGTAGATGCAATGTTCTCTTTTAGAATCTCCTATCTGGCCTCCTTAAACATCTCCTTTTCTATATGCATGTCAAACTACATCTATGGATTAGTGTTCTTATTGAACCACTAGTGTTGAGTTGGATCCTATTTTACTACATCAGTTCCCATATTGGCTCCTCCTCATGTAACTATATTGATATTCTTCCCATCCTCCCTGGATTCTGCCAAAATCCACTAAACATTTTGATTGTTCTGGTTCCTTTTTTCCTGTATTTTTCCCAATAATGTTGGGAAATCTTCTGTGTCATGGTCTATTGCGTGACAATACATACATGTCGTAGGTGGAAGGGGACAGTCTCTTGCATAGTTTCCTAGTTGTTGAAAATTATGGTAGACTACTAGCCCTCTACCTCGTCCAAATCCCCCTATTCCCTGGCCTCCACTTGTGAATCCACCTCTATCTCCTCACAGTGCATTATATTGGGGTATCTAATTATATTGCACGTTATTATACTATGGCTATGCATTGTTGTACTATGGTTGCATGGGATTGAATTTTAGTTGTGCATTATTGAACTGCGGCATGTATTGTCATGTCATCATCTTTGCTTGCACCCTATAGGTGTCTGAACTTATTTCTCTAATCAATTATAGAGTTCTATAGTCCTTGTCATCATGACCCACTAATTTGCAAAAATTGTAGTAAGAACCTTTTGGCACTGCCTTATACTTTTGCATCATTGCCATGGTTAATTTTAAGGATGGAAATTTGTATTAAAATGTAGAAACCTAAGCTACAGATTCTTGTTCCATTCCCATTCCCATCATGACACTATTTTAGACATTACTAATCAATGTTATATGCATAATATATGTAATATTACTATTCCTTAATATGCAAAATGTAAAATGTTTGGTAATAGTTTGGTAAATATATTCAAATTTCCAAGGATTTCATATAGTTTCTATAAAATTTTGGCAATTTTTACAGTAAAATAATTTTATTCTATGGAATTTGGGCAAATTGCTTTTAGAAAAAAAGGAAATTGGTCAATCAGATTTTGGGAAAAACCATGGAAAATTAGCCCATTTGCGAAATTTAGCCCCTGAAATCATCTATGAGATTCATTGGACAATGATATAGATCATTCATGTTTATATTACAAATTTCACACCATGGTCCTCGTATTGGCAAGGGGTTTGGTGTGCCTGTTTCCAAGTACTATGCAAAGGTTGGGAATTCATTCTTATGTTGTCCTTATGTCTTGCATAACAAACACAAAACAACTTCTCTCTTCTCTTTCCCTTTGTTCTGGTTCAACTAAAATGTGATATTCTTCATATCCTCTTTCATCTCTTCTACGGTTGGATCTATATGTTGGTACTGGTTTTCTTCCAATTGCAGTGTTTCTTGCAGCGTCTCTGCCTGAATTTGAAACTTCTTTTGTCTCAAAGGATACTTCAAGTGTGGTAATAGTAAGTTCACAAATAATTGCATATGTTGCATATTAGTAATAGAGTACTTCAACTTACATTTCAAAATTTTGAACTTTTGATCAACTTCCCAGACAGACTCACCTGCTTTCTTCATCATCTTGATCGTTTCATTCATGTACTTGTCTTGTGAGCTTGGCTTCTGAAATTCATTTACCAACATCTTTTCCACCTCCGCAATAGTCTTTGGTGCTCCTTGTGGATTGTTTACATCAAGGCTCATGTACTAGTCTAGCGCGTGGTCTCTGAGTGTTATAGACAACTAAAATACTTTTGTATCCTCATATGTGACCTACTTTGCTTCCTATATATTTTCACAGATGAATAAATGCTTCTCAGGGTCCTCTCATACCTCGCCACAAAACGCTAGTAATATGATAGTGGAATCTACTCTTGTCATTCTAAAACATGTTGAAATACTTCCTTCGTGCAGTGTAGATAGTGGAATTCTACTTCCTGAACTTGTACCCCCATTTTTTTATTTCTATTAGACCCTTGACCTACAACCCCTCTTTTATGAAAAATTGGTTGTCTAAAAGCTTGTGTTACTTCAGGTGTATTAGTCACACATGGGGTTGTAGGTTCCACACTAACTACGATCTAGACTGGAGTTATTCCTTCTGTTCCTGAACCTGGACCTCTTGTTTTCCTTTCATATGTCATGTGCAGTATTTCCTCAATCTTCTCCACATCCCAGAGATTCTCTACCTCTTCTTCATCATTTGTCAAGCCTTCTATGTCAGTTAGGGCCCTCTTTTTTGTATTCATCTTATATTGGTACATTCTACTGCTCTGTTTCATTCTAGATTTTTCCATTATTTTCTTTGTCTAGTCCTCATCCATCATTATTGGGTCCATGGCCTCCTTCTTCTTCCCCTTATCCAGCTCCCTATCCATATCTTAGACTCTTTTTAGTGCTTCCCCCCTTCTCCCATGCACATAGGGAAGTTTAGTTGTCTGATTTCATGGTCATCACTCCTTTTTCATATATTAAAATATTGATAAAAGTATAAAGTGATCTTATGTACCTACCTCTGGGTCCCTTCAGAAAATATTTCTCAACAGTAGTGTATGAATTCGCAGTATCAACTGCAAATTCAGTGATAAACCCTGTAATAACACTGTCTAACCAAAAATATATTGTGTGCGTAAATTTAATATTGAATTGTTGCAACTGAGTGATCTCCATGAGATTCCATTATAGATATCTTATCTGATTCATAGGATGGCTTTCCTTCAACCTCAATAACCACTCTTGTAACAGATGCATAAATTCATAGAAAAATACTTCATGCAAGCCACAAAACACATATTTGTCGAGATATTTGTGTGTTGTATATTTAGGGTTTTTTTTGTCCTTCTGTTCAAACTCAAGTTCCTTTGTCTTTAACCATATTTAAATATCCTCCTTCATTGGATTCCATGGCTTGAACATTCCCTTCCATGTTTTCATTCTCCTTGCTTTTCTTCAATAGATCTCTTCCAATCTATCTTGTGTAGTTCCAACTGAAAACGGAACCATTTGTTGAACACTTGGTCTGACCAAGGTTATGATCTCAAAGGTTTCCAACAAAACCATCAAACTATCGACCCTCCTGGTAAACCAGAAGGAAATGTTATGCACAGAGTGCACAACACAGTCTCACTCAAGATAACTTATGGGGGACTGCACGAATCATGTGTTTTCATTTAGGGAAGGGATTGAGACTATATTATGTTCCTTTCCCTCATGAATAAACATTATTATCCATTCATCTAAATCTAGTATTCATTCATTAATCAAACTATGCATCCATGTTGTCATAATCTAAGTTAACCATTCATTCTTTATTGGATAAATAACATAATAGTAAAATATTCATTTAGACACATTAATACAGTATATTTACCGTGGTTCACCCCCCTTGTGGCTACGTCCACAAATATCTGTCTCTTATTTTATTTTATTCATCATTCTTCAAAATATGTGTTGCATGCATTATAGTCTTTAGGATTACAATAGAAAAGGAGGGTAAGTACCCTCCGTGAGGCGGACTAGACCACACCAGGCTCCATAACCTGTGACCTAACCCTCAAAAACTATCTTCTTCAAACCAAAACTATATCTCCTTGACCAACCGACTAACCTATACTAGACCTCCTAGGCCTTATTTATATTATTCTATTGGCTCATAGCCTTTACTTTCATATCCAAAACCCTAACCCTAACATGGCTAGGTTTGTTTGCATGTGCACCACACTAATTTTCCTCCATCTTCCACATGCTACTTTTCTTTCATCTTCTGCATTCTCCTTTTCCTTCATCTTCTGCATGCTTATTTTTTTCCACATATGGAGAACGCTCCAAAAATAGGCTTTTCTTTCCCAAGATAGGCCTGCGCCCAAAAATAAGATTTTCTCTCCCAAAATAGGCCTATGCTAACCCCACCAAATGTGCTTTTACTGCAGAATCCGATCCTGAATGTGCCTTTACTATGTACTTTGATCCTCCCTTCCCTTCTTTCCTCTGCTACTTCACATCCCCTCAACACTTAGGATGTTTCTCAAAATTTCATCCAAAATGCATGTCCAACAATCCTTCACCTAGTCGAGCCACCTTGAATAGATAATCATATGACTATTCTTTAACTACAAAGAATATAACAACCTAACACTTTCACACTTATTTTCTTCTTTGATGATACATGATAACATGAACATCTGTTATCCAACCCGGGGCAGCAATGCTCATTGCCTCTCTACTTTCTCCAACAACACTTTGCTTCTTTCCACCATGTCTCTCACAAAATGGTATTGTACATCAATATGCTTCATATCGGAATAATAAGTTCAGTGCTTTGCCAGGAATATTGTTCGTTGACTGTAGCAATTGTTGGGGCTCATAAATGTCCTATTCTCATCCACCTTTCCCTTCATCATTCTTCACATTTCATCACCCCATTAACCTTTCACGATATCATTTCCATAAATATACTTGGGTTTCACCTTATTGTTCTCCACTTTATGCATTTTAGTATTTCAAAGGAATTTGTGATTAAATGTTAGAAAATCAACATGTTTTCATATATATCTCAAATGTGTGTGAGCTTTGTAATGTGTAGGAATATGTGAAGGATTAATCCAAAGGACTTCTCTAATAATTCCTCCACCATTTCAATATTTGAGGAGATAAATCAAGCCCATTTCAAGGAGAAGATCATGGATATTTGGTTGGAATATCTTATCTAAGATATATGAGAGATATGTGTGAGGATTTAAAGGGATTATATTTTCTAATAATGGGAAATAGGTTGAAAGAATAGTGGATCTGTAATAATGAGATGGTTATCTTATCTTCAAGGTTCTCATGTATAAAAGAGAGTGTTCTCTTTTCATGAGAATTCAATTTGATAATTAAATTAGGATGTAATTAGAATTAGAGTAGTCATTAGGATTCAAAAGAGAAAGGGATTCTTAGCTTTGATTCATATTCTTTCATTATTATGCTTTCATGATTGTCATTTGATTAGGATTCAAAAAGAGAAAGGGATTCTTAGCTTTGATCTCATGGTTTTGGTTTCATTCTTTCAATATTATGTTGAATATTGATTTGGTTATTTTTAATATAAGATTGTTTCATTAGAGTGAGCCTAAGACATATGTTGTTAGGCCATTCAACTCTTCACTTGTATCTGCTTCCTTCATGTAGTTCTCCATTTCCTAGACACTTCATTTATGCAACTTCCCATTCCTAGATTAATTTCATTTACTTAACTAGAATAATTCAATTTCAGTCGCAGGTTAGATTAATGATTCAATTTCATTCATAGCTTAAAACATTAGATTAGATTAGTCTCACTTCAATCTTGCATATACTTTGTGTGTGCTTTGTTAGTTTATGACCCCGGGTTGACAAATTAGATAGTTGGTTAAATACTACAATGCAATTAATCTAACATTAGTTCAAATTTAACGTAATGATTGTTGTTCCTTTTGCAAGTCGTGATGTTCCTTTTGAATAGAACAACTACTGTTCCCTTCACGATTGTTGTTCCTTTAAAGGTGTTACATCTTTGGAGGTTGGGTATTGAAAAAAAAAAGGTAAGAACCCCAATGAGGGCACAAGTAAAATTCTCAGGCCGCTATCTTTGCCTTTGAAGTTGATGCATAGAGGTTGTTTTAGGACATATTTAGACACCAACATTTTGGCGTCGTTGCTGGGGAAGCACTATGGATTGGAGTTTATATTTCTTTTTCATGTAAGTGTGATTAAACATGCTCCTAAATCTGAGGTGACACATGGGTAAGGACATGTAGGGTAGTACCCCTAATCTGCCAGTTAGTGTAAATTTCAATTCATGTAAGTGTGGTAGTTTAAATTTCTTTTTCATGCAAGGTTGATTAGACATGATCCTAACTCGGAGGTGACATATGGGTAAGGACATACGAGTAAATTTCAATTCCCTAGTTAGTGTAAATTTCAATTCTACAAGTGGTAGGTTTAAATTTTTCATGCAAGTGGATTAAACAGCCCAAACTCCTCGAGGTGACATAAGGATTGATGTAGTTAGTGTAAATTTCAATTCTACAAGTTAGTGTAAATTTCAATTTCCACAAGATTAGTTTTAAATTTTGCAAGTGTGATCTATGTGTGTTGGTTCTAAGGGTCATAGAAGCTACTTTAGTGGAGACTCCTCATGTCTCCCTTCCAGCTCTAGTGTGTGAATTTCAATTGTAGCAAGTTTGTTTTTTGCAACTGTGAAGAGTAATTTTTATGTTTTATCAAGAGTGTTTTTAAAGTTTTTCATTTTGATTCGGGTGTTGTAAGAATCCTTTTTAACATGATTTAACAATGAATATAAACTACTTCACCTTATCCTCGCAGATGTTGGGATTTCCTCTTCCCATCAAGAAGAGATCTTGACAAGGATCAAACATTCAATTACTCCTCCATAAACAATTGAAGATCCAACATCTAAAGACTCTTATGCATCCGATGAAGAACAATTGATTGAAAAGGAGATCGAGGAAGATGAAGAGTAGTTACAGCAAGATCTGAAGGAATACGTGTTCACCAACATCAATATAGCATATAAAAAATCTCAAAAGTACTCAATCGCAAAAGAGGATAATTTTATTAATAAGCCTCTGGGGGAAACCTCCTTTTACTCCCACTTAAATGTTCAAGTACAAGATGATTCAAATGAAAATGTCTCCTTGGTATATATAGACTAGGAGGTATAATTATAAATAATGCTTAAAGCCAGCATAATTAAAATAACATTACTAATCTAAATTACAACCAATGGCCTAAAGTTTCTACATAAACAAAATAGCATTACGACCTAATATGCCCTAATTAAGGTAATGAGCCAATATTAGGACTTAACATGACCCTCCCCTTTTGACAAGTGTTGTCCACAATGCTTGAGTAACTCCTATATGCTTCAGATAAAAGACTCCATTTCTCCAAGTGGAATCTTCAAATTTAGTTTCCTTCCATTTAATGAGATACTCAAATGGATCTATTCCTCATTGGCGAATTCTTGTGCTCTGTTGACTTGTGGATCTAATATGATTTTTTCCTTCCTCGCCAAGTTCTAGCAATATAGTTTGAACTGGGATCTTGGTCACCTATAGCCTTATTTAAGCATGAAACACGAAAGTCAAGTGTACTCGTGAAGATGCAGGTAGCTCAATTTGTATGCCATAGTACCACCTTTTGTGCAACACCTTATATGGGCCATAGTAATTTGGTGATAATTTATTATCCTTCTGGCTTGCTCGAGGGACATCTGCTCAGATGGTTGTAGTCTTAAAATACCTAACCCCCTACTTCAAAACTTCTTCTACTACGATGTTGATCCGCTATTGTTTCATGCGATTCTGCCATGGTCGCTGGTCCCTCTTAAGATTTCAATTTGTTGTTGATTCTCATGTGATCTTCCACTGCTTGGAACTTATATTTTTCTTTTATAAGAAGTGATAAGGAGGGTGGTATCCATAAAGTGCCATAAATGGCTCCATTTTTTATTGGTAAAGCAGAGCGAAGCGTTATTCACTCCATCTCGCCAAGGGTAACCATTTGAACCATTGTGTTTGTTTATCAGAGACAAAACAATCTAAGGTAGCTCTGAGCATTTGTTCACTTCATTCTTTCTTGTCCATCGATTGAGGATGATAGGACGAGCTTTATGAGCCAACTGAGTACCTAAACAAGAAAATAATTCCGGCCCAAAATGTCCAAAGGAATATGGGATCACTTACACACCTTCTGGGTCACAGCGTAGCTTTGAACTGCTCTGCTGAATGCGGTGGCAATTGTACTAGCTTTGAAGGATGAGAGGCACAAAAGTGTGCATACTTGGTTAGTCTATCAACAACTGCCCATGATGACACTCTTTCTTCAGAATTCTCTAACCCCCGTGATGAAATCCATGGAACCTCCTCCCAACTGACTTGGGATGGATAATGGTTGTAAAAGACCGGGTCTTAATTTGTTTCCCACCTTATTTTGCTGGGTAAACCACACATTCTACTACAAACCTTTGAACATCGGGCTTTGCTGGGCCATCCTGCAAAAATCCTTTCCTCGACTCTATGTAGGTTTCAAAATCCCTCGGTGCCTTCCTACTGGAGAGTTGTGCAATCCCAATAGTACCTTTGTTTGAGTTGGGAGTTCTTACATAAATATAGCTGACTTTGTACCATAGTGAATCATTTTTTCCATGTAAATGTATTTGATGCATTGGAATCCCTACAGTAAACCTTTGAATGAGAGTCCATTAATTTTTCGGCCATTTTTACATTCATCCCTTGCTTCTATTATCCAATCGGGTTGATGATCGAGATAGCACAAAGAAAGGCCTTCCCAACATCTTCATAATTCTTTCTTGAGAGTGCATCTGGCTACAAAAATTTCTGCTTCCTTTTATAGATCGACGACAAAATCATAACCCAATATCTTGGTTACCCATTTTTGTTGTTCTTCTCAAGATAGTCTTTGCTCCCAAGAAGTATTTAAGACTAATATGATCTCATGGACCTTGAAGTGCTCACCTATTAGGTAAGGATGCCATTTTTTCAATGCATGTAGTATTGTCATCATTTCCTTCTCATAAAATGGGTTTGTGCAAGTCTCTTCCCCTGGAGTGGTCGACTTTCAAAAATCCACCGGGCCTTCCTTCTTGCATTAGGACAAAGACTAATTCCATTTCTCTAGGCATCACAATCCATAATAAAGGTTTTTGTGAAGCTATAGTGGTGTCAAGATTGGAGCTTTACACATCACTTCTTTAACTTGTTCAAAATCTTTAGTCACTGGAGTCCATGAAAATGTATCCTTCTTAGTTAGTGTCGCTAAAGGTGCCGCTATTCTCCATAGTTCCGAACAAACCTGTGGTAGTAACTTATCAAACCCAAAATCCTCTAAGATTTTAATGTTTTGGGAATCATCCATTCCATCATGGCCTTAATCTTGTTAGGGTCTACCTTGACACCTTCATGAGATACAATATGACCCAAATATCACCTTCTTTACTCCAAAGAAACATTTGGATGGTTTAGCATAGTAGTTGTTGCTCCTTTAGTAGTTGTAGCACCTTTGTCAACATGTTGCAAATGATCCTCCCAAGATTTTGCTATAAATTAGTATATCATCAAAAAATACTAACACAAATTTTTCTAAGGAAGGATTGAAAACAATTGTATCAACCTTGGAATGTGGAAGGTGCATTTGTAAGGGCCAAAAGGCAATGACCAAAATTCATAATGGCCTCTATGAGTTCGGAATGTCATGTTTTGGGATATCTTCTTTCCTTCATTCTGATCCGATGATACCCTAACTGGAGATCCAATTTTGTGAAATAGATTGCTCCATGTAGTTCATCTAACAATTCATCAATCAATGAATGGGAAACTTATCTCTTTAATAGTGATCTGTTGAGCTCTCTATAATCCTGGACACATACGCCATGATTGCCTTTCTTGAATACCATTACCACTGGTGCAGAAGAACTTTGGCTAGGTCTACTGTTTTTCGCCTCTAACATTTCTTTTCTTCAACCATGCACTCACTCTCACTCTTCCTCTCGGGCATAAGGGTATCTCAGATACCGGATAGAGGAACACTCCCAGGAGTTATGTGAATTTCATGATCATGTTTTTGAGTGGGTGGGAGACCTTTTGGGAATATCTCCTCAAATACTTTGGAATGCTTATCAATGATCTTTCGGAGATCTTGAGAATAGATGTCTTAGATGTTTGAACATCTAGTGAGCATAGTTGTTAACAATGCCTTGATGCCCCCTTTTTCAATAATTTTGTCATGCCTGCTAGGAGCTTTATCACCCACGGCTCTGGTGATAATTTCAACTCAATTTCTTTTCCTTCCAATAAAATTTCATGAAAAGTTCTTTGAAAATTAAAAGCCATTGTTCCTAATGATTGTAACCATTGGATTCCTAGTACAATATCTCATATCACCCATGCATATAGCAATCATTGGACTATTCCATTACATATTCCCCCATAGTAAGATTGATCTTATTGCATTTTCCCCGAAATTGATATAGTTCCTCCATCTCTAATCATTACTTGAAACTCGCACTGGATATACAAAACAATTGAGATCTTTGGCCAATTTGATGTTGAATGAAATTATGAGTAATGAATCAATTAGGACTATTACCTTTCTTTTGATGTATCCTTCAATCTTGAGGGTTTGAGGATGCTAATTCCAGCCAATGCATTGCACAATATCGGGGGAGTCAACTCTTCGCATCTTAAATTGTATGGGTTCTTCCTGGCTCTGTTCTCTTCCTCACAATCTATGTAGAATAATTCCTTTTCACCACACTTATGTCCCTACTCCACTTGCCGGCCACAATTAAAAGTATAAACCTTTTGCTTTTCCTTCCTCCAATTATTGAGGTGTCAACCTCTTTGTAGGTTGGGGTGTTTTAGGAGAAGGAGCATTTTTCTCTCTTATATAGATGTTAGGATAGGTCCTTCTAGCAGCTTTCTATAGTCAGATTTTTACTTTCAACATTTATCACCACCATGAATGCATTCTCCAATGATTCGGTTCCTAAAGCTTAACCTCATGTTGAATGTTATCCTTTAAAGTTCCTATGAATACATCAATAAAGTGTTCATCTAGAATATCTATTACCTATATATTAATCTTTGGAAGTTCTCAATGTGATCAGTAACTGAACCCTTTTTGTTTGAGATTTATCAATTAACTAAAGTAGGTATTGTACCTTGTATCCTCATAGTGTGATACTATTTCTTCCTCAGTAAAAATTGTCCAAGTGACGCAGTGATTTGCGAGAACAAAGCCAACTATACCAAACAAATTGATTAGGTTCTAATATAGAGCAATTTTACTCTTTTGTGTATGTGGCACATTATGGAGATCAAAGAATTGCTCCATCCGAAGTATCCATGTGATTGGGGTCCTTGCTAATAAACTTCCTCATGTCAATCTTAGGAACGTGGTTGGTCTTCAAAACCAAAGTTGGAGTTTCTCCATTTGTTGATTCCACCTTCCTCAGGTCTTGTTACTCATGAATTTCATGGGATGCATTTTCACTTTCGGTGTCTTCTCTATGAAATTTTTCACTTCCATGATCTCCCCTTTAACTCCATCTATCTTAGTGTCCAACTTAGCTTCCATTGAATCCATCTTAGTATCCAACTTAGCTTCCATTGAATCCATCTTGGCCTGCATTGAATCCATCTTATTTTGTAGTTCATTTATGTCCTACACATTTCTTCACCTTCACTCGAAGAGTCCAAGCAGGATTTTCCGGAGGCTTCATTTTCAGAAGTTCCCTTTTGGGTGGCATGTTGGCCAAGCATCACTTTGAACCTTGGATTTTGAGGTGGTTCTGCTAGAACATATTTCTTCTATTGTATCTCCCAATTTTTTCCCTTTATGGGTATGAAACTTTCAATTTATGTATTTATTTGATATTTCTTCTCCAAGAATGCCATGTGTCCTGGATCACCAAAATTTTGATGTGCCAAGTGGAATTTGCAATAGCTTCCCCACAACTTGCCGCATTTTTTCCTTTCCAGGAGATGACTACTTGTATAGTGTGCCCCAGACAAAATAATTGATATGGGTGTTCTGAACTACACCTAAAATACTACGGCATTGTCCACGATCCAATGCAACTAGTCCCACGAATGTGGATACTCTAGAAGAATTTATGATTGTTTCACTCGGAACATCTTCTTGGAGACTAGTCAATAGGACTAGTCGATAATTCCCATTTTACACAAGGTGCATCTACACATTTAAGATGACCTGCAGTGATGAACTTTTTACCACAGATACATTAACAATTTTAAATGGAATCTAGAGTTCCAGTGGTCCAAACATTACAAAAATATAGCGCAGTGGCCTCATGAAGGATCAGCTCTCTGTGATGATTCCAAAACCCTATCTTGTACAGCTTTGTATCTCCAAATTATAAGGCCTTAGGAGTTAAAATTTTAACCCAACTTACCTTGATCCATTTAATAAATATCCTCCGCCGCTCCTTTGAAACATTATAGAAAACAAGCTATAGTGAAAATTCCACCTGTCTCGATGTAGCAAATGGAACCCCAAGACCTTGAGCTCTAATACCAGCAGCCAAGAACCAAACATCAATATAGCATATAAAAATCTCAGAGTACCCAACTTGAAAAAGAGATAATTCTTACATAGTTTGGTGGGGCAACCTCCTTTTACCCTGCACTTTAAACGTTCAAGTACAAGATGATTCAAATGAAAATGTCTCCCTTTGGTATATATAGGAGACTAGGAGGTATAATTACAAATAATGGCTTAAAGCCTCCACATAATTAAAATAACATTACTAATCTAAATTACAACCAATGGCCTAAAGCCAGACAAATAAAATAGTATTACTAATCAATATGCCCCACCATGTAATGAGCCAACATTAGGCTTCAACAGAACAACACACCGCATGAAAGCCCGACGAACAAATGGTTTCAAGCACTAGGTTAGATACGAATTTTAAGATAACATTTTTATTACTGCTATGAAAGCATGGCTGCTTCATCTATTTGACTACAACTAATTTCTCTTCAAATTTCTATTAGCATAGTGTAGGCAGAATCTTGTATTTTGAAGTTTTTTAATTTTTTCTAGAATAAGTATGCTCTCCTCTCGCTTTTAAAGGACAAGCGAGGATCATAAAGTAGGATATCTTTAACTTTTCCATGAATGAATAAATTAATGTTTTGCAAACATACCTAATCTATTTTATCCTTAATTTGAAAATCATTTATATCCATTTGATAAAAACAAAATCTTGTTCTAATTTGTTTTACATTTTTTTATTATATTTTTTTAGAAATTTTTTTTTTTTTTTTTTTTTTTTTTTTTTCCTTAAAAAATAAATAAAAAAATAAAATATAAAAATTATATATATCTATATATATATATATATATATATATATATATATATATATATATATATATATATATATAAATGGTGTCCGTCCATATTGTACTTGCAAATAATAACATTACCTGAATAGAACAAAAACTGGTTTGTAAGTTTAGGCGGATAAATTCTTTGAGATTTTACTTGAAATTGTATCATGCTTTCTGTTGCTGCTCTTGTTTTAAACCTGCTTGTAGAGAGATATGAAACCTGCAAACATTAGCTCTTACATGTTTCACCTGCTATAAAAGAATAAACATTATTGCAAATCTACCAACAATACAAGGCGGACAACAGGGTTTGGTGATCGATCCTGATGGTTGGCAACAGGATGAGAATATGGAGGCAGAAGTCAGAACTTTTCCAGAAAGGCCTAGTGAACCTGAATGCACATATTACATGAAGACTGGACTTTGTGGTTTTGGCATAAGCTATTGGTTTAGCCCGAATAAAAATTGAGTGAAACGAATCACCAACGATTCAAGAAGTAAGGCGACGAGCAAAGCGATAATCCTAGAAAGAAAGTAGGCTACAAGAGCAAGCAAACAAGAAAAGAAAACGAACCGCTAATGCAATGGAGGCAAGCAAAGCAAGAGCAAGCCAAGCATAGATATAAGGATTTGGTTCTAGTTTCTATTGTGAACATGTCGACCATCCATTATGTGTAGGTAGCTCGTGTCTATCCCACCATTCTTCTCCACAATGCTCCTTATTGGAGGTTGTTGTGCCTTCAGGACGATTGCACGAATGAGTGAGGGGAGCTATTTTTATTCCCGTGTGCATATTATATGAGAATGAGACAGTGCAAGTATGGTGAAACTTGTAAATTCCATCATCTACAACCAGTCAGTACATTAGTTCCAGTGCGTGGGCATTCATCTTCGTTCAATAATATTCTAGAGCTATTGCGAGGCAAAAGACTTGTTTTTTGGGAAGAATCATTTCTAAAAGCCCAGTCAACTATCTGTTAACACTATCTGAGAGAAATGGGGACGGTTGCTTATTTTTCGTGATCACAAGCTCCAACAATGAATGACTACCATTAAAACGCAATCTCTGCGATATGGCATCCCTTAATTTTTTTTTTTCGGAGGTTGCAAGACTAGCATTCAAATATTTTTCTTCGAGACTAAATCTAAGTTGCCGCAATATTTTCCATATTAACGATGATTGGAGATATTATTTCAGTAACAGTTAGCATCCACATCATATCTAATCATGTAGAGAGACCGATCGAAGCTTGAGGAGTCGACCAGATCGAGAGCCCGAGATCAAGTTTCTCCGGTTTCAATAAAGAGAAAGATGAACGGGTTCGAGAACAATTCGCCATTCATTGCAGGCATTGTTTAAAAGCGTATGGGGTACGAGTCTGCCATGAGGGCACGAGAGTTTTTCAACACTGGGTTGATTAGGATCTGATCATAACATCCGCCTATCTAAATCCAGCTGGTGACCATGTTAAATCCAACTGTCTTGAAAGGAAGCAATGTTCCTGTTTATACTACATTGCAGAAACCTGAAGCTGTGAACTTTTATCCTGCAGATTGGTTACCACATGGTGGATTTGTTTTGGAATTGTACCATTTATATCGCAAGTCTGCAATTTTATCACATGATGAGTTGTTATATGTTGTGGCAAAGAGTGGTTGCAGTAAAGAGGCACTGCCCATTTTAAAGAAAGAGCTTGTTCATGTAATCAATACTGAGTGCATTAATAGAGAACAACTTTGGAGAATGGGTGTTGTGAGAGGATCTAGAATGAATTCTCTAAAGCACCCTAAGAATGTTGGTGGCACTGAAGAGGATCCAGAATGTATCATATGCTGATATTTTCTACATCTTTTTGATGTTGTGTGCAGCTGTCGACCAGATGCTTTTGTCTGTCTACAGCATGCAGAACGTCTTTGTGAATGCAATTCAGATCAGCAGTGTCTTCTTTATCTTTATACCATGGCATAGCTAGAGGACTTGATTTATATGGAAGATGAAATTTTTTTTGAATGAGACAATGTCGTGAAGGATAGGAGAGTCTGAAGCCAAAGGCCAAGGCATGGCTTGCAAGGCATGTTGTGTAATAAAGGACACAACATCACCTATAAAGAGCTGGCCGAGGCATGGCTTGCAAGTGCACGTACTATTCTTCGTAGCCCGATCTCACAATATGATATTGATGATACTGAAGCGGTTTTGGTAGCCTGGAAAGCGGCATGCACTAGTAGCTCAGATTCTAACGGGGTTTAACACCTCTTGGTATGGGGAGAATGCAGAAGAGAAGGTGTATGGCCTTCTCTAGTGTAGAGAGGATGCATCATCACAACAATGCTTCAACTGTTTATATGAAGAGAGCATCATTGTTCAACAACTTTGCGAGAATAACATAGGCAGTCAAGTGTGGAAGCCCATGTCGACCCTTTTCACTCCAATCCCCAGACTGTCAAGCACAATCCGAGTGATTTTAATGAGGTAATTGATCTACTTCACTTTCTGCAGGTTGTAGCTACTGATGCTAGAAGCAAAGGTTTCGTTCTAGGATCTATTATATCTTCTTCTAATAAGTACAGGATTTTCGCTTTGGTTGAATGCTGGAAAGATTTGTCGGCAGAATAGTGCAGATCATGTATGTCAATAGCACTCATAAGTTTCTATGAAAGTAGGGGGCGGTTCCTTGTTAGGAAATTACAGAATTCGATATGACATATACCCTTTCTCGGTCCTATTTGTCGTCCTCATAGTGCAGCAACGAAAATCTTCAAAGAAACATGGCCATTATATGTGGGATTGTTGGAGGCGGATTACTCGTCTTTGTTGTATGCCTATTTCTCATTTGGAAAAAATGACATCCGTGATTCTGTAGATATTATTCCATCTTAGACAAACATAATAAGGATCATTTTTCAATCCCCTGGTTGATTGGGACACATCTTCATCCAGGTACATGAGCTTGTCATATTCTTCAAAACAGATCCAAAACCCCATAAGTATCACTGCCACATAACTATTTTTGAAATTTTTCTGTGTTGACTTTCATGAATTTTTTGTCCAGTGCCATTTTCTTTGCGCTTCGTTAAGATTATCATGGAGGAAATTTGTCTTTGACTAATGTGAGACTATAGTTATTGTTTCCCGCGCCCTCAAAATGATCCCCACAAAGCTCTTCATATTTCTGCCAAGTTCTGGTACTCCTAAAACATATGTTTGCATGGAATGTTACAACATGCATAAACTGTTCATCAAAAAACAAAGCAATATTTAATCACAGTGATCGATTTACATAACGTCAAAATGAGTATGGAGGGCGAGTAGATATTTTTGACTTCTGTCCAGGAAATTACAATGGCACTTAGTTAGTCATCATGGTTTCCGTTCTTCCTCTTTGATACGGCTTGGATGGGACATGCAGTATATCAGGGGGAAGGAACAAAAGTTGTTGCTTATCATAAAGAGAATTTGGATTGCATTATTTTTACTTTTTCTTTACTTGTTTGTTTAAAATAATATATATATATATATATATATATATTATTTTTGTTTGTTTTATCCTTAAATAAAAAAATAATCAAAAGAACTTTATTTTCGTTGTTTTGTTTTAGTAAAAAAACCAAAAAAAACATAAAAATATATATCTTAGGTCAAATATATATATAAAAAAAAACAAATATATATCTTTTTATAAAACAAATAATTTATTTTTTTTATAAAAATAAATAACACAAAAACAATATAAAAAGAAAAAGCTTTAGTAAATGGATTTTAATCAATTCTTGAAAACTATATCAGAGTAATGTTTTTACATCGATGCTAACTTGGTTCTTGGAGTCACTTTAGCCAACAATCAACGTTGAACCAAGCGCGCACACAACAACCACGACAACATGTATACAAATGACTTTTATTTTTACTTTATAGCATTTTCTGCATGTTCCATTTTTCTTCGAACATCTCACACGTTGTCATGCAATATTTGTACTAATTTTTTTTCAGGAGCACGGTCGATCGCATCTTGCTGCTGAAGTGATCTTCAAACAATCACAAATTTTTTTGAAAAAGGACATGCTTTCTTGACATCTTGCCGCAGTTGTCTCATAAACATCATGATGTTTGCAGTTACACATAATCCCGTTCATAAAACAGTTTGCGCCATGAATGTCTTCCTCCAGTTCTCCTTCAAAGAAGACTGGTCATCCCTGTGTTGAATCCCATCTTCCATTGAATTATCCTTCATGACTTCTCACACGCCTATCTTTCTGATTCGCATACATCTCTTTATCTTTTTCAGTTCAATTTTCCTTGTCAATAAAACTATCCCTCTCCCTTTCACTGACTACATTGCCTTGCCATACACACTGTTACGACTGAGATCTTTTCATTTATAGTCCTACCACTCTTTTTATCCGAACTCGTGTTGATTGATGTGGGATTTCGTAAGGCCCACCTTTCAACAAGTCTTTCCCCATTGACCTCAACCCCTTATCTAGGATATAGACTAGAGTCCATTTTTGAGTACCTGGAGGCTTGCATGCCTTAATGGCAAGTTCTCTCACTGAAAATCATGGGAATACATCAATGTCCCTTGATCGTCAGATCTTGCAAGTGGGTCGACCTCAGCTCATTCATTCTCACTTCACCAAATGTAATCAGGTACCTTGGCACTCATTGACATCAATGGTGAGTTGCCTCGCATTGGTTAACGACATTCATCATTGGTCGGTAATCCAATGACTTCTTTTCATGCTCAACATCGACACATTCATTCGCATGATTAGAATTGTACCATCAAGTTTAGTAGCGGGTGAAGACTATACACTTTTCATGACTCTGTCAGCAATTACAGTAGCATGACTTCATCCATATGAGACTACCACATTTCCACTTTCATACTTTCTCTTTTCCATGGTACATTCAGCAGCAGTTTAGCTTCCTCCACTTCACATTCGCTGATCCAGTAGACAGCAGTCGTCGCTCCAGAAGCAGTCACTTTCCACATGATCCTGCAGCAGTGACATCTTCCATGCTCTAGCAGTCGCATCATTCATATTCCTCTTGCATAGTTCATCAACATTTTGGGTAAGTGGAGGTATGTTATTTTCTAAACTTTAATCATGTAATTCCTCAACTTCTAGCAATGAATAATTTGGAAATTTCCCTCCTTAAGTTCCCTTTCCTTTTTCACTTCTACGACTTATGCCACATCGCATGAGTACATGCAAAAAGTTAAGTTGGGGGGTAGGGGAATTTATTCACTATCATCACTCCATTTTTCCACGACCATCATTCCATTTTTTCATCTCATTTACCAGTTATGAACATTTCTTTTCCACCGATACTTTGTTGCACTTTACTTCATAGGCACTGATATACAAAACCAAAAAAAGGGCTTTCTTATACTCAATGATGTTTTCCTTATGCACATTGATAGCATATATTTTCCAGTAAAAATATGGGCAAATTATTATCATAACAACAAGAGAACAAGTAACAAAATGAATGTTGTTAACACAAGAACCAACATTCTTTATATTCACGGTTGTCACAAAATACCCAACCATAAGAAAATGTTAGTTGTTACTTATGTAAAACCCATCTTGGAAACATTTATTATCATCACTCAAAGCCAACATTCAGATGCCAAAATTTCTTCAGAAGATCCATGCATGGTTGCATGAGGACATGAAACAAGTTAAGTTGGGGGGTATGTTGGGGCTCAGAAATGTCCTATTCTCATCCACCTTTCCCTTCATCATTCTTCACATTCCATCGCCCCATTAACCTTTCACAATATCATTTCCATAAATATACTTGGGTTTCACCTTATTGT
>SNQJ01S0000737.1:21770-57893 GCA_010110895.2 Picea sitchensis | reverse complement strand
GTTGGAATATCTTATCTAAGATATATGAGAGATATGTGTGAGGATTTAAAGGGATTATATTTTCTAATAATGGGAAATAGGTTGAGAGAAAAGTGGATCTGTAATAATGAGATGATTATCTTATCTTCAAGGCTCTCATGTATAAAAGAGAGTGCTCTCTCTTCATGAGGATTCAAGTATAAGAGGAATTAGATTATTCAATTAGGAGCAATTAGAATTCAATCAGTTGCAAGTAGAGAATTAGAGTAATCATTAATGGTAGTCATTAGGATTCGAAAGAGAAAGGGATTCTTAGCTTTGATTCATGGTTTTGGTTTTCATGCTTTCATTATTATGTTATGAAGATTGATTTGGTTATTTTAATATAAGATTGCTTCATTAGAGTGAGCTCACATATATTGTTGTGTCATTCAACTCTTCACTTGTTGTATCTATTTTTCCTTCATGTAGTTCTCCATTTCTAGATTAATTTCATTTACGCAATTTCCCATTCCTAGATTAATTTCATTTACGCAACTAGATTAATTCAATTTCAGTCATGCATTAGATTAATGATTCAATTTCATTCATATCTTAAACATTAGATTAGATTAGTCTCACTTCAATCTTGCATATACTTTGTGTGTGCTTCGTCAATTTACGACCCCCGAGTTGACAAATTAGATAGTTGGGTAAATACTACAATGCAATTAATTCAACATTAGTTCAGCCCAATGTAACGATTGTTGTTCCTTTTGCAAATTGTGTTGTTCCTTTGAATAGAACAACTATCGTTCCATTTACGATTGTTGTTCCTTTATAGGTGTTGCATCTCTGGAGGCTGGGTATTGAAAACGGAAGGTAAGAACCTATGTAGGCGACAATTAAAACGCTTGTACCAACGCCTACCTTTGGTTGATGCATAGAGGTTGTTTTTAGGACATCTTTAGAGCCCAACAACAATTTATCCTCATATATATCTTGTCAAACCTGGTACCTAAACATATATGTTGCAATCATACTTCTTCTTTCCTTCCATGAGTGGATTTCATGTATTCAACTTCTGGTGTTGACAAGGCTACGACCTCATGTCGCATAAAAATTGATGTAGGAGCATCATCAGTGAGAATGTGTGGCAGGACAAATCAACACCTGGAATCATTTCAGAATCTCAAACGCTAGGAGTTACGACGAATCTTCTGGATCTGGTTGGAAAAACAAAAGAATATCAAATGCTTGGGAACAGAATGATCATGAGAGATCAGGGAGTTTCACTCTGAGTCTTGAATGTAACTAAACTTAGGTAGCAGTTATGTTGTTTTTTGGAGGTAGATGAGTACTCGGGGGGGACCCTAAGGACCCTCTGAGTTAAATAGAGGTTTTGTATGCCCAAATGAGGCTGCTGCGAGTTAGTAGGAATTTCTGAGTTTTAAGTTATTGTTTTGATATTAGCTGTAGCCATTTACTTTTGAATGAATATGACAGAGGAAAATTGACCCAAATTCATAGTACTGTTACTGCTTGCAATTCTCTGTTATTGGATTTTTATAAATGAATGAATTTCGTTATGAATGGATGAAACTGTGAATGTCAATATAAGTTTCAATTGTTTCTCTTTTGTTAAGTGAGTGCAAGGTGTGCACACTGAAAGCAAGGAGTGTGTTGATGGAATTTGTTTCGATTATGAAGCTCAGAAGAGATAGCACAAAACTTTCCCTTTGCAAGGAGTGCAAAGCGACTGTTGCAAGGCATGCACAATCACCCGCAAGAACTAAGTCTCGTGTAAGAATCTGTTGCAAGGAGTGAATTGATATGGAAGACCAGTAGGAGGAGCTACAAAAACCACTATATTGGCATCAAGGAGAAATTTGGGCCATCAGATCAGAGTCCAGAAAGGAGGAACGTGCACAAGGGGAGAACAGATCTCGTTAGTCGAATCTAGATGCGAAGGACCAACAATCATTCGATCCAAGTAAGTTGCATGTATCTTAACCCTTTGAAAGTGCAAATGAGAGGCAGAATCGTGAAATCACAAAACTCTAAAGTCTATTGAAATCGTCCATCAAGAAGGGACACGTGGTGAGAGATCAATGCTTCGGTGAATTCACAATTGGGTGAACTAGAGGCAGGAATTGTGAAAACTTGTGAAATCCGAAATCGTGAGGCCATATAGACCATTGGACCATTGAGAGATAAGGATAGTTTATCTAATGTGAGGAGATTTCAGGAAATCAGGGATCGGGAGAAGGGAGGTGAGCGATCCTCCAACTTCGTGAAATGCAAAGTCCCAAAATGCAAAGGAGACAGCAAGACTGTCAGATCATATGGATTTTGGAGCATTGATTTGACGTGCATGGAGCCTAGATTTCAGGTTTTGAAAATTGGGAGGACGAGCAAACAAACCTTCCAGGGGCGTGAAACACGAAACCGCGAAGAGCTCAAGAGGTTAGGCCCAGATCACAGTGAGGGGTCACATCATCGAAGGATAAGGGAGGAGCTAGCATGCACTAGGCCCCACGTCAGGATTTCGAAAGTTAGGGAATCAGAGTTGGCTCATACACAAACACCTAGCACGTGAAATTGTGATGAGCCTTTGGTTAGGTGAGTGGTCATAGTCATGGTCACGTAACGAAAGGAGCTTAGCCAGGGAAGAGCTAACGCCCGTTTGGTGTTGAAGTTTGAATAGCACTCAGGAGAGGGCTCGTGCATCACATACGACCAACGCATTTGGAGAAAGGACTTGTGTAAGTTGATTTGGGGTTCAGCTGAGACCTAAACAGTCTATTCAAATTAGTATCTTGATCAATCCTTGACCAGGAGATCAGCAGCCCCGACGATAGAAAGGGGGGTCTGCATCAAGTGGTATCAGAGAAGAA
Source organism: Picea sitchensis (assembly GCA_010110895.2). Lineage (NCBI taxonomy): Eukaryota > Viridiplantae > Streptophyta > Pinopsida > Pinales > Pinaceae > Picea > Picea sitchensis. Next base: position 55,038 of record SNQJ01S0000737.1, on the reverse strand, counting down.
TTTTTCTTACAGAAAGCAGGCAAAGGAGAGGATACAAAATAACTCAAAGTTGTACTCTGTGTGTGACAGACAGTCAACACAATTCCATAGAGGAGACAAGTGGAGCCACCTTTAGTCAATCGGGTTGTAGAAAGGGAGATGTGAGAACTTTGTGCACGATTAGAAGCGATGGAGGCAGCGCAAAGAAGAGCACCTGATGCTAGAGACATCAATGATGCAGAGAGTGAAGAGGTATAATTAGAAGAAGTTGCAGGAGAAAATGTTGTCAAAGAATGCTTACTGAGAGAATTTGTCATATTGGGAGCTAGATCCAAAATATAGGTCCCAATGTATGAAGGTAATTTGGATGTTGAAGAGCTGTCGGATTGGGTAAGGTCCATGGAAAAATATTTCGACTATGAATATGTCGATGAAGAGAAAAGGGTGAGACATGTTGTCACCAAACTAAAAGGACATGCAACACTGTGGTGGGATGAACTATAGGCTGAGAGGAGAACCAAAGTCAAAAAAAACATAAATAATTTGGATAGAATGGTAGCCAAGCTGAAGGGTATGATAGTTAAAGAGTACACAGAGGAGTTCTACAAGATGAACATCATAACTGGACAAAGGGAGAAGGATGAAGAAAAATTTGCGAGGTATATAAATGGCCCGAGGTATGAAATCCAGGATGAGATCAACATAATGTCAATAAGAACTATGGAGGATGCTTATCGGTTCGCAATGAAGGCAACAAAGACTTTTGCTAGAAAACAAAACCAACGATCCAAAGGTAGAAGCCCAGTCTTGAATAAAGGCAAGGGAGTCTCCCATGACAAGGCACATAAATCCAAAGACGAGACTGAGAAACCACATAGTCGCTCGAAAGGAGGAGGAATTTCTCAAGGAAGACAAGATGGTGGAAGAAGTTCTTCCAGAGGAAGAGGAAGATGAAAAGGAGGAAAAGTGAGATGTTACACCTGTGGAAAGGCAGGAAATAAGTCTTGGGAATGTCCCAAGAGAAAGAAATAAGGAGAAGGTGAAGCTCACATTTCGGAAGCACAGAGAAGAAATGTTGAAGCAGAAGGAGAAGAGGATGGAACATATTTGGTGTTGAGAAAAGTTCTCTTGAAACCAGAAGCAGAAGTTGAAAAAACAGTGCAGAGGAACAGTCTCTTCATAACATCTTGCAAGACTAAAGAAAGAGTGTGCAAGGTGATATTTGACAGTGGGAGCACTGAAAACTTAGTATCCATAGAGATGGTGGAGAAACTGGAGCTGGAGATTATTGCACACTCAAAACCATACAAAGTCTCATGGTTGTAGAAAGGACACCAGGTAATGGTTACTAGACAATGCTTGGTTGAAATTAAGATAGGAGGATATAGAGATGAAATTCTATGTGATGTAATTCCCATGGATGTATGCCATATTTTGTTGGGAAGACCATGGAAGTTTGACAGGAATTTCATTCATGATGGGAGGAAAAAAACATATACCTTGGAGAAGAATGGTAGAACACACATGTTGTTTCCAATAGAGGAGAAAAAAAAAAAAGAGGAAGCCAGCACAAGCATACTTCTCTTGAGTGGGAAGGAACTCCTGAAAGAAGTAAAGAGAGAACAGGAGATGAAATTTGCTATGGTGAGGAAACCTAGAGTTGTCCTTACAAGTACTTCAATGGATGATTTGCCTGAAGAAATTCGGGAATTATTGGATAATTTTGATGACATAGTGGTGGATGAGCTGCCTAACGCATTTCCACCCATCATAAGTATCAACCATCATATTTACCTGATACCAGGAGAAGGTCTTCCAAACAAATAAGCATACATGTTGACACCTCAAGAGAATGAGGAGCTAAAGAACCAAGTCCAGGAATGGTTAGACAAAGGTTTGGTCAGAAAGAGCTTGAGTCCATGCACAGTGCCAACTGTGTTGGTCCCAAAGAAATATGGAGGATGGAGAATGTGTACAGACTTGAGAGCCATTAAAAATATCAGCATCAGGTATAGGTTCCCTTTACCAAGAATGGATAATTTAATGAACTGTCTAATTGGAGAAAACTTCTTTTCTAAGATATATTTGAAGAGTGGATATCACCAGATAAGAATGAGAGAGGGTGATGAATGGAAGACAACCTTTAAGACAAATAAAGGTTTGTATGAATGGCTTGTTATGACATTTTCCTTAACAAATGCCCCAAGCACTTTTATGAGGTTGATGAATGAAATACTGAAATATTTCATTAGAAATTTTGTAGTTGTATATCTGGATGATATACTGATCTTTAGCAAGACTAAAGAGGAGCATTTGAGGCACCTGAAACTAGTGATGATGAGACTACAATAGGATAAGCTGCTGATAAATCTGAAGAATTCCTCTTTTCTAAATACATAACTCATTTACTTGGGTTTTGTGATCTCTTAAAATGAGTTGAAGATGGATCCAGAAAAGGTGAGATCAATCAAATAATGGACATCACCAAGGAGCATGTTCGAGGTAAGAAGCTTCCATGGATTAGCAAGTTTCTATAGGAAATTCATCAGAGATTTTAGTGGAATTTGTGCACCAATGATGGATACAGTGAAGAAGAAGCACAAGTATTTTAAATGGATAGAGGAGGTCGAGAGGAGCTTCAAATTGCTGAAGGAGAAAATAACAGAACGACCAATTTTGGTCTTGCCAAATTTTGAAAAGACATTTCAGATGAGATGCGATGCAAGTGGAGTTGCAATTGGATCATTTTTGAGCCAAGATAATAGGCATGTTTCCTATTTCAGTGAAAATTTGAATGAGACTAAGAGGAAATACTCCACATATGACAAGGATTTTTATGCCATAATTCAAGCCATGAAGAAGTGGAGACACTACCTTGTCCCATGGGAATTTGTCTTGTATAACGATAACCAGGCCTTACAATTCATAACTAGACAGGAAAAATTGAATTAGAAGCATGCAAAGTGGATTGAGTTTATGCATAATTTTACTTTTTTCATAAAACATATTGTAGGGAATGCTAACAAAGTTGTTGATCCATTGAGCATGATATGTTTGATTCTGCAAGAATTTTAGGTAAAGACTTTGGGTTTTGAACACTTGAAGGATATGTATTGTGATGATGGAGATTTCAAGGAAGCATACGAAGCATGTGAAAATCATGTGCTGAGAGATAGGAGCCATTGAGCTGAATACATGGTTCAAGAAGGATTGTTGTTCAAGGGAAATTAGTTGTGCATACCAAAATTCTCAATGAGGGATAACCTTTTGAAGAAGAAGCATAGTGAAGGATTGGCTAGACATTTCATCCATGATAAAACATTTTCATAGTTAAGAAGTTCATACTATTGGCTAGGTATGAGGACATAAGTGATAAAATTTGTGAACAGATGTATAATCTGCCAACATGCAAAAGGAAAAAGATAGAACATTGTATTGTATCAACCATTGTCGATACCAGAGAGGCATTGGGATGCAATAAGCATGGATTTTGTGTTGGGACTTCCTAGAATGAAAAGAGGATGTGATCAAGCACAGAGTTGATCAACATCACAGGGAGCTTCAATTTGAAGTAGGAGATCAGGTTCTGGCACATATCTAAAAGGAAAGGTTCCCTAGGGGAACATATAAAAAATTAAAAATGAAGAAGATAGGACCATGTAAGATCTTAATGAAATTTGATGAAAATGCCTATGAGATTGAGTTTCCAGATGATGTGGGCATATCACCCATATTCAACATTTTAGACCTATATCCTTACAAGAAAGATGACACAGAGGAAGTAGAAAATCAAGAGAAGGTTTAGTGGGAGAAACAAATGCCTATAGTAGAAAAACCACAGATGGAGAAGATCGTTGATCAGAGAATTGACAAGAAGACCAGGAGGAAAACCTATTTTGAATATCTGGTCAAGTGGAAAGGGCACCCAATAGAAGATGTTAGCTGGGAAAATGAAGTTGATATCTAGAAGCATGGAAAGTCGATGTAGGAGCTCATGGGCAGGAGTCCATGATTTTTTTTGTTCAGGGGGAGTATGATGCAGAAGCATTGTCAGTGAGCACATGTGGAAGGACAAATCAACACCTGGGAATCATTTCAGAATCTCAAACGCTGGGAGTTACGAAGAATCTTTTATAGCTGGTTGGAAAAATGGAAGAAGATCAATGCTTGGGAACGAAATGATCATGAGCGATCAGGGAGTTTTAATATGAGTCTTGAATGTAACTGAACTTAGGTAGCAGTTAGGTTTTTGTTTTGGAGGTAGATGAGTAGTCCGGGGGAACCCTAAGGACCCTCTGAGTTAAATAGAGGTTTTGTACGCCCAAATGAGGTTGCTGAGAGTTAGTAGGAATTTTCTGATTTTTAAGTTGTTGTTTTGATATTAGCTATAACCATTTACTTTTGAATGAATATGACATAGGAAAATTGACCCAAATGCATAGTACTGCTACTGCTTGCAATTCTCTATTATTGGATTTTCATAAGTGAATGAATTTCGTTATGAATAGATGAAACTATGAATGTCAATATAAGTTTCAATTGTTTCTCTTTTGTTGAGTGAGTGCAAGGTGTGCACACCAAATGAAAGGAGTGTGTTGACAGAATATGTTTTGATTCCAAAGCTCAGAAGAGATAGCACAAAACTTTCCCTTTGCAAGGAGTGCAAAGCGATTGCTGTAAGGCATGCATAGTCACCCGCAAGAACTAAGTCTCGCATAAGAATATGTTGCAATAAGTGCATAGATCTGGAAGTTCAAGAGGAGGAGATACAACAACTGCTAGATAGGCTGCAGGGAGAAATTTGGTCCATCAAATCAGATTCCAGAAAGGAGGAACACACACAAGTGGAGAACGGATCTCATTCGTCGAATCTAGACGTGAAGGACCAACAATTGTTGGATCCAAGTAAGGTTCATGTATCCTAACCCTTTGAAAGTTCAAAGGAGAGGCAGAATTGTGAAATTGCAAAATTCTGAAGTCTATAGGAATCATCCATGAAGAAGGGACAAGTGGCGAGAGATAAGTGTTTCACTGAATTCGCAATCGGGGGAACCAGAGGCAGGAGTTGTGAAAAATTGTGAAATTCAAAATCATGAGGCCATATGGACCATCGAGCCATAGAGAGTTAAGGACCATTGATATGACGTGAGGATATTTCGGGAAATCAGGGACCGGAAGAAGGGAGGTGAGCTATCCTACAACTTTGTGAAACGCGAAGTCCCGAAATGCAAATGAGATAGCAGGACCATTGGATCATGTGGATTTTGTACCATTGATCTGACGTGCGTTGAGCCTAGACTTCGGGTTTCAAAAATTGGGAGGACTAGCAAACAAGCCTTCCAGGGGCGCGAAACGCGAAACCACGAAGTGATCGAGAGGTTGGGCCCAAGTCATAGTGAGGGGTCACATCATCGAAGGATAAGGGAGGATCTAGCATGTGCTAGGCCCCACGTTGGGATTTTGAAAGTATGAGAATCGGAGTTGGCTCATATGCAAACACCCGACATGCGAAGTCGTGATGCACCTTTGGTTAGGTGAGTGGTCACGTAACAGAAGGAGATTAGCCAGGGAAGAGCTAGCGCTCATTTGGTGTTGAAATTTGAATAATGCTCAAGAGAGGGCCTGTGGGTCTCATACGACCAGTGCATTTGGAGAAAGGACCTGTGTAAGTTGATTTGGGGTCTAGCTAAGAACCGAAGATTTGATTCGACTCAGTATCTTGATCGATCCTTGACTAGGAGGTCAGCAGCCCCAACGAGAGAAATGGGTATCTGCATCAATAATCTATCTAATTGCTTTGCCAAACATTTTGGACACATATCCACTAGTCAATCTTCATTGATCAGATCTCCAGCCCTATCGGCATCGAAAAATCCATGTACAGTTACTTCAATGTCAGCTTCAAGCTTCCCTTGGTAGCATATAGCATAATATTTTGTGCCACAAAAATACCTTAACACTTTCTTGATAGATGTCCAGTTCTCTTTTCAAGGTGTTTACTTGTATCTGCTAAATACTCCCAATTCTTGAGAAATGTCTAGTCAAGTGCAGACCATCGCATTCATCAAAATACCAAAAACACCTACATAGGGAAAATGTGCCATGTCCTCTATTTATTCTTGTGTCTTTGGACACTATTCAATAGTTAGTCTTTCTCCCACAATAATTTTCACCTTGAATAGCTTGCAATCTTGCATGTTGAAATAGTGCAAGATTGTTTCAATCTATTTCCTCTAGTTCAACCAAATATTTCTTACCTAATATCTCTTGATCTTCATTCCCAGAATGAAGTTCTCTACACTGAGATCCTTCATGTTGAACTTGGAGGATAGTTTCTTATTGACCTCCTTTAATGCATCCATGTTGTTTTTGACCAACAAAATGTCGTTGACATACAATGCTACATATATGAAATTCCCACCTTCTTCCTTGGAATAAAAAAAGTGATCTACCTTACTTCTCACAAATCCCAAACTAAGGATGTAGGTGTCAAAGTTTTGGTACCACATCCTTGGTGATTGTTTTATACCATAAAGGGACCTCTTCAAATTTCACACCAACTCTTTCTTTCCCTTTACTTCAAATACTTCATGTTGTTTCATGTATATTTCTTCTTCCAGGTCCCCATGTAGGAACATTGTCTTCAGATCCATTTTCTCTATCTCAATATCAAATGTTGTAGGCAAAGGCATTAGTACTCTAATGGAAGTTGATTTGCAACAAGGGAAAAAATATCACTGAAGTCGACTCCTTCTACTTGGGAATATCCTTTCGATATCAGTCGAGCTTTGAAGTTCTTGAATTAACCTCCTGCGTTTAGATTTTTCTTGAACACCCAATTCCTCTACTAGGAATTCTTGTGTGAGCTCGCCACCAATTAGAATACCTCTTTCATTGTCCATTAGTGTCCTCTTCATTCTTTCAACGACTCCATTTTGTTGTGGGGTATATGGTGTGGTGTTTTGGCATGCTATTCCACATTGCATGTAGAATTGCTCAAAATTATTTCCACATAATTCACCACCATTTTCAATTCTTGACACTTTGATATTATTATGTGTATTGTTTTCCAAAAGATATTTGAACTTTTTAATTTCTTGAAAACTATGATATATTCCTCATAAAATATATCCATTTCTTCCTGGAAAAATATTATATGAAGGAGACATAATTATATAGGGATCCACCAAGTGAAGGGACTATTACAGGACCAAACACAACACTATGAATCAATTCTAGAATCCCATTTTCCCTTGTCTCTCCATATGGGAACCTAACTCGATTTGTTTCCATATATGCAATGTTCACAAAAATCGATTTCCAAATTAGAATCAGGGAAACCGTTAACCATACCTTTATCGTACATAGATCAAAGTCATTTTTCTCCAATGTGTCCCATCCTATGGTGCCATAACATGGTTGGGTAAACTTGACAAAGAAATTTTTAGTCATTTTGAATCGACTCAACCTGAGATGATTTGAGTCAAGACAACTTCAAGAACAACAATGTTGTTGCATCTCGACGAGTCGACATTCCCTAACAATTTGTATATGGTTCCAATTTGAACTCCTTTCATTAATACCATCGCACCCCTAACCATTTTGCACATATCCTTTTGAAGTAAAGTGTGCACACCTGCATCACTCATCTTCCTAACAAATATCAAGTTTCTTTCCAAACTCGAAATATGTAGCATACCTGTAAGGTTTCTACTCCTCCCATCCTCTAGTACTAGTAAGACTCTTCCCCGTCCAACAATTTTGGTTGTCAAGTCGTCCTCCAAGAAGAAATATCCCCCTTCATATCTCTCATATTCGCATAACCATTTCTATGAGGTTTCATATGAAATGATTCTCCTGATTTGATCAACCAAACATACTCATATAACTATGTGCTAGTCGATGCCACATACACATTTTCTCCTTTATCTAGAGTAGTCTTTCTCTCTTTCTACTACTTCTCGTGGGATCTTGTATTGACTTTCATTTCCTTCAACTTGCAATCCCTTTTGTAATTCCCAACTTTATTACATTTTCATCATCTTATCCTCGACTGAACTAGGGATTTATATCTACCCTTTGACTTAGACTTTCTACTAGAGAATTTACCTTTATCTATGTCGACTAGTAAACTTCTCACCATTAAGGCATCTTTGAGTGATCCTTCTATGTTATTTTTTCTCATTTCTTATGATAATAGAGATGAAACCATGTATTCTAGAAATAATGTGTTCAAATATCTCCCTATATCCATGACTAATTTATCCCAAGAGTCTGGTAAAGAACATAATTGGCTAACACATTTCTCCTCCTCAATGATTTTAATATCCACAAACAATAATTGGATTATTATAGTATTGAATGCATTAAAATGCTCAGTTATTGAGCCCCCATTTATCATCCCTAGAATATATAATTTATTTCTAAGAAAATATTATTTACCGTGGATTTCGATAGGTACAATATTTCCAACTTGTCCCATATTTTTTTGGCCAAGTCTTCTCCTGAGACATTCACTAGCACATAATCTACAAGACAAAGTTGAATCATACGTCTTTCCATTCTATTGATTTTCTCCTATTCTTCCCCCGACATACTTGTTGGAATGGTACTTGGACATACCATTTTCCATTGTTCTCTATCTAAAAGGAGGTCCTCAATTTTAATCTTCCAAAGCTCAAATTTTTGGCCATTGAATTTTTTGATCTCGATGCTCGAATTGCTTTCCATTCTTTCAAGAACAAATTTAAATATCTCTAACTTATGACTTTCACTAGAACTAGGCTTTAGCTCAGATCCAAGAACTTCTAAAAACTCATAATGACTTGGATTATCTCTAATAACACATGTTAGGAAATATACATCCACACTAAACCCACTAAGAAAAGGGAAGATAAATTTAAACAAGAAAGTAAATAACAAACACAGTACGTAGAGACTTTACCTTGCAAAACCCAAATAGGAAAACCATCATTCCTTGAGAATATTTCTCTCTTGTTGTCTTATTCCTTAAAAATAAAGAGTTAAATGACTAACCTTTGCCTACACATAAGACATAATCACCATCATAATCTCTTTCTTTACACAAGAACAACCTTGCAACCAATCTGGCCTACATCTACATGACCAACAACCTTTTGCTAAAGATTAGCAGGAATGTCCAAATATTGTTTAACATAATGCAATTACAATGCACCTTATTTATTTGCTTTATAGAATGTAAATCTCTAAATCACGGTGCCCAAAAATAGTTATAGATCCACGTAGATCATTGGATACAAATCCCATGAATCTCAATATTTTGTTACAGTCGACTTCAGTTAGATTACCAGTCGGCTACCAATCGACCTCTAGTCGGTATTTAGTCAGTTTCCAATTGAACATTATAATGAGCTCTTGTTGGATAACATTTCAACTTTCTCATCGATCACTTCGGCTTCTGAATTCCTGGTTGATCACATCGACCATTGAATTAACCATCAACTCAACTTAACTCGTCGATCGATCCTTCACCTAGTCGATCCACCTCAACTAGACAATCAAATGATTTTTATTTCACTACAAAGAATATAACATCCCAACAATTTTGGTTCTTTTTTTTCATATTCTCAACATCCTGCAGATGATTCTTCTTCAATGCCTCCAATTCAATTTTGTGTTTCTAGGATTTCTCACTAATTTGTTGTTTGAACTCATCTTCAATTTGAGTCCTCTATTGTCTAAGTTGTTCTTCTAAATATGATAACCTTTCTTTGTATCTATCTAGAGTAGCATTAATCTCAATGGAAGTGATGCAAGTTTCATCTACAAATGCACTTAAAGCATAGGTTGTGTCTATTTCATTTTCTTGGGGATCTTGGCTTCCAATATTCCACTCAATTACCTTGTATGGTGTTTCTTTGTTGGGGTTATCTTCTATCTTTTTCATCTTCACTGCCCTCTTAGAAATTTCCCTTTTGAATTTGCTAAACAAATATTCCCCTAGGGATACCACTCTGTCATCAATATCCATTAGTTGTGAGGATGCGAAAGAGAAACTAGGGATTATGGTGTTGAGTGGAGTGCTTGAATTGGAGGAGTTTGAAAAGGTAATCCCTTGTGTTGTGCCCAAAATAGTTCCTTGCCCTGGTGAAGGAATGGATTTTTCAACATTAGCCTCTTGTAGTATCTTTTGTTTAATCCTTTCTTCCTAATATGCCTCCTCTTGTTTCCTCTTGGCTTATACTTCTTTTTATTTCTTCTTCATTTCTTCCTCTACAACTTTTTGAGCTATTGCTTCTTCTTTCTTCTCATCCTCAACTTTCTTGTTTTCTTGTTCAACTTCATTTCTTGCCCCTTTCTCTTTTTTTCTAGATTCTTCCTCATATTTCCTTTTCTTTTCTTCCTCTATATCCTTTTGAATTGCCTCCTCTTCTTGTTGCTTATGTATTCTTACCTACTCCTCTATGTCCAATGCATTTCACCTGTTCTTCTTCTCTCTCTCCCCGGGATTTTTTTTTGGCTTCATCTTGCTCCTATTTAGTTGCTAAGAATAGTTCCCTTTTTTCATGGACCATTTTCCTTTTATCTTCTTGTTTAGCCTATAATTTCTCTTTTTCTTGACTGTCTTGAATGTCATCCAATACTTCCTCAAAGGGAATGGCTCCCTAGAAAATGTTATCCATTACATTCGGATCATTTGAAAAAGGGAATACCAAGCCCAAAGCTTTGATATGTTATCCTACCACACCTATTGGATCATGAACCCTATAAATTTGTGTGCATACACTAAACTATTTAAGAGTTGTGTACTCCTTCCTCTCATGTGGGGAATTCAATAAAATAAATATTTCAACTTTGATGGGAAATCTAGGCCACATTTTCTTTGCACTTGAAGATAAGTAGGTAGTGATACTTACTTTAACTATCTTATAGAAAATTTCCCTAAAAATTAATCTATCAGGGACATAATTAGGAATTATATGAGGGTCATAGGTGCACCCAAAAATATTGATGTAGGTGTAGCATTTCCCCATGTACCACACCCCTATATCTCTAAGGGATTCCATGGATTGTTGTGACAATCTCTGGGGTAGTTGATTAAATGTGGTATAGAAAAATGGATCCATAAAAATGTCTCATATATCATAACAATGTTTTTAATAATTATTTTCCCATAATTCTAAACAATATATATTTATAAGGGGTGATTTAGGGTTCCATCTTCAACCCATCAAAGGAAACGAAATAGATGAACATATAACATCAATCAAATAGGTGGACATGTAAAAACTTGGTTTCTTGCTTACTAGAGCATCTTGAACTACTACAAGAATGTTGACCAATAAAATCTCAGCCCAATTAAAAATGTGCCCGACCTCATCCACATAGTGATCTATTGATACTGTTACGAGATTTTTCCCCTGTGCATACCCATGCTCAGGAATGATGCAAGCATGGCTGCCAAATCAAGTACATTGTGGATACATTGAATATATTAAAGTATTACTAATTTCCATGCCAAAAAACAATACACAATGGATCCATGTGATATATATATATATAAAGTATAAATAATGGCCACAAGGAATACACAATGGATCCATGCAAAAAGCATATCATAACCACGAATGGATACACAGTGGAGCTATGTCTCAAAATCAAAATAGGAAGATATCCAAAACCAATGGAGTGAACAAGTTGATCCTTTGCAACTACCAATGTATGAGGGGTGGTACAATATTTTAGGTAAGAGAAAAAATTATGTGATGCTCATACTTTACCCGAAGTCTTCAAAATGATCCATCCTGGTACGATTCTACACCATGTGAATAGACATGTTGGGGTCGAACATAGTGAGAGACAGGTTGATTACCGATCATTAATGTATATTCTTAATAAATGTGAGATGAACCACCGATGATGATAATGATCATTAAGGTACCATGTTACAATATAACAAGTGTGAATGAATGAGATGGTGTCGAACACCTAGTAGAATCTATCTAGCATGGGACATTGATGTATTCCCACTATCAATAGTGAGGGAACATGCCACGGATGACTACAAACCCCAAGGTACCACAAATAAATCTAAATACCTATCCCATATCAATATGTGATGAATTTGAGAGGAAGATATCTATTAGAAGGAAGGCATTAAGGCATCCTCAATCATCAATCATGAGGGGTAGTAGAAGGATAAATATTTGGAAGGACTTAGATGAATATATTGTAAGGACCACACCAAGGTACGACTCTGGCATGCACCATAAGGAATATCGCACAACATAGACTCTCCGAATAGTATCCCATAATGGAGACTACTGACAAAGATGAGGAATAAACCAATGTGGTCAAATGGAAACCAAGGTATCGCACAAATCCCTATGTGTGATGATTTTTTTTAATGTCGAACATAAGGGAAAACACTCAGTCAGTGACCAATGATGGTTTTTCATCTATTGAGCACAAGGTCATCTATCAATGATGGAAATAAGCCCAAGATGAAACTCTAGTTCATAATCTTAGAGCAATGTGTCGGAGTTGGTAAGAGAAGACACGCTAGAAAAAAGTCAATGGTGACCTTATATCCTAGAACAAGTGAGATACAAAGATACTTGTGATGATGAGGTATACTTGACTGACATGGGAAGGCCGAATTGAAATCTCAGAGACTTGTTGCAGAATGGTCAACTTAGAATAAATTTTCCCTTGAACAAAAGCACGACACATTATGTGACTTAGGCAACATGGATTACAAATTGGGATACATTCGTGATGTAAGAGGTGTCAACAAATGCTCCATATGGCTGGAATAATAACCAATAAGAGGAGATTATGCTCAAAAATGAGAAAAAGTATTCTAAATCCATAGTAAACCAAAAATATTGAGACATTGACTCAAAGATTGTGCTTTGTTCAAGGGAGACAAGACTGCTTCCAACAAAAGAGATAGACACTTTCCCCACTCTTTTTTTTTCATATTAGTAACGCATAAAAAAAGAATAAAATAATTCCATAGTACAATGGAGGAAATGATTATCGCAGGCAACAAAACTAGTTCCAAAGTGCAAGGAACATACCTATGATCATTGCAAGGAAGCATGTGCAGGATAAGGACATTTAGGGGATGTTTCCTCTCAGGTTAAGGTGTTGAGTCGAAAAGGAATAAATTGCAAGACTAGAAATTGGTAGGAATGCATAAGCACATGATTCAACAATAGAAGGCTAAAGCCGACATTAGGCCTAAAAGTGCAAGTGGTTAATATGCAATGCAATAACAACTCAACAAATTTCTAGAATCCTTGTTGGTGAGTTAACTAGAAATACGTTGAGATGAATTCATGATGCTTCAATGCAAATACATGGAAAGAATAATGAGGGCTTATGAGCCTACATGAATATTGCAACATAAGTGTCAAAAATGTCAGTGAGGTACTGAGTATGACACCCATGGAGAGGTAAGATCTACCATATGTAAATGAAACCTTTAAACAACTTAAATGGTGTAGTGTCCCTAATGAATGGGGTTGATCCTATGGAAGATATGTGGTAAATACAGATAAATCCATTATGCAGGTGGAATGGAACCTACCATATATGTCAGTAAAGAACACAATACATGTTGAACAATCTGAAGAAATGCCAACATAATTGGCATGTATGAGAGGGATTCTTGTGGGTAATGGCCAAAAAAAGACTAAGAGGAATATATGAAGCTTCAACACAAATTCATGGCGGGACTAAACATGACTCCCAGTCCTAACATAAAACTTGCAACATGAGCACTGGAATACAAAGGGATTCTAAGCTAGGATTCCCATGGAATGTAGGCTCTACCATCAATGAGACAACATTTTGAGCAGAGAGGCAGGTTTATGTCACAAGTTAATGGGATATACCTTAAGGAAAACTAGATATTGCAAATGTTAATGCAAAAACTGAAAGTTTTATAATCCTTATCCCAAAATGCCAATTATGAGAAAACATTACTTGCCCAAAGTCTTGAAAAAGACTTAGTCAACTGAAACGAACAAAAAGACACCCAAAGTATAGTTGTACCACCTGAAATGGAAACCATAACACTAAAATACTACATTGATATTAGTTTGAATGAGGAAAAATGACAAAACTATGGAAAAGTGGGTTTTCAAAAGTTTATAAATAGTAACAATTTACCATTTACCATACCATTTTCACCATTTTACCCAGAATTTTCCAAAATTGACCAAAGCCCTCTTACCTTGGATTGGATATTACGGGAGCTTGGAGCGAAGGAAACACAATTCGTCTATACCAAGTAAGATCTGTTTACCTTCCTATAAATTACATCCTTTAATTTTTTAAGTTTTCATGAGAAATCAAGGGATGCGCCCCCTTTTTCTCACAACTTCTGCATATATGTGATTCATTCTCAAGTGAATAGCAGATATCCGTGAGTAGAGAAAAGGAGAGAAAAAATTGAAATATTGATCCCTTTTCTTCCTTGCATTTTGTAGGATGGTTATCCATGTAGAGAGAATAAGCATACGAAGTTGACAATACTGTGGTTGACGATGTGGATTCCCCAAATGCTCTTTGCCAATGTGGAATGTATAATTTTTTCTTGACAAGTGTCATGCGTGTTAGAAAAATAGGATCGTGGAGAAATAAAATAAAACAAATGTGGAAATAAAACACAGAAGATACACAATACAATAGAGACATAGATATGCATGGTTCACCCAGTGTGGGCTATGTCCATGAGAGAAATTACTAGGTCATTCCTTTTTATTATCCATCAAAATAAAGAGATACATCGTACAACACACCTGTCGTAAATTCCTATTATTTATGTCATAGTAACCTCTCTCAAAATACAATATTTGCAATAATAAACAACTAAAATACAATTCCCTCATAAAACAGGGTTTCCTTCTAGAGAAAAAAAAAACATAACGTAATCTCTACCATCAGATCTGTGACTTAATGATGAACAGTCAAGATTGACTATGAAATTACAATATACATTTAAAAGGAAATCTTTCCTTTGAGGGCTTCACCCCCGAACCCCCACAAGGGTGAAATCCCCTTGCATGGAGTGGTGTACAATCTTCATGGGCTATAAACATAGTTGAAAACAAAGACCTCTAAATCAGGAAGATAATAAAGTTCCACAACCAAATATATCCCACTTGGAGACTGATCACAACAACTCCACTAATATTGTACCTGATGGACTATGATCCACCTTGGACCTAACAAATTTCTCATCTTCACCTTCATGCTTGAAGGCCAACTCAAACTGAGCATGAACTCAATCTCTCCCTAGTTACTCCCTTTTTTAACATGTCTGCAGGATTTTGGTTGGTATGTCTCTTTTCCAACTTCAAATGTTCATCTTCCAAGATGGATCATATAAAATGGTACCTGAGTTGTATATGCTTAGTCTTTGAATGGAAGGCTGAGTTATTTGCAAGATGAATGACACTCTCATTTTCACAGTACAACATGTTATTCTCCTTCTTCTTTCTCAATTCCTCTATAAACCTTTCTAACCAAATCATCTCTTTACTATCCTTTGTAGTAGCAACATACTTTGCATCTATTGTTGAAAGTGCAAAAACCTTTTGTAGTTTTGAAATTCAAATTATTGTTGTTCCACCTATAATAAAAACATACCCTGTGGTTCTCCACCTGCTATTTTTATCAACTAGCATATATGAATCAAAATATCCCTATAGAACAGTGTCTAAACCTCCAAAACATAATGCATGAGTATAAGTACCTCTCAAATACATGAGAATACACTTTATTGCCTTTGAATGTTCTTTACCTGGATTGTTCATATACCTTCTCACAACTCCCACTACATGTGCATTATCTAGTCTTGTGCAAACCATCACATACATCATGTTACCAACTGTTGGTGAACAAAGGACCCTGGACATCTATTCTATCTCCTAATGTGTCTTGGGACAGGTTATAACCCTAAGTTTCATAGGATCACCTATTGATTCTAATCTCTTATTCTAGTTGTATTATATTGTAAATAAAATTTTGTTCTGCAAATGATTTACCAAAAGAAAAGAAAAAGAAAGAGAAAAAGAAAACAAAGAAAAATATAAAATATAAAACAATCAAAAGAGGGTATAAAAAGAGAAAAAGAGAAAAAAGATAAAACCCCATGAAATAAACTTGGTTTGATTCATACTGTCTAAACATGATCAAACCCTTTAAATTTATGTTGATAGGATAGTGAATAAATTTGGTCAAACAGACTAACCTTGGCCAAATTAGATAGGTTAGTGAATAATTTTGGCCAAACAATCTAATCTTGGCCAAATGTCTTAGGTTAGAGTAATTATTGACCCAATAGTTTAAGTTGGGTTGATGTGCTAGGTAACTAGATAAGGAACTAGGTTAGCATGTTTTATTTCAATAAAGTTTAAAAAAGGTTGATTAAATGCATTTTAATTTGAGTTAATCTAATATGTTTTTGACCCCTTTGTGAGAAAATAAATAAAGGGGAGCTAGCAAAGACCCAAAATATGTTTTTATCATAAGTCTATTGAGATTTGACAGCTTTGGCGCTTTGTGGCTAAAGAGTGCACAGTTCCCAACAGTTGATATAGGCGTGCTCAGATCAATGATCAACATTAAATAGCATACCCCCTCAACCTTTATTCCTTTATCGATGGGGGGGTCCAAGTTAGTTGTTTTCTTGGCACAGGCCTCGCTTAACATGTCAACTCCATATCTACTTGGACCCCCCTCACTCAATTCCACTTACCACTTGCCCCCCCCTCCGATAATCTCCCTAACCACTCATCAATACCACTTTTCATCATCCCACTATCGTACCTCACTACCCTCTCACCACGTCACATCCCACTACTTGTTGGCCATTTAATTGTCACCACGTCACATCCCATTACTTGTTGGCCATTTAATTCTCACCATGTCACACCCATATGCCTGTTGGCCAATCAATGTCATCCCCCATGAATGTTACCTGTCCAACTCACCAAACGCATCGTAACAGACACCTCCTTCCACTGTTTAACGTCATTTTTTCATCATTTCCGCACTATTCACCTATACAGACACAGTCGACACCAAAGTTTCCTATTTTCAAGATTAACCACCACCAAGCTTGTCATCGACAAGCGCCATTAAACTTGGTAATCACAGACAACACTGTTTTCCATTTTTAGATATTCGTTTTATTATGGCGACCAAATCAAAATCCACTGAAACAAAAGAAAACTCATTTCTTCCTCCTCCCATCGACCTGGATCAGAGCATGTAGATGGTTGTTATCCCACTAGATGAAGTTCCTCTCACAGGAGTTAGTACAACAACAACCACATCAGCAAAAATTCCATCATCTGTTCCAGTGAAAGTACCAAATGCTTCTGAGAAATTGGTGAAGTCAATGGAGTACATGACCTTGCAAGGGGAAGAAATCAAAATATTGCAAGAAGAGGTAAAAAACCTCCAAAAGTTGAAGTCTATGTTTCAGGCCAGTTATACTACATAGATGCATAAATCATAAAGTCTCAACCAAGAAATACGAAAACTCCAGAGGGAGACTGTCATGGCTAAAACATTGTCTAAAGCCAAGGAAAACATATGGATGGACATCAGCAATTCAATGGAAGAGATATGGCCGCTCATGCGAATTGTGTTTGAATAGCATGAACTAGTACAAAGAGACAAAAAATAAATTCACAAGATAAGGCAAGAATTAGGAGAGTGGCCTACAGAGGCCACTGAAATCATCAGATTCTTAAACTCCAAGACCAAAGAGGAGTTAGAAGCATTGGAAATTGAAGATAGGACATAGACCATCCTTGAGTTCAAGAAGGTTTTTACCAAGAAAGGATTGATGTTGCAACTAGAGGAGAAGGCCCAGACGATGGACATTGGAGTGCAGAGATTGTTCAGTAAGGTTGACACACTACAGAACAAAGGGCTTCCATGACTACTAGTGATAAATGATAAGCTCATCACTCTGTCAGACTACAAGCAAAATATCATCACAGTAGCAAAGGATGGGTCTAAATTTGCAGGCACACAAGGGAGAATTACTGCCAAGGATTTATTAGAAACTGTATAGTTGGACCTGAGCATCCAACATGAGATAAAATACATTTTCATCACAAAGCCCAATTTTTCCATACACTCAGATGGAAGAAACATACAAAAGGTTACTCAAGGTTTCCATCCCTAGTCAAAATAGGTGGGAAGACCTATGTGCTTTACTCGAATAAAGGTGATGTGGATTTCTGAGTCAGCATGAGGAAGACAATCAAGTCAAAGTAATGAATCACCAACTACTTTCACCCAGAATCAACAACAAGGATTCGAACAGATCACCAGCATCCCTATTACTTTGTAATTTGTAATCTAGTTAGTTAGATTTTTCCTCCACAATATCCTAGTCATTTATGATAGGATCAGATGTAACTATTGTATAAGTACTTCTCACTACGAAGTATTGTGGGTTGATTTTTGTGCCCAAGGAGTTATTTGTGTAATATTTTCAAAGGGATCGACCAATAATAAAAAGGCTATTCACAGGATTCTTGCATTTAAACATTGGTGATGTTTATCTTTCTCTGTTGATGTTTATATTTCTCTGTAATCATTATGTTTGTTATTTCTAATCATTAAAAGGAATTTAATGAACAAAATTTGTCTTGTGCACTCTGTTTCTGGTCATTTAGTGATTTACATGTTATTCATATGATATTAAGTAAAGGAATTCTTAACTTCTTCTTTGCTTGGTTGATTTTATGATATGTTCTGTGTTTTCATCCCATTTAATTCTAATAGATCTAGCGTTATCATTATCTTGCCCTGTGAAAGAACCTTATAAAAAATGTATCAGATTCTAATCTTCAATACATACCCCATATCCCAATGGAAGTGTAATTAAATTCTTCATCCAATTTTTATGAACAAACAAACAAACTCAGATTATTTTAACTAGCCTAATATATAAACCCCAAACAGATCTAAATCCTACAGAGAGATCCCTCTATGAAACTGGTAGGGATATATCCTAGTTTCAAAAGTGGTTTTGATAAGTTACCTCTGTCAATTTATTCTTCCCTTGAAAACCTTAGGGAATTACAAAGTGTTAACATAGTGGCGACCATACTAGGGAACTGAACAATTTTTTCCATCTTTACGATTTCTCTTCCCTAGATAAAAAAAAATTTATTTGTGAACAATCACAAATCTAACTTTCAAGAGATAAATGTTCATAGGTTTTTGAAATTTGTATATATTAATTTAGATTTCTTAAAGTTTAAATTTCTAGCTCCAAAACGAATTCACACTATATCTCACCCTGATCCAGGACCTGTAACAATAGTAGATAATCCGGAAGAATTAATCATAAAAAGAAATATAGTAGAAGGTCAAGGAAGTAGCAGTCCTCTTCAAAGGGACACTTCCCTTCCATAGAAACTTGTCACTATCCAGGACATCGAGTTTGATCTACCTTTTGAGCTATCAGAACAAAATCTGATAGCTTTGTGAATGAAATAGTACTAGATCAAAACATCCTCCAACCTAGAACCCCTGAAAGACTCTCCTGGAATAGAATTTGATCAACAGATCCTTCAAGAGTTTGAGAAACTACAATATCTAGTATCAAATATTGACCAAGACTTGTATAAAGCCCATTTTCAACATTTTGTTGAGCTTTCTACTATTTCTATTGTTGCATCTTATGTCAATCCTCAAGTATCTCAGTATATACCTCCCAACCTTGTTTCCTCCACATCTTCTGTCACTTCTCTACCAATTATACAAGTTGTCATCCAGCCTCCTCCACCAATCATGGCAGGGAGATATGCTCTGATTGTGTTAGATTCTCCTTTACATAACATGCCCCAAGACTACCAAACTAGGATTCCCCAATTTTATGGCACTGGAACTTTTAATGCACAACAACATGTGGATAAAATGAATGACTTTTTTTAATTATAAGAAGTTGATGAGGCAAATGTTAAAATGATACTCTTTGCACAAAGTTTAACCGGTGATGTTAAGAAATGGTTTAAATTATTACCTGCTACTAGCATAGTTGATATTGTTGCTTTTCACCGAAATTTACTCAATAGGTGGGAGGTAAAGAAAAATCCTCTCCAAATCTTATCGAAATATGAAAATATCAGGAGAAACCAAGGGGAAGCTATACAATACTATTTCACTCGTTTCAATAATATCTATAATCCAATCCCTGTTGACATCAAACCTCCTCAAGACCTGTCCTTGATCAAGTTCCCCGGTGGCTTTGATCCTGACATGTCCTACCAATTGAGAGAAAGAAACTCTGCCACTTTGGAAGATATGCAGAATAGTGTTGTAAGTGTTGAAGCAAATCTATTGGCTAGGAGAGTCAGACAAAGAACTGAAAGAAGAGTTACAATTAAAAAAGAACCTTCCACTTCTACCTTAGATGCCAGAATTGATTCTTTAGTCAAAACCATGGGGATATTAATGGAAATACTAGAAATCGGTTATAGAAACCTGCCTATAGAGAATCAACCTGCCCCTCGTATTCAAAATCCAAATTTTAGAAGGAATCCTCCCCAGATCAGACAAAAAGAGCCCAGAGACCAAAGGGAACAGAAAGGTCATGGTCAATAGATTAGGCCACCTCTTCAAGAAAACTATGCAAATGAAGTGGAAGAGATAATTGAGGAGTTATATGACATTCACATAAATCTCATGGGGGTTAATGGAAACGACTCCATTTTTCTTACTCAAGAAGAACATGAACTTTTTCTCCTTTCATTGACCAAAGTAGATGAGGAAGATTCAGAACAAAAAGCCTTCGAGAATGAAATAATGGAAGTCCACAGATAATACAACTTGAGGAGTAAAATTTCCAAGGACAACCAAAATAAGAAAGCTTATGAAACTAAGAAAACTTCCGATATTGTTCCTAAGAAAGTTCCTAAAAAGAAAAACTCAGAAGCCCCTGCAAAAAGAACTCTTGAGTCTTTACCAAGAATAGCTCAAAATGAGGTTGCTTCTATAAGTTAGCCTACTACTACTGCACATAAAAATGTGACAGATAAATAATATTTTCAGAGTCAAAGAAAAAATTCTACCACATTCATCCTAGAAAGTGAATTGGCCAAACTGAAGATACCTATTCCCCTGACAAAACTGATGAAAAAAATGCTTACAGATCACAAGTGATCAATGAATTGAACATAGATCTAGGAGTAGGTATAGACACTGTGAACATTACTGATGATCAACCAGAGTTGTTGTTTGGTCCTGAGGTAGAGGGACAAACTGAAAATGGTGTTGTTCCTCCTTTTTACATCAGTTTGAATATTCATGATAATAAATTACACAATGCCATGCTGGATTCTAGTGCTTCTCACAATCTTATGCCCAAGGCTGTGATGGAAAAACTCGGGTTGGATATCACCAGGCCTTACAAGGATTTATACTCATTTGATTCAAGCAAAGTCAAATGCATAGGTCTGATCAAAGACTTGTGTATTACCTTGGCACAAATCCCAGCTAAAATCATGGTAATGGATATTGTTGTTGCAGATATTCTTCCAAAGTATGGCATGTTATTATCTCGATCATGGGGTGCCAAGTTAAAGGGAAATTTACAGTTGGACATGTCTTATGCCACCATCCTTGTTTTTGTTCAACAAAGAAGATTGTACAGAGAGACTCTGATGAAATACATGGTCAGCAGTCAAGAGAAACCACATAATTATCCTTTATACTCTGTTCATTCTGATTTAGACTTCTTCATCTTATATAATGATGGTGACATGGACAACCAAATTGCACAATTGGAAGATGATGTGTGTAACCTGGAGGAAAGTAAAGAAATCGCTGAGGAAAGTAAAACAGTGACAATATAAATTGATGACCTAGAAAAACCTCTTTGGAGTTTAGATTTCGATGGAGCTATCAATAAAGAAGGATATGGATTTGGGGTGTGGGTGCATAATCCAAGAGAAAGGTATGTAGAAAACCATTCTTATAAATTAAATTTCCAGTGCACAAATAACATAGCTGAGTATGAAGCATTGATGCTTGGCCTAAAATTGTTGAAGAAGCTTGGTGCCAAAACAATTTCAGTAAGAGGTGATTATGAACTTATCATTAAATAGATCAAAGGTGAGTATTATTCCAAACACCCTAGACACAAAGCTTATAGAAATGTTGTTTTGGATTTTTTACAATGTTTCATTGAATATGACTTGCAGGTGATTACTAGAGGCCAAAATATGCTTGTTGATGGACTGGCTACTTCAGCATCCACTTGTAAAATATCATTTCACCCAAATCTCCAATACACAGTGGAGGTGAAATGAAGACCTATTGTCCCAAACAATATCAGGTATTGAAAAGTGTTTGGTAATGATGAACAGATTGATGATTTCCTGCAGTCTAAAAATGAATTTGAGTGTGAAAACATTGGTGTAGATAGTGATAATGATACTGTAAATAAATTAGATTCAGAAGAAATAAACAAAAATGAAGAAGATACAGATATCTTGCAATTAAAAGATAGCATCCTCCCTAGAGGGTTAGTCCCACTTGAAGAACTGTTTGATTTCAATGACGTAGCAAAAAATCCTAAAATTGAACCTACTGGTAAAGATGTTGAGGAATGTAACATATGAATGGATAAAGAACCCAAAATGATTAAATTATCCAAATCTCTACCTCCTGAGAAAAAAAAGAAATATATTGAACTATTCAAAGAATTTGTTGATGTTTTTTCTTGGAGTTATGAAGATTTGAAGTCTTATGATACCAATATCATACAACATAAAATCCCTATAAAAGAAGAGCATGAACCTTTCAAGAAGAAACTTACAAGAATCAACCCCAAGTTAATGCCGCTAATTGAAAAGGAAATCAAGAAAATGTATGATGCTAAAAGTATAGTTCCCCTAAGATTTTCAAAATGGGTGTTGAATCTAGTTCCTACCATAAAGAAGAGTGGAGAAATCAAGATGTGAATTGATTTCAGGAACCTCAACAAAGTCTCTCTTAAAGACAACTACCCTCTACCAAAAATGGATCATATCTTACAAAAGGTAGTTGGATCTAGTAGAATTTCATTACTAGATGGTTTTTTTGGCTATAACCAAGTCCTTGTTCACCTTGATGACCAAGAAAAGACAACATTCACTACATCGTTGTTATAAAACTAAATTGCACCCAGCCTACATACCTAGCCTTTGGCCCTACTAGTTTCCAATTTCTTGAGCCAAGCTCAGCTAAAAAACCCTCTTTTTTTAGCCACATGTGCCCTATCCTTCTACAGCCCGCGTATTCACACATCCATATGCTTGTAGGACTCCTACAACCCATGTATACTGACAAAACCACAAAAAATGGAAAGTTGCAGACGGGAAACAGAGTTTCAGGAAATTGCTAAAACCGTTTGACTACCTATGGCCTGTCATTCAACTGGATAACTACCTATAAAAGAAGGGGTAGGGGTCCCATTTAAAGAAGAAGAATAAGAGTATAGAAACTCTGCCCAAATTTATCCCCCCTTTGCTCCAATTTCCTGCAATTGTATTTTGAGGTTGAGTAGTTGGTGCATTGTGAAGAGTTGCCGAAGACCAGGTTCGAGGAGCAGTGCTAGCCACATATTGTAAAGTTTACTCTTGTGAAGATTAATACAAAAAGGAATACTTTTTTCGTCCCACCATATTATGTGTTCAAATTGTGTATTTATTTTAGGATACTGTCACATCTAACCCAACACTTAGTATATGAAATGCATGTTTCCATCTCTCTGTTTGTCCATGTGTGAATGCAGGTCAGCTTTGGGAGGAGGCTTGCAGTCAAGGAGCGAGTGAAAGCGAAGGGATCAACATCAAATATAGGATTCAAGGTAGCGTTACCTAATATTGTTTGCACCTTTGTATTGCATGAATGTGGGGTTTTTTGTTGGGAGAATAGGAAAAAGTAGAGGCCTTTAAATGGTCATTTTCTGCATGCATGATTAGAGCCATTAAATGCTAAGTCCGTAAGCAGGATTTCCCACTCACATCAGAATTGGTGACTCCGTTGGGGAGTTTCTCGGGTTCTTTGGGGATTTTTTATTTGGTATTTTGAAATTGGTTTTACTGTTGTTTTTGAGTTTCTGCAAGAAGTCTAAGTGTTCAGGGGTTCTGGTTCTCAATACCAGTCTACCTTGCTATGCTTAGCAAACTGTTTTTTTTTTTCTGTTTTTGAGAGTCTTAAGAGGCATGCGTTCCCTATAGTGGGCCAAAACACGTATGAACACGCCCTGCCTTTAGTCATCCCACGTATGTACGCCTGTTGATGAAGTGCTAGTTGCATGTCTGAGAATCGAGGAAATCCTTCTCAGGAATAGGCAGTCATCCTCTCCCCTGCAGAAGTGATCCTTCTCAGGGGTCTTCTAGGTCCTTCTAGGTCTCTGTTTGAATAGTCAATAGTCGGGTAAAAACATTAGGATTAGCTTTATTTGGCTATTTTTTTCTTGCCTCTTTGCGTCAAAGTAACTTTTTGTTTTACCTTTAAGGGGTGCTGGTGTTCAATACCAGTAGCCTTTGTTGAAGCTTATCTTATTTTCTTCCTTTTTTTGAAGGTTTTCAGAGGCACACATGGCCTACAGTGGGCCTGCCCATGTGCACATGCACCCTACCCTTCTACAGCCCACGTATGCATGCTTGTTGTTGAAGAGACAGTCCCGTACCTGTCCAGAAAACTTTTTGGTGGCAGTCATCCTCCTCCTTGTCAAGTTTTCACTTCCCAGGATCTTTCTTGCATGAATGTGGTCTCTGTCATAGCAACTTAGCCTAGGTTTGGACTCTATTATGGCTTGATTTATCATTCAAAGTCTTATTCTATCTCTTTGTTAGGTTTTTTGATAAGATAGTGAGTCAGTTTGATCTGCCTTCTTGGTTGTCAGTATCTCCCCACGATCAGTGGTTGGCCAGAAATTTTTCTTGGCCTTGTCTTGTCTTGGCTTTTTTACCGTTTTTTGCTTCAAAAAAGGAGAAAGCTTCCAGCTTTAGTTTTTCTTGTTTTTGAGGCACAATAAAAAAAAAGTAGATTTTTTCTTTGTTTGGTTAAGTAGTCAAGTGTTTGCACATATTTTCAGGAAAAAGTTCATTTTCATAAGTTCTTGGTTGAGTGACTTAGAAAAATAAGTAGCTCATAGTCGAGTGAAAGCTTGTTTTCAGTTTTTTCTCAAAAGATCTTAGAAAGAAATTTTGAAAAGTTGGTTAAAGTAAACTCTTTTTGAAGAAGTATTGTTAAGCACTTTGCATGTTATTCTTTTTGTCGCTATAAAACACCATTGGTTTCATTATCATATCCTATGACTTTAAAAACAACCAATAAAATAAACATTTAAATAAAATGTTTTAGACTTTATGTTTTGTAGGGTACACCAACAAGTCTAAGACTAGAGCCTTGATTTAGGTTGGAGAGGAAACTCTTCAAGGCTACCAAACACAAACATAAGAGTCTGAGCTAGGGAGTGTTCAAAGTCTAGTTACTGTGAAAGTTGTCTGGGACCCCCCTCTAACACAGGGGATAAACACAAGGTTGCGTGTAGAAAGGTAGCGGAGATAACTCCTCCAAAACCGAACCAAATGTAGTGGGGAACGCATATAGAGGGCTTGTCCTGGGATTTCTTCGTTAGCACTTGCCATAGAGCTTCATGGGTCTTGAATCCATTCGAGGTCCTCAGTTGTCTTCCAGAACACTTGCTCTCGATACCCTGGATAGGTTTCGGGCTTGATACCCTTCTCATTGCGGTCCACCCGACTGTTGACTGTACCCGCCTGGCAATTGTTCACGAGTTGGCAACCTAGTTGCCTGTCATTATAGTGACTTACACAGGTGACTACAGGGTATACCGCGGTACCTAGGACATACATTAGGCCATGCTTTGCAGAGCATACCCGGAGGGTGCTTCCGTATTCGAGTTTCACTTGCACCAATAAGTTGCTCTAGTGTTGGTTGTTGTAATTGTTCTCCCAACTATCTAGTGACTTCATGTTTTATCTCATAGGAATTTTTGATAGAGTGTGTTTGTTTCCCAATTGGTTAGAAATGCCTTAGTGTGTCTTTGATCTTCTCACACAGTGAAGGATCAGGAGCTCCGCCAGTCGTAAAGGCTTCTTGGCCTACCACCGGTTGATCAGGAGCCACCCCCACCACTGCTAAGGTGGAAAATAGACCATCAAGGGTCATTTGTAGACACTGGGCCACGGGTAACTGTGTCCAATCCACCTTCGAGAGAAGAACATGTCATCTTGGAGGAGCCAACCATTACTGACCTTGGAGCACAAGCTCTTGTTCCTAACAACCCTATGATTACGGATCTTTCAGTGCCCGTTGTCGTACAGGTATATCCTTACAAATGTTTGGAAGTGTCCCAAGAAGAGATGGAACCAAATCCCACAACTTCTTTAGGGAATTCTCATATTCCCTCTACGACTGTCACAACTGGGGGTGTTCCACCTCCTAACCAACCATCGCCAGTCCGGGCCACTATGGTATCGACTGCCTCTACTTCGGGAAATGGTCTACTCCCATCTTTGGCGGTGATCACTGCTTCATTGTCTCAGAGTGCGACAGGCCCTCCGTTCACATACAAAATTCCTGGCTTCGATCCAAATGCTGTCATTTTTCACTCCACTCAACCAACTCTAGGGGCAGGGAGTTCAAAAACTCCTCTGTAAGGGTCCATGGGGGGGATTCTAGCTCCTTATAATGCTTTCCCTTACAGAGGGGGTCACATACCTCCTTCATACCCTACACTCAGTGGTGCTCACCAGTAATCTGTCGGGGAAAGCACAAACTATGGTTCGTATGGAGTGAGTAGTCAAGGACTGTCTTCTAATAGTCAACCAGTAGGTTTGACACCATTCTCTTTGTTCGGTGTGTTTACTAACAATTCTTTCTCATCGGCTACTTTCCTCACCAGGGGCAACCCCAGTTATGGACAATCGAATCCTATGTAGGGTACTATTCTTGCACAGGGGGAAAACCTAGGAATCCCTTCCCCCAAAGGACCTTGGAATCCTTGGCAAGGATCGGCTTCCTTGTCATGGATGTTGATAGGGGGCAACCCTTTCCAAATTCATTGGAACCCTGGACAAGGTTCAACACCTATTCCCGTCGGTTCAGCAGGGGGCATACCCTCTCAAAATCCTTGGACCTCAATGAAAACCCAACCTCCTTTGTCCTTCTACAGAAGTCAGCCGACAATACCTCAACAAGAACAGAATCCATACATTGGTCCTGGACAAGGTTTTTACCAGAATCTTGGCCAGCAGCCAAACTTTTCCTGGAAACCTGATGCCAATCAAAATCTAGGCCCCTTTTTCCACGGTCATAATTAGTAGCCCAAACTACCATTCCTAGCAACTTTGCATTTGCCTAACTTAACGAGGTTATTGAATGACCCCATCTGTCATGATCTGCGTTGGCCTCCTATGCCGACCAAGTTGCCTTCGGACATTCCCAAGTTCAAAGCCAAACCTAATGAAGATCCAGGTGATCATGTGACTACTTTTAATCTCTGGTGCTCATCTAACTCATTGAAATACGACTCCGTCTAGTTGCACTTGTTTCAACGCACTCTCATAGGGAGTGCTACGAAATGGTACATTGAGCTTGACCGCTCAAGATATTCTTCCTTCGGTGAATTGGCAATGGATTTCTTAAACCATTTCCAATTGCCTGTGAGATACAATGTTGGCACCGAATTGTTGGCCAACTTTGAGTAGACCAAGGAGGTCCATATCTCTGATCACATCTGAGAATGGAGATGCTGGAAGAGTTTGGTAAAAGTACCAGTCCCACCAGAATTTTTGCTAGAGTGGTTCCTTAAGTCTCTGGTACCCCAGTTATCCAAAGATGTAGTGGCATCAAGAGTCTTTTATGAAGAAGACGTGATAATGAGAGCTCAACATCTTGAGTTGATTTACTCGCAATCAGGCCTACTTTATTAAATCTTTCCAGATGCACCTAGGCCAATTCTTGACAAAAATAGATAGAGATTTGGACCGCATGTCGATGGTATTGTCAGTTCAACACAAGCTAAGACCGTTGATCCACTATCCAAGCAATTGCACAAATTGTCGATACAATAGACAGTGGCCAGCCAAACCATAGGTTTGGCTACCCCCCCTACCCAAAAGTCAGATGTACACAGCGTACAATTGACAAACCTGAAGGCCAACCAGTAACCCGATGGGAAGAAGAAACAACGAAAGAAGGGTAAGGGGGATAAGAAACCCACCAATAATGTTGGCAGAGGAAACACTGAAAAGAAAAAGTCGAAGTATCTGTGTAATCTGTGCACAGAAGACCACCCAACTTATCAGTGCCCTCAGCTAGCAGAGGCCCAAAATTTATTGGCACAACAACAACTTGTTGTGTTAACGAACCCATTCCATCATGGAATTTAACTCAAGCCTCGATGATCGCATAAGGGGGCATTCAAAGACCTGCTCCATCTTCGAGCAATCCTTCATCCGCGAATGTGTATATGATGAAAGGTGATGCATACATATCAACCAAAGCGCATGATTACAGAATGCCTAGCTCCTCTGAGAAGAGTAAAGAAGCTGAGATTCCCCCTCTTCCTCTCCATATTGAGAAGAATTTGGGAAAAACAATGACACATATCCCAAAAGGTGCATTCAAGAAATCTTCTCACAACCCGAACGCAAGGGCTACCCAAAATTACTTTGTGGTGGAGGATTTGTCACAAACCCCTTGTGCAATGTCTGCTTTGGAAGTCCTCCAGAGTTTCCCTTCCCAGAGAAAATATATGTTAGTTGCTTTAGGTCTATTGAGACTTGTAATCCGGGCATGATCATGCTTGATACGAGCAACTTAAAACCTCGTCTCCCTTACCACATTGCATTTCAAATAGTAGTGGCTTATACCATGAAAAATTTTACACGGAACATTTTTCGCACGGTGGTTGATGAGGGTGCCTCAAAATGCGTAATGTCTTTAGTGTGTTGGAAGGCCATAGGCCAGCCCATCTTGTCTCCATCACCAACTCTTCTTACCACTTTCGACAGTCATTCTTTCTGACCACATGGCATCATTCCCTCTTTCCTTGTGCAGTTACTGGAGAAAACTATGTGTGTCGAAGTTGAAGTAGTCGATGCTCAACTCAACTATAATATTTTGTTAGGAAGGAGTTGGAATTATGATATGCAAGCATTGGTCGCTACAGTTTTCTAGGTTTTGTTGTTTCCACATGAGGACCAGATAGTGACCATTGATCAGTTGTCTTTCTCCCATCCTGAACCTTCATCGGGGGCATCCATGGTCCCGATGATTGACTACCTTCAACCTAGCATCGTCAATATAGGGGTTGGTTTGTGCCCACATTTGATGGGTACTTTCGATTACCCACCCCCTCCTGGTGATATTAATGTTGTGTCAAACCAGCCTAAGGTTGAGATTTTTCAAGTCTCATCGTTTCGCACGACTTACTTTCATGATCCGTGGACTCTTCCTTCCCCATCAAGCATGGTGGAAGGGACAGGGAACCATGGCATGGCCATGCCCTTGTCCTTGGCAGAATTTGCATACTCTTTGTCCAACAAACTTCCACCGACCCCGATCCAACTCTCTCACAAGAGTTAGATCCTATTTCAAAGACTATATGGGCTCGAGGTTCCCTTGCCGATACCGATTCTTTAGACTTGGTCCTACCCTCCGAAGAAGCAATCATAGAGGCAATGACTAGTCTGGACAAACCCTGGGATGATCTCCATCACAGATCTTACTTCCTCCCTGAGTTAAGAAGAATTGAAACAGGAGAATTCACTTTGACTATGACTAGAGATAGGTCTTGTCCTATCAATCCCTTCGCTATGCACACAGTTTATGCTGAGGTTAATATGGTAGCCATTTCTAACATGATACCTATTGATATCTCCAAAACCTCTGGAATCATGAAGAATGTCCTCGTCGGAGATGATTTCTCCCCCAAAGAGATCTGAATCTACACAGATTTAATTAAAGAATTCTGTGATGTTTTTTCTTGGTCTTATGAGGAAATGCTAGGCATTGATCCAAGAATTGTTGAACATGAAATCATGACTTATCCTAACGCTAAGTCGATTCAGCAGAAGATTCATCCAGTCAATCCTAGGAAAGCAACAACTATCAAAGATGAAGTAGAGAAACTGCTTAAGGCAGGTTTTATCTAACCCATTCACTTGAATCAATGGGTGTCAAACCCCATTCCAGTCAATAAGAAACAGGGTACAATTCACATTTGTACAAACTTCCATGATTTGAATAAGGCTTGTCCAAAGGATAACTTCCCCACACCATTTATTGACCAAATAGTCAATGAATGCACAGGATGTGAGGCCTTTTCTTTAATGGATGGTTTTTCAGGCTACAATCAAATACAGATCAAACCTGAAGACCAACACAAAACCACTTTCATTTTTCCATGGGGTACATTTTCTTATCGGAAAATGCCTTTTGGTCTAAAAAATGTTGGAGCTACCTTTTAGCGCGCCATGTCTTTTTCTTTCCATGATATCAAACATATAGTTGAGGCTTACCTTGATTACTTAGCATCAAGATCTCGTAAGAGAACTAATCATCCTACGCACCTCAAATTCATCTTTGAGCGATGTCGCTACTACCGAATTCGCTTGAATCCAAACAAATGCAGTTTTTGCATTACATCAGGTCATCTCCTAGGTTTCATAGTTTCAACAACGAGGATCATGGTTGATCCTCTCAAGGTTGAGGCAATAGTTCAGTTTCCTCCCCCGCGCATGATCCTTCAACTTCAGAGTTTGCAGGGAAAAGTGAACTTATTATGGCATTTCATTGCAAACTAGGCCGAGATCACAAAGGGATTTATGTGTTTACTCAAGAAGTACGTCCCTTTTCATTGGGACGAAGATGCTCAATGCTCGTTTGATGCTTTGAAACGCACCCTCATTTTTTCCCCTCTGCTTCGGCCACCCAATTATAATAAAGACTTCTTATTGTACTTGGTTTCAGCAGAGTCGACCATCGATATGGTCTTGGTTCAGGAGGAAGATGTGCTTTCTGAGTATGTAATCTATTATCTGAGCCGAGGCCTGGTTGGATCGGAACTTAATTATTCCCATGTTGAAAAACTTGCGTTGGTAGTAGTTCATGATGTCCAACGGTTCTGTCATTATATCATATTTTTCAAGACCACCATCATTGCCGTTGTGAATCCATTTCAATACGTATTGACACGATGAATAATTGGCGGAAAGATTAGTATATGGATAGTTGTCCTCCAAGAATTCGACTTAGATTTTGTTTCGACAAAATCCAAAAGGTCATTGGTCTTTGTGGAACTGATATTGGAACTTCCGGTCGAGTCAGGTGATGTTATGCCTGAAGATTCACCTATTAAAGGCAACATTTTTTTGATCGCATCTTCAAACCCCTGGTATGGAGATATACTTATCTATCTCCAGACTTTGAAGTGCCCCACCTCTACTTCTCGCGATGATAATCGTCATATACACCATCAGGCCAAGAACTATCTTATACTTGAAGACACATTGTATCGTCGAGGCATAGATTCCATCCTTCGTCGATGTCTCACTCATGAAGAAGCAGAAATCATATTTAACGATTGCCACACTGGAGCATGTGGTGGCCATTGGTCTAGGTTGGTAACAGCCCAAAAGATATTACGTGTCGGTTACTTCTGGCCTACATTAATCAAAGATTGTGTTGAATCAGTCAAGAAGTGTCACCCATGTCAAATCTTCTCTCGGAAGATGAGGGCACCCCCTGCTCCTATGTTTCTCGTCATTACCATTGGTCCTTTCACCAAGTGGGGGATTTATTACACTACATGAAACCCCCCTTCAGCAAGGGGGCACAATTATATCATCGTAGCAGTAGACTACTTTACGAAGTGGGTTGAAGCTATGCCAACGTTCAAGGACGATGGAGAGACAACAACTCTCTTTTTGTTCAACCAGATTATAGCAAGGTTCGGTGTCCTAAGAGAGATTGTCACTGACCATGGAAGTCACTTCCAGAATAAAATGATGAATGAGTTCACATCAAATCTTGGGTTGAGGAAAGAACATTTGTCACCTTACTACCATCAAGCGAATGGTCAGGTGGAAGCTGTGAATAAATCCCTCAAGACTATTTTACAGCGAACGATCAGTTTGACCAAATCAAATTGGCATTTGATGTTGTACTCTACATTATGGGCCTACCGAATGTCCGTTAAGACTGCAACCAGTTTCTCACCTTTTCAACTTGTTTACAAGCTGGAAGCAATTTTACCCATAGAATGTTAGATCCCCTCTTTAAAATTGGCAGTACAGTTATTGCCAGACACTTCACCATTTGAAGAGCGGTTATTACATCTCAAACAACTTGATGAGCAGCATTGAGATGCATCCTTGGCCAATGAGTCTCACAAACAAAAAGTTAAGTGTCAGTATCATCGGTTCGTTCTCCCTCGAATTTTCTCTGAAGGCAACCTTGTCCTAGTCTATGACCAAGATAAGGATTCCCTAGGGGCAGGCAAGTTCAAACCCATGTGGTTCGGACCATTCATTGTTAAAGAGGTTCTTAAAAAAGGTGCTTATCATCTGGTTGAATTTGAGGGAAACGGTTTTTCTAAGCCTAGAAATGGGCTCTACCTCAAGAATTATTACTCGTAGGTGGGTCGCCTTCAATGACTTCTTGAAACATATGTATAGTCTTTGTACATTTTGTTCTTCTCACTTTTTGTCTTTTGCGTTTATGCAAGCGTCATTTTTTGATGACATTCTTTTCACTGTGGCAGATGTCAAGTGAATCAAAGGTTTTCGTGGGGTTTGCAAACGGTGCTAGTCGACACACTCAGAGGCTTGCTTCTGCAGCTTGGGTGATTTTTACACCTCAAGGCCAGTTGATTTCCTCATGACGTATCTATTTAGGTAATGCCACAAATAACATTGTTGAATACAGCGCAGTCATAGAGTTGCTTCATGATGCTTTGTTGCATGGTATCTCTTGCCTCTGGGTCTACTTAGATGCTCAACTGGTTGTGTCTCAATTAAATGGTATTTACCGTGTTTACGACCCTACCCTACACCGACGGTTCCTTAGGGTACGTCTCTTAGAACGAAGTTTTGATTACATTACTTACATTCATGTTCCTAGGAGACTAAATCACATCACTAATACTCTAGCTTATCATATATTAGATTGGCATTTTACACACATGTAAAGATAAAAAACACACATGCACATGTATATACATTTGTAACATAATCCATAA
>SNQJ01S0000737.1:0-13534 GCA_010110895.2 Picea sitchensis | reverse complement strand
GAAACGAAATCAAATTCATAAAAACAGAAACAGAGCATATGCAAAAAAAAAACATCTCTAAGCAATCGAAACCTAAATTGAACTATATTGTTATCATCTGAAAAGATCAAAGCTTCAGCTAGTCTAACATTTATACTATTGAAATCAACTGCTAACACTAATCTATAAGGATGCTGACCTTTGTTGGGCGGTGTGACCTTTCTGCTTCAACAGGTCAGCGACTGGAGTCTACAGTAATATTTCTTTCAATCCACACATTCCTCTTACTCAAATTTCAAAACATAGAATTAAACTATGCTAACAACTCAACTCACATTCATTCATAAATTATCAAGACCTAGAAATAAATGACATCCTTCTATTAAACTTCAACTCAAAATCTGTTCTTCAATATGATACACTACTTCACATCCTGTGTTATGCTAACTCTCTACTACCTCCACCATCCTTTCCATGACTATTTAAACTGTCTTAGTTGTGAAACACAAGGAGGTGAAATCTTTAGCAGATCAGTCAATTGTCAAATTTATATATTCGGTTACATATTTTAAGATTCATCCTCATGACACGAAGTGTATGAAGATGAAGAAATAAACAAACTAGCTTAACATAACCTTGCTAGAGCTTTGATGATTCAAAAAACGTCCAACAATTATCTTGGGCACAATCTGGAGCTAAACTTGGTATATTTTGCTTCCTATATTGGTACCGGATCATGACAGGTGAGATTCGGTAAATGGTACCAGATCTGAATAGTATGCAAGTGGTTGGTAACGGACTAGAACAATATGTGGTCGATGGTACCGAATCGCGACAGTGGATGGTTTGGTACCGGATCTGAATGGAAGGTGTGCTTGGTACCAGGTTTAGAAAATGGAAATATGGCACATAAGTACTGGATGGCTGAGATGATACAGAAATATTGGACTCATATATAGGTCAAAGGTTATACATGGAAATTTAAAACATTAGTACATGAAACATTTAGTCTCCTAGCTCAATAAACCACAAAATGCACGAATTCAATTATACTTTACCTTATGACCTCATCAATGGATAATGGTAGTGTTCTTTGTCATTTATCCAAGCTTAGGTAAGCCAAAAAGGTATAGATGAGGAGTATAATAGGGTAGTGGGGATGTCAATTTAGAGGCTCAACAACGAGCTAGCAAATACCCAAAATATGTTTTTATCCTAAGTCTATCGAGATTTGACAGCTTTGGGTCTATCGAGATTTGATATTTTATGTTTTAGGATAAAGAGCAATATAAGCCCCAGAAGGATCTAGGCATGCTCGCATCAATGGTCAGCATTAAATACTGACCCCCTCAATCCTTCTCGGGCTTTATCGAGGCGGGGGTCTGTTGGTTTTCTTGGCATGAGCCCCACATAAAATGTCAATTCCATATCTACTTGACCCCTCACTCAATTCTTCTTACCACTTCCCCCCCCCGATAATCTCTCTAACCGCTCATCAATACCACTTTTCCTCATCCCACCATCATACCTCACTACCATGTCACCATGTCAGATCCCACTACCCATTGGCCATTTAATTGTCACCACATCGCATCCCACTACCCATTGACCATTTAATTCTCACCACGTCACACACATATGCCTGTTGGCCAATCAATGTCATTCCCCATGACCGTTACCCGTCCAACTCACCAACCGCATCGTAACGGACACCTCCTTCCACTGTTTAACATCGATTTTTCACCATTCCTGCACTATTCACCGATCCAGACACATTGGAAACCACTGTTTCCTGTTTTCAATATTAACTGCCACTAAGCTCACCATCGACAAGCACCATTAAACCTGGTAATCATAGACAACACCATTTTTTTTTTTAGATCTTTGTTTGATTATGGCCCCCAAATCAAAATCCACTGAAACAAAAAAAAACATGTTTCTTCCTCCTCCCATCGACCTGGATCGCATCCCTCTAGCCGATAAAGATTATTGAATTGCAGAGCCGAAGTGTGAATTTGATTTCTTCAAATTACACTTATGGCTCAAAGATATATTCCTAGACCAGAGTGACGAGATCGGACTCTGAGATTCCAATCTCCCACTATACATGTTTCCCTAGACTTATCATTTCCCTGAGTTCGCCCTGAAGTGTCAAGATCAAGTGTCAAGCTCACTACCTTCCCAACCAAAAGGCCATTGTGTCTTTATCTGGTGAAACTATGTTCACCATCACCCCTAAAACAATAAACCAAATGTTGCAGATACCCAGAACTGATTCTCTCACACCTTTCTCCATTGAAATTTTGATCGAACTATATCAGAAAATTTCCTTCCCTCAGAGATCCCAGATTTTCGAAATATTCTTACTAGAAGACACACAGTTTCCTAAAACGAATCCCCCATATCCTTCTTCCATCTTCTCAGTCAAAAGAAACCAAATCATTTCCTCCCTATGTTGTCTACTAGGATATTATTCTGATGAATGGGTAGATGAACCCATTTTGGGTTTTCTATTCATTTTCCCCACAGAATAAAAAGTTACCACTCAACTTAATTATAGTCAGTTTATGGCTGACATTATACATGAACAGATTTTCAAGTTCTCCACAGAAGGAATGTTCAGGTACTCTTCAGTATTGGTGTACCTGTTTCTCTTCTTCCAAGGATATAGATTCTCTTGTGCCTTTTAGAAATTGGATCAAAGTAGGAATCCTCAACCAATGACTTATTGGACATCATTAGTAAGGAAGAACTCATCCGAATTTAGCTTCAAATAGTTCATTGATCAGTTTTACCATCCACTGGTGTGCATGCTTAGCAGTAGAATGGAACCAAGAATAAACGAGGAGGTCCAGAGGATTCTTCACTTATCAAACTTAGCCAAAATAGGTGGCTGGTACCTTTACCATAACCATACTGAAATCAGATTTTATGGGTCTGAATTACCTCCATACAAGCTGCCAAAGTACCTTCCTATCAGAATATTTTCCTTGGAATACATCAAACAAATGATCAACTCTAATGACATCCACTTCGTGGCATTCAAGAAGAAGAAAAAACTCAGGATCAAGAGACAAATTGGTTCTTTCATATGCAATAGCAGAGCTGTAGGGGAAGGAGCCAACAGTCTTTTAAAATAAATTAATTTCTTCCTAAGCTTCTCGTGGCATTATGACCCTTGTGGCATTATAGCAGAAACCAGGCTTAAAAATAAGATCTCTCCTTATGCTCACATACCAAAGACTCGGATTGAAAAGTTCACGAATCAGACAGAGTGGCAGGAAAATACTTTACTAGAGATAGAAGAATAGCCTTCACCTTCCAACATTTCACATACTAGCACTCCTCAGGTGAAAACAAAAAAAAAGAGCCAGAAAAGAGATCTCACCTTCAGTCACATTGGTGTCAGCTGAAGACTTCCAAGTTTACAGGAAGAGGACCAAGACCAGTCACACACCAGAAAGTCTTAGAGAAGAAGAAACACAACCCACTATAGTTATAGAGGGACCACATTCATCAGTCTTCTCAGGCAGTCAACCCATAGTATCCACTTCCTCATTCAAGAAGCAAGTAGATACTACATTGTCAGTTAATTCCTCACAGGAGCCCACAGGACTTAGTATCTTTGATAAGTATAAAATGATCAAACAAAGAAATGAAATTCTAACCAATGGCACATATGACCAATTTTGGAAGCAGACATCCACAGCCTAGCACAAATTACTATCCGCATTTGAAACAGAGAAGGGAAGGATGCACATAGAATTCTTACAAGCACAAGTCCCTCATCCCCAGACAACTTCTGATTACAAGAAAGCATCATTTGAGTTTGATGTGAAAGAGGTTCATCCAACAAATCTGATGGACATGCATAGGAAAATAGGGGAGATGATCTTCTCCACCTTGACAAATAAATCCTTGACTATTTCAAAATTGCAGGTCTCTTTAAACAATGTCCAGTCTCAGTTGAATATGGAAAAGATATCTTATTTAGCCAAGGATAATAAAATTAAGTCCCTAGAGGAGCTAGTATTAAAGATCGATTATGACCATCCAATGTCAAGGCAGTTGAAGAACTACTGAAGAATAAAAATGATGACATAGCTTCTCTAAGGAAACAACTGAAACTTCCAACCACTGAATATTCACAAGCAAAAGAAATAGATGAGAGTGAAGGTCACAAAGAGGAGATGTTGAAACTAATAATGGAGAAGAAATCACAGATAAAAGAGATGGAAGCCAAGATGGATAATCTATTAAAAGAGAAATAATAGAGCGTGCAGATGGTTACTATCCCACTGGATGCAGTTCCTCTCACAAGAGTTAGTACAACAACAACCACAGGAGCAAAAATTCCTTCAGCCATTCTAGTGAAAGTTCCAGATGCTTATGAGAAATTGGTGAAGTCAATGGAGGACAAGACCCTGCAAGGGGAAGAAATCAAAATATTGCAAGAAGAGGTAAAAAACCTCCAGAAGTTGAAGTCCATGTTCTAGGTGAGCTATAATACAGATATGAATAAATAAGAAATACAGAAACTGTAGAGGGAGAATGTCATGGCCAAAACATTGTTTGAATCCAAGGAAAACATCTGGATGGACATCAACAATTCAATGACAGAGATATGGCCACTCATACAAATTGTGTTTGAACAACATGAACGGTCCATATAGCCAGACAAGCAATTGACAAGATAAGGGAATAATTAGGAGAGAGGCCTACAGAGGCCACTGAAATCATCAGGTTCTTAATCTCCAAGACCAAAGAGGAGTTATAAGCATTGGAAATTGAAGACAGGATAGAGACCATCCTTTAGGTCAAGAAGTTTTTGACCAAGAAAGGATTGATGTTGCAACTAGAGGAGAAAGCCCAGGTGATGGACATTGGAGTGCAGAGATTTTTCAGCAAGGTTGACACTGCACAAGAAAGGGCTTCCAAGACTACTAGTGATAAATGATAAGCTCATCACTCTATTAGATTACAAGAAGAATATCATCATAGTGGCAAAGGATGGGTCTAAATTTACAAGCATACATGGGAGCATTACTAGCAAGGATTTATTAGAAACTTTACAGTTGGACCTGGGCATCTAACATGAGATAAAATACAATTTCATCACAAATCCCACGTTTTCCATGTACACTGAGATGGATGAAACATACAGAAGGTTACTCAAGGTTTCCATCCCTAGTCAAAAGAGGTGGGAAGACCTATGTGCTTTACTTAAGTAAAGGTGATGTGTATTTCTAAGTGAGCATGAGGAAGACAGTCAAGTCAAAGTAATGAATCACTAAGTACTTTCCCAAAAAATCAGCACCAAGGATTTGAACACATCGCCAACATCCCTATTCCTTTGTAATTTGTAATCTAGTTAGTTATATTTTTACTCCACAATATACTAGTCATTTATGATAGCATCAGATGTAACTATTGTATAAATACTTCTAACTACAAAGTATTGAGGGTTGATTTTTGCGCCCAAGGAGTTATTTGTGTAATTTTTCAAAGGGATCGACCAGTAATAAAAAGGCTATTAACAAGATTCTTGTGTTTGAACGTTGGTGATGTTTATCTTTCTCTGTTGATGTTTATCTTTCTCTATAATTATTATGTTTGTTGTTTTTAATCATTAAAAGGAAGTTAATGAACAAAATTTGTCTCGTGCACTCTGTTTCTGGTCTTTTAGTGATCTACATGTTATTCATTTGATATTAATTAAAGGAATTCTTAACTGCTTCTTTGGTTGGTTGATTTT
This sequence comes from Picea sitchensis, assembly GCA_010110895.2. Lineage (NCBI taxonomy): Eukaryota > Viridiplantae > Streptophyta > Pinopsida > Pinales > Pinaceae > Picea > Picea sitchensis. The sequence continues at coordinate 7,800 of SNQJ01S0000737.1, read as the reverse complement.
CTCATCTGTTTTGTCTTTTCATCCCATTTAATTTTAATATATCCAGTCTTCTCATTATCTCTCACTATGAAAGAACCTTATTAAAATTGTATCAGATTCTAATCTTTAATACAAACCCCATAGCCTGATGGAAGTGTAATGCAATTTTTCAACCAATCTTTATAAACAAGCAAACAAAGTCAGATTATTTTAACTAGCCTAATGTCTAAAACCCAAAAAAAATCTAAATCCTATAGAGAGATCCCTCTCTGAAACTGGCAGGGCTAGATCCTAGTTTCAAAAGTGGTTTTGGTAAGTTGCCTTTGTCAATTTCTTCTGCCCTTGACAACCTTTGGGAATTACAGAGTATTAACAACACACATTTCCTTAGTTAATTTGAAATGGTTGGCTAAATGTGTACTAACTTCTTTTTCATTCTGCATTCTAAACCTCTCCAACACCTTCTCTATGGACTCACCCTGAGACAATGTCAATTTGTGGTTTTTCCTATCTCTTGTTATTCTCATACCAAGGATTTTCTTTCCAGCACCCAAATCCTTCATCGCAGATGAATTAGATAATTTCTTCTTGAGCACATTTATATCCTACAGATTATAACCTTAAACAAGCATGTCATCTACATACAATAGCAAGATAATATAGCTTCCATTTTCTATCCTTTTAAAATAAACATTGTGATCAGAATGACATCTACTATAACCTTGTTCTGTCATAAACCTGTCAAACTTCAAATACCATTGCCTTGGAGTTTTCTTTAGGCCATACAATCTCTTCTTCAACCTGCATACCAAATTTTCCTTCCCTTTGACCTCATACCCCTGTTGCTACTACATATAAATATATTCCTCCAAATCCTCATGGAGAAAAGTTGTTTTTACATCTAACTATTTAAGATGCAAATCTTCTACTGCCACAATACTTAAAATAGTCCTAATTGAATTCATCTTAACAACAAGAGAAAATATTTCATCAAAATATATACCTTTATTTTGTGCAAACCCCTTTACAACAAGTCTATCCTTTTACCACTTTTTTCCTCCATCTTCTTCCTTCAACTTGTTAACCTATTTATTTTGTAGTGCTATTTTTCCTATAGGAAGCTGAACCAAGTCTCAAGTCTGGTTATTTACCAAAGAATCCATTTTCTCTTTCATGCCTTGCTCCCACTTCCTTTTAGTGTCTACCTGCATTGCCTCTTCATAACATTCTGGTTCACCAGAACTAGTCAACAATTACTAATACAATGAAGGAGAGTATCGTTCAAGGGTTCTACTTAACCTGGTATATCTTCTATCAACACTTGCAGGAGTTTGAGGTACTTTTTTCTCCTATTATTGTACATTTCAATTTTCCAGTACCTTTGGAATTTCTTTTTCAGTGATCTCATCAAGCACTATGTATTATGGTTTTTCTTTTTCTCGTTTCCTTCCCTGTAAGTGATCTTTGTACATGACCTTCTCATCGAATATGACATCTATACTCCTAATGATTTTGTGATTTTCATAATCCCATAAGAGATAACCCAAATAATTAGTGACGTATCCAACAAAGGTACACTTCTTGTATTTTGCCTCAAGCTTTGTTCTATTTTCTTTATCAATATGCACAAATCCTTCACAACCGAAAGTATCAAAAAATGAATAGTTTACCTTTTTACCTGTCCATGCCTCCTCTGTAATGCCACCATCCAAAGACCTTGAAGGTCCTCTGTTTATTAAGTAAAAAGCAGTATCTACAACATCTTCCTAGAACTATAAGGGAAACCCAACATGCAATCTCATACTCCTTGCATGCTCCATTATTGTCATGATCATCATTTATGACACGCCATTTTCTTGTGGTGTTCATGGAACTGTCTTATTTCTACAAATCCCATGGTATGAATAGTAATCATCAAACTCCTTGTTGCAATATTCACCTCCATTTTTTTATCCAAGACACTTCAACCTTTTTGTATCTCATTCTCAACCAAAGCTTTCCATTTCTTAAAAATGTCAAAAATAACATATTTTTGTTAAATGCAATAAACCCAAGTTTTTCTAGTTGCATAATCAATAAAACTAGCATAATAATGAGATCCACCAAGAGATGATACCTGAGTTGGTCCCCATACATATGTATGCACAAACTCTAAACTTTCACTCTTATTTTATTTTTCGACTAAGAAATCTGACTCTCTTTTGTTTTCCATAAAGACAATGTTCACAGAAATCCAAATCATTTTTTTTAAGATCTGGAAAGAAATTCATTTTGTGAAGTATCTTCATCCCCCTTGTCACTCATGTGTCCAAGTCTATGATTCCAAAGTGTTGTATCAACTCCTATCGAAGCTAAAGAGATAGAAGAATCAGTATTACCAATGCATAAATACAATGTACCTACCTTCTCTCCTTTTTCTATCACTACTTATCCTTTTGTGACTTTCCACGCCTTATCTGTAAATATGGATATACAACCTTCACTTGCCAACTTCCCTGTTGAAATTAGAGTTTTCCTTAGATATGGAACATGTCTTACCTCTTTCAACAACCATTGGTTTCCATTATTTTGCTTTATTTGTACCTTACCCATTCCAACAATTTTGCATGGTGCATCATCACCCAAATGAATCTATCTAAGATCACCTTGAACACAATCTAGAAAATGTTTCCTATGGGGTGTGGCATGAAATGAAGACCCTAAATCTACTACCCAAGAATCAGAAATATTATCTACAGAAAGAATCAAATCATTTTGTAACACATCACCTGTTACATTTTCTTCGTGATTTTTCTCTTGTTGTCCATCTATTTGTTTCTTTGGAGCTCTGCAGTATTTTTCTCTTGTTGTCCATCCCCTTAAAAACAAACTTGTCCTCAAGGCTTGAGATGTGGAAACTGCTATAGAATGGTAGTTGGTTCCCAAGTGGCATCTGCTGGAGTTGTATCTTTCCACTGGACTAGCACTTCCTTGATGGTTCTCTGACACAAGCGACGCTCACGCTGGTCCAAAACTACTTTTGGAAGTAGCCAAATGGATCCTTATTTAGCTAACTCAAGAAGGTTGGTTTGAATTTGGCACCTAGTTCCAATCACCTTCTTTAAGCATGAAACATGAAAAACGGGATGTAGCTTCAAATGACTGGGCAGAGCTAACTGATAAGCGACTTGTCCCACATGCCTGAGAACTGTATAAGCACCATAAAATTTGGGCGCTAGCTTCTGAAAATGCTCGGACTTGAGGGAAGTTTGCTTGTATGGTTGTAGTCACAAAAACACGTGATCCCCTTCTGCAAATTGGCATTCAGAGCGACCTTGATCTGCTTGTTTTTTCATGTGATTATGTGCCATGACCAAGTTCTCTTTGAGGGTACGGAGAATATCCTCTTGAACTGTAAGTGTTTGGTCAACTTCCTGGACCTTCGAGGTACCCGGTAAGTATGAGAGAACTGAAGGTGGCTTCTATCCATATACCACTTCAAAAGGAGTCATGCGTGTAGTTGTATGGTAGGAAGTGTTGTACCACCATTCAACTAGGGGTGACCATTGAGCCCACTGATTTTTCTTTTCAGAGGAAAAACACATCAGATATGTTTCCAAACACTTGTTGACAACTTTTGTTTGACCATTAGTCTGGGGATGATAAGTTCTGTTGAGATGCAATTGGGTGCCCTGTAGCTTGAACAGTTCTTGCCAAAAATTGCTTGTGAAAGTTGGGTCACAATCAGAAACAATAGAGTGTGACATGCCATGAAGCTTGAAGACCTGGTCCATGAAACTTTGAGCCACCATGGATGCAGTAAATGGGTTTTGAAGAGTGCAGAAATGAGCATACTTGGAAAGGAGATCCACAAACGCCATTATGACTAATTTATTTCCTGATTTGGGTAAGCCAGTAATAAAGTCCATAGAGATATCCTTCCAAATAATAGGTGGAATCGAAAGCGATTGTAGTGTGCCCGAAGATTCAACTGTTTCTCCCTTGTTGTGTTGACACACATCACATTCAACGACAAAATTACGGATGTCCTATTTCATACCATCCCAGAAAAAAATAACATTTGACCCTGTCATAGCTTTTGGTGAACCCGAAATGCCCCATGGTGGGTGTAGCATGAAGCTCATAAAGTACCATGGATTTAAGCTTTGATTGTTTACTTAAATACAAATTGCCTTTGTATCGAAGCTCATCCTAGAGCCAAGACTACCCTAGGGGAGCTAGATCATTGGTCTACAATTGCTGGATCAGATGCAAACTTTTGGGATCTTGTAGCCATTCCTAGCGAGAAGCTTGGAGCCAATCTGGTACAATGAAGGAAAGAGAAAAAAGGGATCCTTCTTCTTCATATTTTCAGGACAGTGCATCTGCCACCACATTGTCTTTGCCTTTCTTGTAAATTATCTTATAATCATATCCAAAGAGCGTAGTCACCCATTTTTGTTGCTCCGAGGAGGAAATGCATTGTTCCAGAAAGTACTTGAGGCTTTGATGGTCTGTCTTAATTTGGAAACATTGCCCCAAGAGATAAGGGCACCACAGATTAATGGCATGCAAAATAGCTAACATTTTCTTTTCATAGATGGGTTTGCCCAGATTCCTTTTAGATAGTTGCTTGCTGGTGAAGGCCAAATGTCGACCCTATTGCATAAGGACAGCACTGATTCCTTTCCCTAAGGCATCACATTCCAACACAAAGGTCTTTATGAAATCAGGAAGGGCCAGAACCAAAGTGGTGCACATGGCCATCTTCAAGGTTTGGAAAGATTGAGTAGCGACTGGAGTCCAAGTGAAAGAGTTATTTTTTAGGAGAGTAGTGAGAGGTGCTGCAATCTTTCCATAATTCTCAACAAACTTGTGATAATACCCTGTTAAGCCCAGAAATCCACGCAAGATTTTGAGAGTCTTTGGGTGCGGCCAGTATTGCATAGCTTCAATATTTTTTGGATCCACCCTGACGTCATCCTTGCCAACCAGATGACCCAAGTATTCTACTTCTGAGGCACCAAAAGCACATTTAGACTATTTCAGGAAAAGTTGGTGCTAAGAGAGTACATGGAGAACTCGATCCACATGAGTAAGATGGTATGTCCAGGTTTTTCTATAGATGAGGATATCATCAAAGAAAACTAAGACAAAAATGACGGAGAAAGGGATGGAAGACGTTATTCATGAGGCTTTGGAAGGTGGAGGGGGAATTACACAAGCCAAAGGGCATGACCAAAAACTCATAGTGGCCCTCATGAGTTCAAAAGGTCGTCTTGGGAATGTTTGCCTCTTTCATACGTATCTGGTGATAGCCCAAGTGAAGATCAAGTTTAGTAAAGAATTGGGCACCACTCAATTCATCCAGGAGGTCATCAATGACAAGAATGGGAAATTTGTCTTTAATGGTCAGTGTGTTGAGGGCACAAAAGTCATGACACATTCTCCAAGAACCTTCTTTCTTCAGGACCATGACTATAGGAGAAGAGTAAGGGATCGTACTAGGGTGGATAATGCCTGCATTAAGGAGTTCCTAGACCATTTTCTCAATTTCATTTTTTTGTGAAAAGCGGTGGCAATACGGACGGATATTGGGAGGAAGGATTCCGGGTACAAGGGGAATGGAATGATCATAAACACTGCGGGAAGGAGGGATTCCTTGGGGAGTGGAAAACACCATTTGATGTTTAGAAAGGAGGGCTTGGATGTCTTGCAGCATCGGGGGTGTATCTGTTGCTTTTATGACATGGAGTTGGGAAATGACACCAGAATGACCTTTTTTTAGCATCTTTTCCATGCAATGGTAACTAATGACCTCAGGTGAACCAACAGTGATGCCTTGGAATTTATATTGGTGGCCTTCCTAGTCGAATTGCATGGTTAATTCTTTAAAATCCATGAGAATGGGACTCAAATTCGTTATCCAATCTGCATCCAACACAATGTCACAACCGCCCATGTCGATAGCAAACATATGGGATTTTAGGTGGTAGTCACCAATTTGGAGATGCACATTTTCACAGCGCCCTCCACATTTCATGGAACCACCATTGGCAATCATGATTTGTAAATTGTTGATAGCATGAATGTAGAAATGAGTTTCTTGGGCAATGCGGCGATGAATAAAATTATGGGTGCTTCCACTATCAACCGGAATGATGACCTTCCGATGCTTGTTGTAACTGATTAACTTGAGGATTTGGGGGGCGAAGAAGCCAGTGAGAGTAGTGAGGGAAATGATCGATTCCACTTTGGGAGGGTCTGAGGGAGGGGTTATGTCAGTGATTTCAAGTGACTTAGACACAAGGGGAGTTTCAACATCCTCTTCTGAAATATCCTCAGAGAGGGCCATAAAAATATTTTGTTCCTTACAGTTGTGGCCCGGGAAATATTTGTCATCACAATTACAACAAAGGCCTTTGAGTTGGCGTTCATCCATTTCAGCCCTGATTAATTTTTGGATCTTTAATGGGGTGGAGGGAGTAGAGGGATTTACGGGTTTAGGGCGAGGGATAAAGGAGGGTTTACGATTTTGAGAGGATACAACCTGTTGTGCTTCTTTATCTTTTTTAGTAGCCTCCACCCAAATCAAAGGTCAAGCCATGAGGACATGGGCCTGAATCTCATCTTTGAGGCAACTAATAAAACACTCTCGAAAGAAAGCATCAGTCATGCCCTCTGTTCAAAAAGCCAGGTGCTCAAAGGCAACTATGAAGTCTTCTACTGTTCCTGATTGTTTCAACTTTGTCAAATGGCCCAAATGGTTGGTGTCAGTGTCAAAGAATTCATAAAGCTCAGTCACAAATTAGATCCAAGAAATATACCCTTGACAGGAAGTTTTTCTCCATTTCCACCTGTTAGGACCACACAATGTACCTTTTTGCCTATACTTTTTGCCACTATTATACTCTTGATTACCCATATTTAACTCATACTATCACTTTATCTGATCATTCCAAAGGTATACAACGTCCCTTCTCATTACTATACGTTTAATCTGTTTTGCATAATATTTTACATCACTTTCGTACTTAACCATTGACTAGACTGCAGATTAGCATTTGAATCCTGTTGCTGAAACATAGAGTTGTTACACAGTCTAGGTCGCAGATGCTGAAACACAGAGCTGTTACACAGTCCAGGTCGCAGATGCTGAAACACAGAGCTGTTACACAGTCTGAGGTCGCAGATGCTGAAACACAGAGTTGTTACACAGTCCAAGGTCGCAGATGCTGAAACACAGAGTTGTTACACAGTCCAGAGTCGTTGATGCTAAAACACAGAGTTGTTACACAGTCCAGAGCTACAGATGTTGAAACACAGAGGAGACCGCCAGGACTGACGATGCTGAAACACAAAGGAATCCGTTACAGTCAGCGGTCAACAAGCACCAACCGTCGCTCCTACTAAGAATGCCGACACAGTCGAGAGCACAATTCACGTGGCTGAAACAGCCCGCGAATTGCGATGTTGAAACAGCATCGGTAGCTACGAGAAGAAGCTGTTACTCCAGTTGTAACAACAATACCTCATTCAGCTCCTGTAATAGCATTTATGTTGCGTGAGACTAGGACATCCTGTTCTGGTTTAGAAAGTAGATCCGACTAAAGATAGGACTCAAATACACATTGTAATTTTTGATCAAATTGTATCGAAGGGGTTCCCTCTATAAATAAGGGGAAATCATCATTCGAGGGATCCAAGTTTGATGTACTGAAAAGATTCAGAGAGAGGGACGTGTCTTCATTTTCAAACTGTAATATGATATTTTGATAGATGAATAAAAGACTGCTTTGAGTATCCTTCTCTAGCTTTCTCGTTTCAGGGGAATCTTGTGAG
>SNQJ01S0000736.1:307702-339284 GCA_010110895.2 Picea sitchensis | reverse complement strand
GTTCGAGCCACGATGGGAGTGCTAGTAGGCGGTGGCAGGGCTGCTGTCCACCCCTCTCTCTCACCTTCTTTGGAAATCGTGTGTGGCCCCTTTACTCCATATGTGAGTCTGGTCGGCAAGCTATCGCTATCCTGCATCATCAACAATCATGTCAGAAATGTCAACATCGTATCATCGAATCAAATGAAGTATCATAGTAAATAAATCAACCCAAAGCACACTCCCTGACTCAATCCGGAGTCCAAGGGGTTCCATTGACGCCTCTGCATCCTCAAGGTCCAAAACTCTACACACTCAATAAAGCAGAGTTAGCAGCACCTGTGTCAATCAAACTAGTAAAACATCATGCCGTCTATCAATCGCATCATAATCAAGTATAAATGGTTTAACATCACAAAAGTCCAGATCACTTGCGAGCAAGTGTCCTCAAAAATAAGTTTTCTCAGTGCGCCAGAGCGGGATGTTACAAAATCTCATAGGGAGAGATATTAGTACCTTTTGAAAAATTACAGATTCTTTAATTTCTTCTCCCAATCCTATGATTGCATTTATTGTTTCATCAACTTGTAATAAGTAAGCTATAATATCCTCATCTTCCTTCATCTTTAGTTGTTCGAACTGACCTCTATAAGTTTGAATCTTTGTTGCTTTGAATTTTGAATCTCCTTCATAAATATTTTGAAGCTTGTCCTAAATATCTTTAGTGGATTTACAATGTATAACTTTTGTGTAAATTGATTCACAAATACCATTCAAAAGTTCATTTGTGGCTTTGGAATTATTTTTCCCGAGTTTTATTGCTCTTTCATTTGTCGACAGAGCTATTAGTTCACTGTATCCGTCTACAACTGATTTCCAAATTTCAAATCCCTATTCCTGTATATATGATTTCATCCTTCTGCTCCAAAATGCATACTTATGTCCATCAAACTATGGTATTCCATTTTTATACATGTTGTTTCTCTCCATGATCTACCTTTAAGTGGTTAAATTGATTTCTGAAGGAACCTTCTCTGGAACCAATTGTTGGATTACTGAGAGGGGAGGTGAATCAGTAATAGAGCAATTTAATCCTTTTTAACCATATAATGTAAGTGTTATATCAGTGTAGCATTATCATCCAATAATTTTAGATTAAATAAACAATGAACAAATGAGAAATCATACACATACACAATACACCAATGTTTTTATGTGGAAACCCAAAGCGGGAGAAAACGACAAAATTCTTTTTCTTATATGTGTTGAAGAATTACATTCATTGGAAGCACCAACCTCCTTTGTTTCCCAGCTACAATTGGAAGGAGGATACAACCCCCTAGTTTCTCAGGATACAACCTGAGGGAAGCTCCAACTCCCCAATTCTCTAGCTACAACCAGAAGGAGGCTACAAGCCCCTAAGTCCTTTGGATACAACCGGAAGGTGGATACAACCACTTGTCCTTGCCCTGTACAACCACCCTAAAATATAAATTCCAAATGTAGACAACCTATCACTGTCACTGAATCAACCAATACCATTTTCAACCTGTCACTGTCAACTTGTACAAATAACCTGTAACAACATGTACCAATCAACCTTCACCAAACAACTTGTACCAATAACTTGAACCAACATGTACCATGCATAAACCATGCATCAACCTTAACTCATCAAGATGTACCAATATCATCAACTATACACCTCATGTATGTTCCAACTCATAAACTATACACTTTATGTATGTGCCAACTCATCAACTACTTGTCTCAACCATGTACCCAACAAGTACCTCACCCATATACCAAAGACATACACCAATATAACCCTCAAAATTTATCTAACAATTCATCACTCTATCCATAAACCAAATACCATAAATCCTTACATCAAACCATGTACAACAACCTCACTGTTATGTATCCTCAAGATAAACCAACAACTTCAGAAACACATCAAAACCAAAACATGAATACCTATATGTCAAATACCAACAACAAAATATGAATTGTATCCCTCAACAAATCTGATATATGCAACAATATTGAACATCCAATACCATCTCAAGAGCTAAACCCTAGCTCACAAAACATACCTCAAACAAGATGTGCCATATCTCTCATAAATAGACCCCAACCATGTTGTTGTTGCAATTTTTATGCCGCACTTTTTCTGCCGCGATTTTTCTTCCGCACTTTTTTTGCCGCACGTTTTCTCCCGCAATTTTTTTGCCGTGATTTTTCTGCTGCACTTTTTCTGTCACACTTTTTCTTCCACGATTTTTCTGTCACACTTTTTCTGCCGTGATTTTTTTTTCGCACTTTTTCTTCTGCAGTTTTCCTACCGCACTTTTTCTGCCGCACTTTTCTTTCCGCACTTTTTCTTCCGCACTTTTTTCTATTAATAATACCTTCCCAAATAACCTTTCAAAAAGTAGATATTCAATGATATTCAATAGGTTCAAGTGTGATTAAATTAGAGAGCCTTGCATCCTATTTATACTTTCATGCAGCATCCCACTTTCCTTACTTTAGGGATTTGTCCATTAGCTTTATTATTTAAATAATTTCTTTTGCAAACACTTTGACTACATTAACCTTTTGGGGCTTCTAGATGACTCATGAGGGTTGTCCAACTTCAAATGGCCATAACTCTCTAATCGTGAGGAGTTATGTGACGTTCCACATACCACGAGAAATGGCATGACATGTAATATCCATATAGAATAATCTTACCTGCAAATATATCAAAAATCATACCATTATCCACAGGGATGATTTTAGGGGCTAAATTTTTCTCATGGGCTAATTTTTCATGGTTTTCCCAAAAGAACGATTCGCTATTCTAAAAATGATTCACCCAAATTCTATAGGATAAAATTATTTTATCTTAAAAATCGCCAAAATTTTATACAAACTATAAAAAATCCTTAGAAATTTGAATATTTTTATAAAAATATTGCAAACATTTCATAGTTTGAATATGAAAGCTTAGTAAGGTTCGCCAACATTTCTACATTTTAAAATAAATTTTCATCCTTAAAATCACACCTGATTATGCATAAAAAAAACTTGGGTCCATTACCCAAACCTTTGTGCTATCAAAATTCTCTACTAGACTTTCTTCAAGGGTTGACATCAATGACAAACAACCCAACTAATCAACACAGGAACAAGATCAAGGAGGAAGAATTTCTAAAGAATACAATGAAGAATATTATGGTGCAAAAAAAAGTGGCGATGATGATGAACTTTCAAAAGAAAATCAATCTGTAGAATAGTGTGATGAATAAAAACAAAGTCCAAAATAAATGGGACAAAGAGAGGGGGAGAATCACCTTAGGGGGAGCATCATATCAGGGGGAGAAGAGAAATATTCCCTTTGTCATTGTTGTCAAAGGGGGGGAGATAAAGAGTAAAACAAAGTCATCTCAAAGGACTACAAATATAGAATACATTTCATAAGGGAAGTATGATTGTTTTTTTAAGGTTTCCATCAATAACAAAGGGAGAGATTGTTGGAAATTTGGTTGTCATTGATGTCAACCTTGATAAATAGGTGAAGTATCACTGATTGATTGGTTTGAGAAGAATTTTCAATATTGGACATATTGTTATGAATGTGACTTGAATGTCAAGCATTGTCAATATTGGACATAATGTTATGAAGTTTGGACATAATGTTATGAAGGTGAATTGAATATTAGTAGAAATATAATATTGAATAATATATTGTATGAGCTTGATACACTCATCCTATATTTTATATGGTTGATATTGTGTCATTAACATCCATGCAAACAAGAAGAAACTGTGAAGAAACTATCCAAATAAAAAGGGTAAATGGATAATCCAATATAGATCCATACAAATCACAAATAAATAAGTTAATAAGACATGGTTCATTAAAAGTGATTTCAAAAATATCAATTGAATACGAGTCCAGAGATGAGACAGAATGGCAATGGTGGATGTTTGGTGAGGAAGAATTGGCAGCATCAAGTCGCGAGTCAAGTCAACTCAAACAACAATAAGGTCCACTATCTTGAAGTCGATCGACTATAAGACGAGTCAAAGACAAGTAGACCGACTGCAAGTCTTCTTATTGATGGAAGTTGTAGAAGAAAAGTCTATCAATTTCAATACGAGTTGAATACAAGTTGATCAACTGAAGGTCAAAGTCAAAGGAAAATTAAGTTGGGAAATCCAAGTCGGCCAAAGAAAGTCAAGATGACCAAAGTTGAATTTATTAAGTTGGTTTTCTTCCAAGTCGAGTCGGTCCAACAAAGAAGTAACCTAAAGGTCAAAGTCAAAGAAAACTTAAATACAAGTCGGGTCAAGGCTGAAGCAAGATGGGTCAACTAGAACTGAAATACTCAAGTTGAAATTTCTCCTAGTTGAGTTGACTAAAAAGATGTTTGTCGGTCGAATGAGGAAAAAAATAAGAAAAAGGGTGAGACGAAGTCAAATATTTAGTGACTAGCAGCTGAGAGGGAACCGATTTTAATATAAGAATCAAGTAAAATGTTTGCAGGTTGAGTTTAAATAATAATAAAAAAATGAGATATGTGGAGTTTGATTTAGAAATTCATGAAAAGGTAATATGTACTAAAGTCGATCTGGCATCTGACGAAAAAAAGGAAAATATAGGTAAGTTTCCTTCAAATAACTGCATGTATCATCCACCTCACACACTTTCTGGGGAAATGTATCACTTGTTAGCTAATTGGGCATGTTTTGCAAAATACCCATGTCGTAGAATTTTAAAATTTGTTTCCATAACTCCATAATCGTCATACAAAAATTGTTGTATAAATTGGTGTACAAAAATTAATAAATAAAAGTAACCATTTGTGTTAACTAAATGAAGGGGTGCAATGTTTCATTCCAAAAGGAAACATTGTTTGAAAGTGAAACACCCTTTGGGGGACTATATAAGTAAAGGAATATGAAGGGAAGAAAGTGTCTATATATATATATATATATATATATATATATATATATATATATATATATACAATGGATTGAATGAAAGTTCATTATGTTAGGTTGGTGCATGTTTACAAGATGAGTCTGGTCATGAGGATTGGATATCTTATATCTTGGTTGGTTGGGTCTTGTATCATAGATTTGGATCTCTCATAGTCAATTGAAGTAGAAGATATTAAAGGATTGATTTTATTTGTATTAGATTCAAATTAAATAAATAAAAATGATATTTCATCTACTTCATATAGTTTTTTGTATACATGTTTATGAATAAATAATTGTATATGTCTTATTCAATTAATTTAGTTAATCTATAAAAATGTGAAAAGTAGAAAAAAGTTCCAAAAGTTCAGACACTAATTCACCCCTCTCAGTGTCCTTTGTGTGTTTCACATGTCTTCCTACCTATATAAATCTGTGTGTTTCACATGTCTTCCCTACCCTATATAAATCCATCCATACAAGGGATTTCAATATTCAAATCGGTAGAAAGAAAGAAAGAGTAATTCCAAACCAGATTCATTTGTACCCATGCATGTCAAAGCGAAAAACTCTATGATAAACTTGCTTGACAATAGTTCTATAGGATTTTATAGTATAGATGCTAATTGTTGCAGTTACAAATAAAATATCATATTTAATAAAAAAATAGATAATCCGATATAATGGATATTTATCCATAATATACAAAGGTAAGAAAACCGACAACAATTACGAGCACATAAGCAAACTCGTAAAAATTACTAGTAATTGCAAACAATTTTCCCAAACAATTACCCATAGCAAACAAATAGTTACTAATAAAAAAAATTCCATTAAAATAATGTAATTGGTTGAAAAATAGATAATTTGAAAATGTTGTAGACTATTTGATGACACATTAAGTACAAAAATGAATAAAATTCCAAAAATTGTATATACATTAAGTAATCATTTGAAAAATTTCTCATAAAAAAAAACTAGAACTTGCAAATGCAACATATATGATCTATGAATTATTGTATATGGGCATGTTCTCCTCTGCCACTCTCTCTTCCAAGTTGGCCTATAACAAAATTGAAATGAATATTATATACACAATTGTAAGTACTTGTATTGAAAAAAAAATTAATTACAGTTAAATCATGATGCATCCAATCATAGTTACAAACTTTCAACCATGCTTGATAATTGTCAATCACCAACCAGAACATATTCCAAGATGGAAGAAGAAGGCTACATCATAACCAAGGTCCCCTGTTGGTTCCCCTATAATAGATGTGTGTGCATGTGTGTGCGCGTGCGCGCGCACACACACACACACACAAGCACGTATATAGAACATTTTTAAATAATTTAAGAATTAAAATTAATTTATTGACACTTGAAATTATAGTTTTAAACTTTGAAACATGCAATACCTGTGAGTTTCCAACCTTTGGAAAATCTCCCATGCATAGTGATGATTGTCCCAAATTGAATGATGAATCATTTAACACTCGAGTGAACTATAATTAATGAACATAAACATTTTGTGTTAGTTAAAAAATTATGATTATGTGGATCTAATAAAAATTTTATCATCGAATGCATGAAATATTTACCAAGTGTAACACATACCAATCCAATGCCCTCTTCCTCATTCCAAATCAAGTCTTCCCAACCATTGCGACACAAATTTTCATAATATCGTATGTCTACGAGGCTCATGCGGTCTATCTCATCATATATCTTATATAACAAATTATCACGAGCATCAGATCATGATCTCAATCGGTTTAAACCGGCATCAATACCAACCAAAGATAAATTTAAATTATCATTTATTACATCCATCACATCCTGAAAAACTTGTGAAGTGGCATCCATCTCTGAACTTAGAGAAATCACCCTTGGTGGATGAGATACTAAGGGTGGTGGAGGCCTAGAAAATGTTGAATATCAAAATCCACCACTTTGATTATACGTTCAACCTTTACCAACACCATAATATTTGGATGGTAGGTCTATATAATCAAGGTGCATATTATCAAAAAAATGTGCATTGATAAATCTCGCAAAATAATGTGGGACCTCATCATTCCGTGGAAATATCATAAACATTGATATCAAGGCGAGGGTGCTTGAAATATTTCTCCTTCAACATGAGTCACTTTGGTCCTTGCTTAAAATTAAACATTGATTTTATTTTCTCTTTTGACACCCTTTTCTCTATTTCATGCCATTTACCAGGGACCATCACCAATTTCTTGTGTCTCCTCATAAAATAAACAAAACTATTGGTCGTTGCCCCTAAATAATGCAAATAAATCTCCAAGATTTTGTTTCTCTCTGTAGGGAGGTCCATTTGCTTAAGATCATTCTTCAAGTTTGCCTGGTGGGTTGTCTCATGTGGAAGGGTCATTTTGTCAACCCGTCCTTCCAAAATAATCTCCTCAACATTTTCTGAGGGATAGGTGGTGATAGGGTTGTAATATTCATTTTGTTGAAAATGCTCCCCTTTTTCACCTTCACCCTCACCCTCCACTTGAAATTCACCCTCTTCTTCATTATTGTCCCAAGGAAAAGCCCAATCATGTACACATTTAGAAACATTTGTCTATAATTATAAGAATGCACAATTTCATATATACACATGTCCATATGCACTTGATTTATATAAAAACATAAAAACATAAAAGAAATTTATTGGCTATAGGTTGTTGATGTGATTGGGGTTGTTGTATATTATCCAATATAGGAGATTCTTCTATTGATACTGAGAGGGGGGTGAATCATTATCAAGTATAATTTAAAAGATTTTTCAACTTATACTTAAACCATTCAATTATATCCAATGATAAGTGAATAATAGTATAAGAGTTACACCAATACACCACAATACACCATGCACAATATATGAGAAATAATCAATAGTTATTGTTCAAGGGAAGTAATGACTTTTAAAGGTAGCTACAGCTTCCAAATGTAAAGGGAGGGATAAACCTCCAAGACGAATATACAATCCTCTAATATAAAGAGATGGATGAACTCTCCATCCTTGTCCCTTCCTTCCACCCAAGAATATATGAGAGATAATAAATTTTACATTAAATCATCACCATCAACCAACCATCACATAGAACCAGATAATGCTTCCTGAGACTTCTTCAATTTCTGCAATTCTTCAATTCATGGAAAAATATGATCCTATAGACAATATTACTCAATGTGTTCTCTTAAACTTCTCAAAGTTTCACTCCTTGAATTCTCCCCAAAAAGAAGTTATAGAAAGAATGGTAGACTTTGTTCAATTCTAGTTTATTCAGGAGATAAAACTTGTACAGAATGTCCCGCGCTCAATATTTAACATCTGATTCTGAAACTCACACACAATAAACTAAAGTCTGTACTTTTTCCAATTAAATTGGTCCCACTTCATTTGTATTCTCTATGAAGAAGGTATGATTGTTTTACCCGGAACACCTGTTTATTGACTAGCTTTAGGATTGGTCAAAAACCCTATCTTCCACAGAGTGTATCTCCATAATTATAGTGAATCAAGAGCTGAAACTTTTAACATGGGTACCTTGATATGTATTATAAATACCATAGCAATTTCACCATCTAAATCGTTCTAGAAAAAAACTTATAGCGAAAATGGTAAGATGACTTGTAAATAACATACCTTAGAACACATTACCAACAGACTTCATCCTCCCTTGAAATCCGGCCTTATTTACTTCTGATTTCCTCTGAAATTTGACTTGTGTATCAAATGAATGTATAATGATATTTATTTATACCATTTATGTCACTTCCTTTTAACATTAGGGCCGACCTGTGACACTTTCTTATTTTGTAATTAGTTTATTTTGGTATCTTAAGAGTGAATACTTCCTTTTTTCAATTGACTTTGTCATCTTTAAAATTTCATTTTTCCTCAACCATGAGGATCCACGTGACATGACACATACCACGGAAACAAAATGATGTATAATATCCATCCATAGATTGTTGTATGCATGTGCATTGTCCTTCATGTTGAAGCCCTTTATCAATCATAGGTCCAAAACCAATTGGGGTTGACATCTGATGACAACAACCAATCTTCAAGGTTGACATCAATGACAACAACCAATCTTCCAACAATCTCCCCCTTTTTCATTGATGGCAACACTCATGCTCCCCCTATCATCATGATCCCAATTTCTACCCCCCTTTGACATCAATTTCAAAGGGTAGGGCTTCTCCCCTTGAGTTTAATGGCATAAGGTGACCTCCTTCTGTGGGGCTGCTCCTCCTGAACATGTGGCACTCAATAATACTTCATCCTTAATTTTGGTCTTTGAGACTTTTTCTTCCTTGGAATCCTTTTGTGTGACTTATGTATTCTCTCTCTTCTTCATGTCTACGATGTATATGTTGTTTGGTATTCTTGTTGCTGTTGCAACAAATCTTCATGAGTTATTTTCTCTGATTTTACATTTTTGGGAGTCAAACGTAAGAGTGTATCCTTGATCACACATTTTACTAACACTGAGTAGATTATGCTTCAAGTCTTAAACCAATAGGACATTCTTTTCTTTTACATTTTTTTTCCAATATCTACTACACCTTCTCCAAGTATTTTGGTAGATGAGTCATCTCCAAATGCAACATTGCCACCCTTTCTCTTCAAGTTGATGAATTTGTCTTGATCCTTGGTCATGTGTAAAGAACATCCACTGTCTATGTACCATTCATCTCCTTCTTTACATTCTTCAACGGTTAATGTTATTCGACAATATTCATTTTTTGGAATCTCTTTCCTTCTCCATACTATGGTTGGCATAGGGACATCTTCATTCATATATCTACAATCTCGTGATTTGTGACCAAGATAATTACATTTGTAGCATACAATATTTTTGTCCATCAATGGCGAAAATGAATTATAACTTATGTTGACAAATCCACGATTATTTCTATATCTTCTATTTACACCATTCATGTTTCTTGCGTATTTGTTCCTTTGATTGATTATGCAATTAATTGCCTTATGTCCAAATTTTTTGCAAGTATAACAATGACCAAGAAAACAAATTTAATACTTTGGAGTAAGTGGCCTTGTTTGTGATGTAGTCCATATGGGTTCATGATCTACTATTTTGTAGTTTCCCTCATACTGATTGAACATTCTTTGATTCCTGAAGGTAGGAGGTCTTCTTGGATATTCATATCTTTTATAATCATTCCTTCTTTTTGGTATCCTGGTCCACTTCTCACCAACTGTCTATGTAGCTCTTTCTTCAACCTTCTTGTTGGTATTTTCATATTCTTTGTATGAAGTTTCACCCATGAATCCAAGATGTGTTAAGTCTTTTGGCACTTGAGAGTTTCTTAAGCTCTTCCTTAATGAGACAACTTATTGTTCAAGTTTCTCACTATCTTCTTCTTTCTTCATCATTTGGGAATTCCTTACTTCTCCTATTCTTCTTTCCTCTCCGATTAGAGTTTTCAAGGAAATTTTTTATTCTCTTAGTTTCTCAAAGTCTTCTAATTGTTTCTTCAAGATTACAAGTGTATTTTCACAACTATCCAATTCACTTCTTAGTTTTCTATGCATGTCTTTGAGATTTCTATTTTAAATCTCAACATGCTTCAATTTTTTAAGATTCTCATCTTCTTGTTGAACAATTTCTTCTTCATTGGAATTTTCTTCTTCAGTGTCATCTATTTTAATCCTTGGATGAGGACATTCAAATTCAAAATGTCCTACTCCTTCACAATTAAATCAAAGGAACTAACCTCTATTTTCTTCTTTGAAATCTGAGATGTTGTAATTTGCTTCAACTTCTTCTTCTTATTCTGCTTCTTCCCTTGCATAAAGGTCTTGTATATTGTCCCAAATATATTTTGATGATGCACATGATCCCATCTTGGATTTCACTGAATCTGTCAATCCATCAAGGATGGTATCTATTGCCAATTTGTTGTTCCTTTTTGTTTCTTTCTGAGCTACAATCTTTCGTTTCTTTAAAGCATTGTATTGTGAAGCAACTAAGAACCAAACATATGCCCCAAGAGATTTCAAGTAAGTTTCCATTCTATTACTCGAGTATTCAAAATTACTTCCATCAAATGGTGGAATCCCATTTGGAATTTTGTCTTCCATTTCTTTTCAGGATCTTCCTTCCAGTGGTTAAACTATACTGAAGGTAACTCGCTCTGATACCAATTGTTGATACTGAGAAGGTGTCGAATCAGTATCAAGTATAATTTAAAACCTTTATCAACTTATACTTAAACCATTCAATTATATCCAATGAGCAATGAAAAATAGTATAAGAGTTACACCAATACACCACAATACACAATGCACAATATATGAGAAATAATCAATAGTTATTGTTCAAGGGAAGTAATGAATTCCAAAGGTAGCTACAACTTCCAAATGTAAAGAGAGGGATAAACCTCCAAGAGGAAAATACAATCCTACAATATCAAGAGAGGGTTTAACTCTCCCTCCTTTCCCCTTCCATACACCCAAGAATATATCAGAGACAATAAAACTTTACATTAAATCATCACCATCAACCAACCATCACATAGAACCTAATAATGCTTCCTGAGACTTCTTCAATTTTTGCAATTCTTCAATTCATGGAATACTATGATCTTGTAGATAATATTACTCAATGTATTCTATGAAACTTCTATAATTTTCACTCCTTGAATCCTCCCCAAAAAGAAGTTATAGAAACAATGGTAGAATTTATTCAATTTTGGTTTATTCAGGAGAGAGAATTGGTAAAGAATGCCTCACGCTCAATATTTAACATCATATTCTGAAACTCACACAAAAGAAACTATTGTCTGTACTATTTCCAATGAAATTAGTACCACTTCATTTGGATTCTCTATGAAGAATTTATGACTATTTTACCTGGAACACTTCTTTATTGACTAGCTTTTGGATTGGTCAAAAACCCTATTTTCCACAGAGTGTATCTCCATAATTATAGTGAATCAAGAGATGAAATGTTTACCATGGGTACCTTGATATGTCGTCTCAATATAATAGCAATTTAACTATCTGAATCGTTCTAGAAAAAATGTTATAGAGAAAATGGTAATATGACCTGTAAATAACATACCTTAGAACACATCACCAAAAGACTTCATCTCCCTTGAAATCTGGCCTTCTTTACTTTTGATTTCCTCTGAAATTAGACTTGTGTATCAAATGAATGTATAATTATATTTATTTATACCATTTATGTCACTTCCTTTTAACATTAGGGTTGACCTGACACTTTCTTATTTTATAATTATTTTCTTTAATTATCTTCAGGGCCTACATGTACTTCCTTATTCAATTCACTTTGTCATCTTCAAAAATTCATTTCTCCTCAACCATGAGGATCCACCTGACATGGCACATACCACTAGAAACAACATGATGTATACTATCCATCCATGGGTGTTTTATCTACATGTGCATTTTCCTTCATGTCCAAATACCTTCATCAATATTGCGGTCCAAAACCAATGACTAGGGTTGACATCAATGACAACAACCAATCTTCCAACATCTTCAGCATAAAAACTTTCCCCAAAATAATGAGTAGCAAAAGATTGCAATGAACCATCATGCAATGGATCAACTTGAGCACCACCTACAAATGGATTTGCACTCTCTCATGATTCTCTTTCTCGTTATCTACTAAATGATTCATTTGAAAATAAATTTATCAAGTACAATGAGTTTTATCATTTTCAACATATATATGCACACAATTTAACATGTGCATATAAACATACCTGTACCTTGATCTCTAGCCTGACTATATCTAGATGAATTTTATTTTCATACTGACTCAATAGATCTCCTTGTTTGACTAGACTCCCTTACTTTCCTAGTTTCTCCTTCCTAACTAGGGTTCCTTTTCGAACTAGGGGTCCCTATACTTATTTCATTGGATATTTTAGAGTGTTTGGGAGACATAATTGGAGACTCACGTCACAACGACTCCTATTGATCAATATATATTATATATGTGTACCAAGTTGCAAATATATTGCAAGAAATAACTCTAATGTGTCACAAGAAAATTATGTTTAATCAATTGACAATATTTTAATACATCATACAAAAAATTGCATGTCTTCCACATCCTAAGAAGAAATTCCATTAAAGTACAAAGTTTAAGTGCATGCATATCCATCAGATTGTGGTCTAGAGGTTGAAAATGAATTTTTCCATATTAATGACCCAAGTTTAAACCTCTATGGGAATAAAGCGCTAAAAATTAAGTTTTTGACCAATTTTAATGATGTCCCATAATATCTACAATGGGGATTCTAAAAAGGAATCAAAATTTGACCACAATAAAAGTAGCATTTTTCCATGATAAAGGTAGTTAATATCTCTTACTCCAGAAAAACATAGATCTATAGGATAATGTTGAGCAATGAAAATGCATGGTGGAGAAAGGCTCTTCACAGAAACACATTTCCTCCCAGGTGATTGAAGAAGATGCTTGGGTTATATGAACGAAAATAATTAAAACAATGTCATTCTTAGTCTAGTGGCTATTCATATTGAAATTCCAAAGTGCCAATCCTAGATTTCTTAGTATATTAAGAAAGTACAGAGCCTCAAAATTTGAAGAGTTGTATAAGAAAGTGCATGTTTCCATTCAAGTAGACATGTCAATCAAACACACTCAAAAACGTGTCCCTAAAGTGTAGAAGCATTACTTGACAATGAAACTAACTTCTAAAGAGATAAAGGAAAAATTAATTTCTCGATTAAAGGGTTTTAATGTGAGTGATGATGAAGAGAATTATGAGTAAATTATTAAATTTGTTGGATGAACTATTTTTTTTTCTCTTCCTTTTTGGTGAATTGCATAACTTACCAAAAAGGGGATGCTTGGTTGTGGAAGGCTTCAAGTAGAATATTAATAATACTCTTAAACCAAAGGTGTGCATGTGATTATTTTTGAGGAAAGCACCATTAACATAGGTATATGTCACACTTTCAATGTGCATCTCAAGTTAGATCAATATTTGAAAGCACAAAAATCTGCTCAAAGGTTCAAAAATCCAAGATTTTGAATAATCCTCTAATTGAATAATCAAGATGCTAGGGGAATTTACATGGTATTATCCAAGAGAAATTATATGTATGTGGAAAAATGGGTAATTTATTTATGAGTACAATTATTATCATGTTATTTTCAAAGTAGGATAATGTGGTGGGTAGGTGGGATTCTAAAATCTACATTGATTTGATGGCTCTAAAGCTCTTATTAAAGTTGTTAGTAAATAAGGATCTGGATGTCTAAAATTTTTAGGTATTTAGGGACTTTAATGTGGTAGTGAATTGGACAAGTAGCTTTTAATGTTGGTGTTGATGAAGAGAATGATGAGTAAATGATTAAAGTTATTGGATCAACTATTTTCTACAAGGATGAAGAAGAAAAGGACCAAATCATTGACACATTATTAAACTCATTCATTGGTAGTAGTAAGGCAAAGGAATGGGCACATTATAGGTTGTCTATTTAAAAGAAGGATGTCAAAATTTAGTACAGTTCAACCCAATTTATTTTCAAACTTTTTTTCATCTCTTGCTAGTAATGATAGGAACTTTGACCTAATATAGACCTTACAATTCATTATATCCCAAATGATTATGAGGCCAACTATAGGGGAGTGGCCTCAACCATAAGTTAATGGAATTTCCCACTAGGAGTTCCATTCTCATAGATGTCATGATTAGTTAAGGAAAAACTGAAAGGACAACATAACTTAACAATCCTCTAATTCTTCATGGATTAGCTTGTAAAAGTATTACAACTTAGCGATTCAAGTAGAGAACCATTCACTAGATGGGATATTTGGCTCAAAAAAATACCAATAATAATGTATCTGGAAAATAAAGTAATAATGTAAGTGCAAGGCGACATATGTCAATGATGAGTCAACAAGGGAAAAGAATACAACAAGCCTTTTGGAGCATGATTTGGGAAAATCGGTGAAATATGAGAGGAAGAAGGTGTCAGTGTATTGTAATGGATTTTGTAGTTGCAATCTATGTAATGAAACCAACTAAAGGTGAAATATTAGGAGAGAGAAAAAGGGAGTGGTGATTAGGCCTAACTAGTGGGAATTAATATCTAATAAGGTCATTCTCAAGATAATAATCGAGGAAGTACCAAGTCACTCGCAAAGTGACCAAAGAAGGAGGTGACCAAGCCAGGAAAAGAGGAGGCATTAGAGGAAAGTGAACCTCTATATTACTCTGATTAGTTTCATGTGTGTTTCTCTAAGGAGGCATATCCTAAGGTGGATCACACCATTTGGGTGGAGGAACATAAGGTAGAGAAGGCGAGGAATTTCAAGTAGAGTTGGAAGATTGGTATAAGGAATTTGCTGTGTAGAAAAAGGTTTCCTAAGATATTATCTAAGATCTTTGAATTCTCTAAGGATGTACTCTTCAGGTTATCACATGTAGGACATGAGTTCACCACATTCCCTACATGTGGTAGGATGTTGTATGTTTACTTTGATAGGAGTAGATGGCAAAGTTGTATGATAAAATTGGTTACTGGTAGAGCATGCCTTATAATAACCTTGACATCCTCATTTGCATCTATCTGGCAGAGCATGCCTTATAATAACCTTGACATCCTCATTTGCATCTATTTGGTGGAGCATGCCTTATAATAACCTTGACATCCTCATAAATAGAATTCATTTCCATAAATAACACAATTTAGCATACCTAAGACTTCCCGGGATGAAATAATTTTCCATAAAATTTTAATTTCACTCTTTTCAAATATTTTTATGGGTGGTGTTAGGAAAAAAAAACAGTGAAATAAAATTTTGCAGTTTATAAATTTTACAAGTAATATGTTTAGCTTATAACAGTAATTGGCAAGCGAAATTACTTTTACCTTCAGTTTCATTTTAAATATTATTATATTGTGTTCACATATGATGGTAATACCAACATAACAACCTCTTCTATCATTAGTTGTAGAATTGACCCCTAGCTACAATAATTTTAAAGAAAAAATATGGAGTGATATAGAGATTGAGAATAAAAAAAAAGTTGATATGTTACAAGTAAATTATTAATCCGATGATAAAAGATCAAAACTATCTCTTTATTGTTTCTATATTGAATAATAAAGTATACATTACAAAAATAAGAACCAACATTGCCAAATTCTCATAAGTGGCCAAATGTTGAGTGAAAATGTGTGATAATCGTGAATTTAAAAAACATACATATAGTAAACCATAATGTAAACCATAATGGTATGTTTTTTGATATATTATCTTGATAAAAAAATACTCTCTTATTGAAATAATAATTATGAGAGAGTGGAAAGGCCAATAGAGGCGTCTTCATTGTTTAAGGAAAATGATTAACTATCCATTGGGTACAAAATTGTAGAAGGTATTTTGGATTGAAAAATAATAAAATATATATAATAAAAAATCATGTAAATATTATTTACCACTTAATATCTTGGAAACATAAAACAACACTACGAATAAACATTGATACCCTAAATAATAAGGAATTAACTTATTTATTTGTCAATGTAAACTAGATGATGAAACTTGAGCATGGAAAATAATGAAGAAAATTTTAGTTTAAACCTGGATCATAGTAGACATGGGAAAAATTGTCATGACATTTATATGAAAGATTATATATATGACATTATCATCATATCAACAATAACATATTAAGTGGAAAGGAATGGTTGGAAGAGTTAGAGGAAAATGGTTGAAAGCAATTTCTTTATTTATTGGGTGGAAGGCTATGGAAAATAGAGGAAAATATATCTAGAAATTGCATGCAATAGAGAGGATTGTGTGAATTTTTCATGTATTGTAGCGTAGGAGAGTTAGTGAGCTTGGGAGGGATATTTTCCTATCAATAGGGTACATTGTTACATTGATCCCAATATCAGTTTTCATAGATAATTATTAATTTGGTGTTAGTGTAAGATATTGATGACCTAAAATAGTATCATTGGCTGATCTATATAATTTTATAGCTTGAATTCTTTTCTATTGAAATTAATTTGTGAAACGTTGTAATGTGACTGATTGCCAAAGAATAAACAAATGTAATGAGAAACACTAGGTTGAATGTTGTAATGTGACTCACATATACATTTTATTACCAAAGAATGAAAAAATATAATGAGAAGCACTAGGTTGTGAATGTATATATGTTACCCATGCCAATAAATAATTGTTTAAGTGGAGAGAATTCTACAAATAGGGTAACAAGGTATTTTTCGTCATATTCATCATACCACATGAATCTAGAATCATATGAGCCCTTCGTTCACTTTATCATTTTTGTAGGAATCTTGTGTCATTGTTTATACAATTATTTAGCAAGCATTTATCAAATTTACCTTTTGCTTCATATTAAACACTTGGCACTTCATTTTCATGACTTACCTCCACCCATTTTACAATTCCATGGCCATGTTTGATGTTTTTATCCATTTAGTTTTTGGTTTTTACTATGATTCCCATCTAAGATAAAGTTCTCTTAATTGAGTTGTATTGTCTAGTTCACATGATCCTATCTACCATAGATTTTTTCCAAAATTTGGTCTACACATAAGCCCTACAAGTATTTTTGGGTTACATTAGCATGCCCTACAGGTATTTGAATAATCTAGGGATAGTAATTTACTCATAATGAAACAACATAACATGTTTCCAAGTGGTAGTTTATAGATTAACAAAATTAATTCCAACCATTTTCCTCTAACGACCAAATCCCCTAGACATCTATAGTGGCATTTCCAATTTATGGTCATTATTATTTTAATAGTAGTGCATGGTCATTGTTATTAGGATAATATGTCAGAAAATAAATAGAAATATTACCATTTAACCTTTTCATGAATAGGTCATGAGTCATAAACAAGAATGAGTATTGGGTTTTAACAAGGAATGGGCCTTGATCATGGGGACTTCACTCATTGAACCTATGACATAGCACATTCATTTTCAAGATATTAAATAATACCCCTATTTTCACTAGATATTGAAAAATACCTCCCAAAATATTTTTGTCGAGCCCTCTTCCCAATACATCCATTCAATTAAAAAAAACTCTATTTTTACTGAATATTGTAGGTATCTATTTTTTCATGGCATTTTTTATAGCCCTTTTTATTTAAACCCCTAATACTTAAACATGAAAAAAATCTTATAAGCCCGAAAATCACAAAAGTACCCTATAAATAAGAAACAATTGCAGTAACATCTAAACATAGGGATATGACACATAGTAAGATAGAATAGTGTTCAATGGCTTGTTGTTATAATACTTTCACCCCTCTCTTCAATCCTATACATGGTCATGCATTCACTAAGAAACAAGTTTATATCTATATGGATTTCTATTTGTAGACCTAGAAATGTGAGTTGCCTAAAGTCATATATGTTTGTCCATTAGAACTTTGACCTCTTAGATATTTCAAAGGAAAATATCTATCTATATATCTATCAACCTTTCATTTACAATAATATTTAGGAAATTTATGTACCCAACAACCCATTCTTTCTTTCTTATCATTCATACTCAAAGGGACTCTCATTAGGAGAGATGCAAGAGATTATTATCCTAGGGATTAAGTTGACCTAGGGGTATTCATACTGTCCTTTAGGTACAAATGATTCCCTTCTTCCTTGTACTCTATCATTTTTTTTTTATTTTTAATATCTTAATATTAGTTCATCATATGTAACTCCAAGCATATTATTTTCATTTGAGGGTTGAGATCCATATTTGCAATCACGGGACTTGATTGTTTGGCTAAGCTCAATAAAATCAGGGAAATCATATTATTCTCCTTATTTAATGGAAAATTAAAATAATACACATTCCCATGAGGCTATGTGGAGGGATCATATATGTTATGTGGTGATATTGTCTTCCCCATTATTATAAAAAATTAGAAACCCTCATTCTCCAAATCAAAACAACCCACTCAAAAAGAAATCCAGATAGTGAAAAACCAAGGTTTGTAAGAGAGCCCCTTAAACTTGCAAAGATATCTACCCTTAAATATGTTCGTGCTACCTAATTTTACAAATTCATAGAGCCAATCTACAACAAAGTAAACCACACCAAATTAGAGATAAAACCCTACACATATATACATAAGATAAAATTTGAGTTAGGATATCTCATATATACAAAGGTATGCAACATATGGGATTTGGTTATCAATATTGTTTACCATATGAAGGATTCAAGCGATCTCAACAAGGGGAAAAGGTATGATCTCATTGTTAATTTTTGCTTCTGAAAGACAATTTGACCATTGTAGATTGTGCATTGATTTCTTGCTCGATAATACATCACTCAATACCTATAACACCTTTTCAATACCTATAAAATATACCTATAAACCTATTTCAATTAAAAACTACCTATCCCCTCCAAATATGAAATAATATATTGACTTGAATTTTCACAATTTTAGATCCCCCCTTTATGAATGAATGGGATAATATATTGGAAAACAAGTGAATCCCTTGTGGCCTTGAACGATAAAAATGAATTTGTTTGAAGCCATAATAGAGAATGGTTCTCAAGGCCCTCGACCATGGTTGAGGGAGGGAAACAATAACCTCATGCTATAAACATGGCTTATTAGGCTCAGTTTCCATGAATGCATCCTCAAACCACCACACACGACCTCAGTAAGTTATCTTTGGACTACTAGAGGGATATATGCACCATGATTAGATCATAACACATTTTGTAAATATGAATTTGTCTTAGGCCCATCTCAAGGATGAATCTCAAGGCCATGGTCAAGGTTCTTTAGTATCCAAGTGGGATATGCATCATGAGTAGGTTTTGTGTAGTGGAAATGGGTTTCAAGGATTAAACATGGCTAGTGGGGTAAATAAGGATTGTAAGCCCTAAATGAACCTTCTTAACCTTAAGTGGCATTGTTAAGGGAGAGAAAAACTTGTGCATCAATCTCTAAATGCAACTTATTTGGATTAATTCCCATGGAAAACACCTACAAACCACAACATGATCCCTCTCGATTGGGGTATTTTCTATCAATGTCGGATATGTATGTCAGTAGGAGGTTTTGAACATTGAGTATGGGTCATGGAATCTTGACTATGGTCAAGGAAAGAAATAATGTTCTTGGGATATTATAAATAATTTTGGGCTCAATAGGCTCTAATGAGTCCTTGAACCAACACATGAGTCCTTTTTAGGGGTTCTTTACAATGCTATGAGTGGTATATAGGTGCTACAAGTAGTTTTGTGTATTGAAACTGGGTATGGAAACCTAAACATGGTCAAGTGGGGAAACAAGGGCCTTAAGTCTAATTGAACATTCTTAAGCATAAGCACCATTAACAACACCTAGAAATCATGACATGGTCCCTCACTAGGGTATATTTGGCCATTAAGATGTTTTTCACACCACATATGGGTCTAAGGGCCTTGGCCATGATTATGGTAAGGAAGATATATACTTAGTCCATTGAACTTGTCTTGGGGAGGGAAATAATGATGTCAAACACTAAACATAGGTTCTTTGGCTTAAGGATCATGAACGCATCTTCAGATCATCACTGTTGAACTTATGTTTATACTGAGAAGGGGGTGAATCAATATAAGATAATTTTGTATTTATTTAACTATTCATCAATCATTGATTAGCTAAGAACTAATAATAACTTATAAACTCAAATCACAATGCACAAGGTTTAAAATGTAAGCCCAATCAAGATAAAACCATAAAACTTATCTTTATAAATTGATGTAGGCACCAACACACTTTTACAATATTTGGAGGCACCAATCTGTTGGAGACACCAATCCTTAAATGAGCAACCACGCAGCAAAATGTAGGCACCAATGTACTGGAGAGACCAATCTCCTCAATTGAGCAACAAATAAGCAATATATTAGGTAGGCACCAACCTATTAGAGACACCAGTATCCTTAACTTAGAACCAAATCAATAAGACCTATATAGACCCCAGTCCAATATATTCAAACACATTCTACTTATGACTTCACCTGCATGCTTCATACATTAGAAATACCTTCAAACCCTAGTCACATTTAGCATTCATTCCCTAGTGAGCCTCATACCATCATTCATATAATATGAGCCAATATTGTAGCATCAACACCTCAAAAAAACACACTTTGCAACATCAAATACCTTCATTCCTTCATAATGCACCTTAAGAACAAGAAAACCCTAAGAAAACTTCTCATATTTCTCTTGCACACCTTTAGACCCAAAAATACACCCGAACTGCTTTAGTGCACCTCAGATCTATTTCATGCACCTTAGACTTGATATCTTACTTGGATTTTCTTCAAATTCACACATATATCCTATATTTATAGTATTTATGTCCTCACATTTAGGGCCAACCTCTAAAGACTAGATGAGTCGACCTAAATTTTATGGCGGGGTTATGAGACGGAAAAAATCATATCTCCTCATTCCTAGAGAGTTAGAGGGAATTCGATATACCATTGGAAAGGTCTCAGAATAATATTTCCAACCATATAACCTATTATCCCATTTTAACTAGGTATATAGGGTAAACATTCCTTCAAATATAGGTTATCATGTTGACGCAGGCCATTTTGGGGAAAATTGCAGCAATTAATGAAGGAAGTTAGAAAATGGACCAGAAAAAGAGCACACACTGAAAAAAAGGGAAAATAAGCATCATGTAAGAATGAAAGTAAAAGGAAGGAAGAAGGATGTGCATCTATGAGTAAAAAAGTTGGATTTTGGACTAGTCACGCTTAGGGAGTTAGAATGTGGAAAAACCTAATCCACTTAGGGTTAGTGGCTTAGGGTTTTGGCCATTGTTGTAATGATTTTTAACCCATTTTTGTAAAATGTATTATGAGATACAAGGAGATATAGTTATGAGTCACAGTTAGTGATCGAGATATCGAGTGGTTAGTTTTGTTGAGAGCTGTGGAGATAATATTGAGATGTTCTTAGAGTCAATTTTGGAGACATAGAGATGAATTTTAATCGAGGGTAAGGTCGCAAGATGTGGATATTAGTTCGACCTTATCAGTTGCATATCATATGTAATGTGCACAACACAATAAATTGATGAAAAATAATAAAAGAGAGAATAATGCCAGATATTTGTACACGTAGCCCAAGTGGGGTGAACCACGGTAAATATTTGTGTCTCTCTATGGAATGTTTCTCTTATTTCTTGCTATTACTTAGTTATGATGAATGAATGGATATGATAGTAGTAAAATGCAGTGCGTACTAGAGAATTTATGATATCTACTGCAAAATGAATCTTAAATGAATGTAAATTGTTAGAGAATGGTAGATATAGATAGAATGTTATAGTAGAATAATAGATATGATGAATATTGAGGTAGAAAGAATGTTGAACATCACCCATAAGCCATCTCGGGTAAGACTTCATTATGCATTTTTTTTGCAGTATTTCCTTTTGGTCTCCGGAAGGGTCGATGGTTTGTAGGGTTTTGTTGGAAACCTAAAGTAGAACCCGAGTGAGCCCAAAAATTCTAAAGAATGATTATGTTTCCAGTTGGAACCCAGAAGATCATATTGGAAGGGACTTGTTGAGAAGGATAGTGAAGAGAATGCAGTAGTAGAATGGAATGTTCAAGCCATGGAACCCCACTAAGAAATATATTGAGAAATGGGTGGAAACAAAAGAGCTCAAGTTTGTGCATAAATACAATAGAAACTCCAAGTATACACCGCGTCAATATTTGGAAAGGTATGTATTCACTGATATTCATGAGGAATTTTTCTGTTATTTTCTAGAGTTGTTGCAGTAGTGGATATTGATATTGAAAGAAAATCACCCAACTATTTGGATAATACCATTAGAATGGACTAATGAGAATATTGTGTGTCTATAAAAATTCAATAATAAATTCACAAGCAGAGTCGATTTTTCGGTAGATAACAATATTACAGGATTTATTTCTGAGTTTGTAGTCGATATTGCAAAATAATATACTGGTGTAGAGAAAGACTTTTTGAAGGGTCCCAGAAGTAGGTATATTATATCACTATTTATATCGATCAAGATTGTACTGCATGATAAAGGTGTGATGGCAATGGAGTCCAACAGCTAAATCAATTTGCACACATGGGGATATTGGGGGAAGCACTAAGGACAATATGAGATATGGAGAGGGATCTGGATAGATGTAATAAGAAGAAGAAATGGAACCTATTATTATGGATGGATATAAGATCAAGGAAATAATGGACAAAGAGGGAACGATGCACAGTGGAAGACCCTACCACTATAAGATTAATAGTAAAAAAAGGGAAACAACTGAGTGAGACAGCTTGGAAAGTGATGAACAAGAGATAGAGGATCTTTGTGCTGTGGGGAATATTGAGGAAACACTATGAGATACATATTATAGAAAAAATATAGGTCAAGGGTCTGATGTATAAGAAGGCTCTCCATTCCATATCTGAATTAGTGTGGAACCCACAACCCCATGTGCGACTAATACATCTGAAAAGAAAGAACCGTTAAGACAACTATAAATTAGTAGCAAAAGGATTTTAGTAAGACAAGGAATGATTGGAAATTCAAGTGCAAGTATGAATTCAACTAGCAATAGTTAGTTATCTACACCATGTAGAGGAGGTAGTACAAAATTTTTTACAATGGCTGAAGAATATCCAACTATTTGGCTACCAAAATTTCATCGAGAAGGGTCGGAGGACCTAGAGAAGCATTTATTTATTTGTGAAAAGATTTGGGCAGCTAAAAAATGAAAAAGATGAAGAAAAAAAAGTGGTGTATCTTGCAATCACATTTAGAAACCGCAGACTGGATTGGTCTATGAGCCTCACAGTAAATGATCCATAATGAGGACCTACAACTGTCGTAGATGTGAAGAAGGAATTAATTAATGAGTTTTGGCGACCAAGTTCAGAACATAAGTATATGAATGAGATGATAGAAATCAACTAGAATCTAGGGGAGTTAGTTTTGTAAGTCGATCATAAGTTCAAGAGATTGAATGGTAAGTTGAAATATCCCATCACAGATATGCAACATAGGAAACTATTCATTAATTCATTATTGCCACATTTTAAATACCCATTGAGGAAAAATAAGTTCCAGACTCAGTATGAGGCTCTGCAAGAACCCTTACAATTGGAAGAGAATCAATATACACATACAGATCTAGTTGTAGAAGAGATGAGAGAAGATATTAATAATATGAAATTTTAGTTAAATCAGAACAAAGGAAAGGAAAAGAGGGAAGATTTCTGGTGTACCTTATGAAGAACAAAATGAAAGCATAAGAATGAGTTCCCAACATTCACACAATACTTTGGAGAAGGACTTCCAAATCCCTTACCCACAGGAGGAGTATGGTGTGAAATATGTAGAACACATGGACAAGATCCTTGTCATTGTCCCATGATGTAAAATTACCAAACAATTCCTAAGAGAAAATTCTGCAATTTATGCAAGTATGTAGGACATGAGGATAAGGATTGTCGAACTTTGGAAATGATGA
This sequence comes from Picea sitchensis, assembly GCA_010110895.2. Taxonomy (NCBI): domain Eukaryota; kingdom Viridiplantae; phylum Streptophyta; class Pinopsida; order Pinales; family Pinaceae; genus Picea; species Picea sitchensis. The sequence continues at coordinate 314,749 of SNQJ01S0000736.1, read as the reverse complement.
AGGAAAGGACCTCAAATTCTTATAGTATGTAGGATGAACGAATGATAGGTACACCTACGTAACAATATAATAATTCATAGTATTTTACAACACCACCACAATATAATCAAGTACCACAGTATAATACATCACGCCCAGACAATCAAGGAAGCATAGGAGGCTTTAGAGGTACATCACCAGTAACCTGCTACAATTTTCAGAAACCTGGACATTATGCAAGGGATTTTCCACTTCCACCATCAACATGCATGTATTGTCACACATTAGATCATGATACATAAGATTGTCCTACACTTCAGAAAAGGATACAAGAAAAAAGGAATCAGAATAATCGAAATGTTCAATGGATTTTCAAAGAAAATAAATATGATGGGAAGAATATTAATACAGTCACTCAAGGTGGAACCAAAAGAGGAGTAGATGAAGTGAATCAGAACTAGAATCAACACAAGTGGGTCAGAAAGAATACAACACGTCAACAACATTTTGATGCACTCAAGGAAAATGAGACATTCAAGCAGGCCAAACAAGAAATCTTACAGGAGATTATTGCTTCTACTTCAAGTGAACAACCAGGCTATGATGGTTAGCTATATGATATGCCTCATCTATTTGATGATACCAGCAATGATCAGTCTTGATAACAAGTAAGTAATCTAACAAACTATATGGTTTCTTGGTTGAAGTTGTTGAATGATAAAACATCTCTAGAAGTATTACAAAGTTTGTTAGAAAAGTGCAACTCTAGAGAAGAGACAAAAATAGAATAAAAGACAGTCAATCATGTCCATAGAAAGACAAGAACAAATAGGGAGTTCAGATTGAATGAAAATATTGGAGACTTTAACATGGGTGACATCATACTAGATTTGGGATCTGAGGTAAATGTTCTGCCTAAGAAGACATTTGAATGCATGGGGGAACATACACTAGGGTATTCACCTATTCAGTTGAAGCTAGAAAACAAAAATAGAGTGCAACCAATTGCTTGATTGAAATACATACCCATGGATTTAGATGGTGTGTGCACTATGGAAGATTTTGAAGTGATTGATATAGTGGATAACACTACACTTTATCCAACATTGTTGGGACTGGATTGAGAATTTGACAATCAATCTATCATCAACTTGAAGGCCAAGAAAATTATTTTTGAATCAAAAGAGTATAGAGTTATAGCACCATTAGACCCTTCATAAGGTAGAAGATATGGTGAATTAGTGATAGAAAACTTTGTCATAGAAGAGATAAATTGGTTTTATAGAACTACCGCACATGAGGAAGATCACATTAAACCAACATCAGATGGAATGCTTAGTTGGAGAAGAATTAGTTATTGTTCTTCAGATTTTGACACGAGACTAAATAATTGGCAACAACGCTTACATGATATATCTAATAGAATATGTGAAAGAATGATGTGCCCAATAAGATGGGTTGGCACAAAGGTAAGAGAACCTATGAGTTTTCACCGTCAAAATGATTTGGAAGAATTATTAACAAACTTTGAGTTGGAATTTTTAGAAAATCGAAGGTTAACAATTTTATATATTTCCTTGAAATAAACACCTGCACATTGGTGGGGTACTCACAAAGACAATATGGAGGATTGGTATCAATGAAAAATATTACTGCGCATTATATTTGACGTAGAATAAGAGAATAAATATATGCATAAATATGATGGAATAGAACAACCCAGAGAGAATATAGACATATATATAATCTAGTGGATACTGGTACCACCAAAGGAATGGCCACATCACTTCATCCATACATTAAAAGGCCTCCCAAGGAAACAGAATTGGAACTACACAGGGTTACAATAAATTGGGAATATTCACAGAAGAATTTTGTGATCATATTTGCATTTGAACATGAGAATCGAATGATGGATACAACACTGAAGTTGATAAAAGAGAAAATATTTGAAGAAACTAGAGTCAAAATTGTAACAACTTATCAGAACCAGACTCAAAAAAACATTCAGACAGTTGTTACATTGTTACCACATTGCAGAAGATGACCCAGCAGAAGGAAAATGACACGATATCCAGATTACAAAAGTTGAAGGGAAAACATAAGTAGAAGGTCCATAGTTACAGTCATAAGAATTTTCTACACCACTGATGATAAAGAAAGTCAACATTGGAGCAGAGGAGAACCCAAATATTGCAAGTATTGGTAACTATTGGGATAACCATATAGTGGAAAGAATAACATAACTACTACATGATTATAGTGATCTATTTCCAGCAACATTTTCATAGATGAAATGGGTAGCTAGAGAAATTTGAGAAATGAATATTCCTCTACGACCAGAGGCCAATCCAATAAAACAGAGACCTTATAGGTTGAATCTGATATATAAAAAAAAAACAAAGGACAAAGATTTGCATGATAGACACATAAAGAAGAAAAACTTTAAGGAGATTCGATTTTCCTCTATGATAGTAAATACTTAGAACACCTAGGAAAATTTAGGATGCAATGGCTAGGTCGATATGAGATAAAGTCTATCACAGATGGAGGTGTTGTGCAGCTACAAGATTTAGCAGACAAAGAGATTCAAGGATTGGTGAATGGAAGTCGATTGAAATTGTATAGGGATAGTCGACCCAAAAAACCTTAGTAGTTGCAACACAACAAATTAGAGTGTGTATAGTGTATATAGTGTGCGTTAAAGGAAGAAAAAGAAAGGAAAAAGTTAGAAAAAGAAGAAAAATAAAAAAAGATGAAGTAGATGGATAAGTGTTAGACAAGTAGCTGGATGATAGAAGGTGCAGAAGACAACAAGTTGTATTAAAGAAAATGAATACATTGTGTGCCAGATAAATATGAAAAGACATAAAACACAATGCACCGATACAGAAAGTGGACGAAAAAATAAAACCAGTGATCGGAATAGTACGAAGCGACAGAGCATTTATGATAGGATTTATAAAAGGGTAAAACGTGAACAAGGAGATTCATTGGGACTTTGTGAAAATGATAGATAAAGAAAATCTAGTGAAAGCATGTGACTTTGAGGTGTTCAGTGAATATTTAGATCAACCTTCTTCATATTTAGCAGAATGGTGCCACCAAATATTAGAGCTCTTAGTCATATTTCAAGGAAAACAAATAGTACCACGAGGTCTCCACAGGATACAACATCTGAGAGAGTAAACATAAATCATATGGAGGGAGTGGTGGAAGTGGATTCCATTCCTTCACCAATCATTGAGACGATTAGTCCCACCATTGTAGAAGAGAAAGATCCAACGACAGATGAGAAACAAAAAACCGTAGCACAAAGAAAAAACCCACACAACAAATTGGATTAGGAGCACCACAATAGATGGATGAGCATGATCATGAGTGAACATAGTCAGATGAGCCTATAGGATATGATGAAGAAGTGCACCACCCAATAGAATATCCAACGCAACAATCATAGGAATAAGCATAGGTGGAGGATATTACAGGAAAGCAAAACTCAGACACAAAATAAGATGAATAAGAGAACCAAGAAGCAGGTCCATCAATAGGAAAAAATAAAACTAGGGAAAAAACTTTCGTGCCAAGAAAACAAAGAAAAAAAAAGGATTAATGTTGTAATTACCACAAATACCTGACGTAGTCAAAGTAGTTGGTGACCTGTTAGGGTATGTGAACAAACTAAGGTATGTTGTTCATGATGTGATAGACACAAACAAGTTCCCTCAGTTTGTGTTGCAAGTGTACATGGAGAGTAAAGGAGAGAGTCCATCAGGGGATCCCATTCTAGAGTAGAAATAATGGATTGCAGAACTATATAACAGAGGGATCATGAACCTGCTAGAGATTTCCCATTTTGGGATGGGAAAAGATTTAAATGAATGTGTCAAAAAACTACTAACACTCGTACAAGGAGTCATCTTATGGACGGAGAGGAATGTATCAATAGATGTGGACTTAGTTGCAGAGATCACAGGTTTACCAACAGATGGAGAAAAACCAGAGCACTATTTAGATGAAAAGACAAAGGAAAACTATTTAGAAGAGGATATGAAGAAGAAATATGGAACTGAGAGAGGGTCCCGAGGAATAATCATTAACCAAATCAGTGAACCAACAATGAGATTGGCGACTAAATTGATGGCATGTAAATTGTTGAGTAAGTATCGCACGGAGGAAGCAACTGCAAGAGTAATAGAAACAACAACAGAGTGTGCAAAGGGGATCCTACTAAGTTAGGCCCCATACTTAATAATTTTTTGGGGAGGGGATTGTAAGATGTGCATGATTTAGGTACAAAGTTTCATTTTTCATGGTTGATTATACAAATATCTTTGATTGGTTGGGGAGAACCAAAATACAACGCATTTTTCCAGAGGATAGGAAAGTGTCTGTAATCACCTTCCTCGTTAAGACAACAACTCTGATAACAGGTGCAAATTTTTTTTGTGTTTAAGGTGTGTGCGCGCGTGTAGAAGTAACAACACACTTGACTTTACGTCTCCACTCAATGACCAACAAGACGCCACCATGAAAAAAGTAAAACTGATCACCCGCCCGTCCTACCCTGCAAGGTTAGGACCTCTAAGACACATAATCAACGCTCAAGCCTAGGTTCCCATTGATTTTAACCATTTAAGGTCTCAGGGCTGGCGACTATTCTGAGGAACATGGAGGTGTCTACATCCCGCCCGACACAAGCAACCAACTGAATAAAAATCAAGTACGACATAAATAAGAAGTGTGATTGCACCCCTTACGGAAGGCGCGTGACAGGGACTCTGACAACAAACACCCAAGTTCAACATTATCTAAAAGAACAACCACCATAATCGACTGAATCAGAGTGTAAGTCAAGTTATTGCACCAATATAATATTAACAACAATTATAAGTTACAATAACTCTGTCATGAAACATTAACCATCTATTATTTATGTCACGATCCGGGCCATGATTTTACAATTATCATACCTCTTATATGCTACAACCATTAAGATCATAAGGACCTTACAAGAAAAATCATTCACTAAGGTCCAATACTAATACACTAAAATTGACGTCATACTTATAGGTAATATCAATTGAAAATAACAACATGCCTCATAATTTAAATGGCAATCTAAAATAATAAATTTTAAGGACAAAAGTTAAGAAGGCATTATTGGGATATGACAACCATCAATGTTTAAAATAACAATGTTTAAGATAACAATTAGTTAAAGAGGTCACAATAGGGAAGTAGCATCATGGTTATATGAATCACTACTTGAAAATGCAATATACTCAATAATTAAAAAAAAAAAAACAATCTATAATATAATAAAATTTAAGTGACCATGACAAACTATCCCTTTGCATTTGACATTAAGTTAAGATACCCATCAATGTTTAAAATATCAATATGACCTCACATTTAAATATAACATCATATCTAAAAATGGCAATATAGCAATAGCATATTTAAAATGACACTTTCAAGAATATTCAAAATGACAAATAACAAGGTTAAAGAAAACAATAATTAAAATAACAATGAATGACATGTCAATAAAAGAAGAGCCTCTCATACAGACATTGGTAAATAAGATACTCGATGGTTTACCATGAGATACTGAAATCAATGGATTACCCTTTAAATTGGATTATAAAGAGATTCAAGCATTGAAAAATTTGACACAACAACAGGGGCTCAATTATTACCAAGGCTGAAGGTATGCGTGGAGAAAATCTGAAGATGTGCGCTGGCAGCTGACAGTGTTTTTAGTATTTATTGGGAGATGAAAAAAAAACATCAATTAACAAAGTATAAAAAGGGAAGGGACAGCGCAATTATCAACCATAAATTGATAAACAAAATTCGTTGAAAACTCACGCGTGTACCCCATGCACAGCACCCTGCTAGTTTGTTCTATAATTGATTATTTCAACGGCAGTCAATAACTATTTTTATTTTAAGCAAACTTCTGGCCATCCATAAAGGGAGATGGATTGTTGGCCGCGAATCTCTGGAAGGTTAAATACGTAAACATAGTCTTGCCATTTCCAGCAAGTAATCAACAGCCTTGAAGAAAACTGGCGAGAATTCAGGAACAAAATCAATTGAGCTGTGAGTCAGGGCGATGATAAGGATGACGAGTTCAGGCAGATGCAGACCGTACTCAAACTCCCAGGTATTCCCCATTAACACGCAGACTATACTCATACGCCCAGTAACTCGTACACAATACGCCCAGGTCTACAGTGGCAAAACGCCCACTCTCTGTTTGCAAAACGCACAAGGTAATGGTGGCAAACGCCAAAATCAATTTCAAACACGTAATGGTGACAGTGGCAGCACGCCTAACCTACAGTAGCCAAAAATGCCCAGGAGCAGAAAAAATAACATGCCAATAAACGGATGCCAAACAGTGATAAAAATGCCAATAATAAAGTGTGCAAAGGCGCCCCATAACCAGTGGCAAGAACGCCAATAACGGATGCCAAAACAGTGGTAAAATGCCAATAATACAGTGGCCACAAAAAATGCCCAGCCACAGTGCAAACACGCCCAATATATATGATCAACCACCAAGGAAGGATTTGCTCACTGTGGGTGTTAAATACGCCCAATACAATTGCAAAACGCTCAAATACAGATGCCAAACGTCCAAAATACAGTGGAAACAAAAAAAACGCCCCAAATGACTGTTGCAACACGCCCTACACAGTTTGCCAAAAACGCCCCATACCACAGTATACAGAACGCATAAAGATGCTCATGGTGTAAGTTTAAAACGCCCAAAATGATTGTTGCAACACGCCCATCACAGTTTGCACAACATCCAATACCACAGCATTCGACGAAATAAAGATGCACATTCTGAATTGAGCGCAGACCCAGACACACAGAGGTAACCGCCAATAAATACAAGGGAAGCCCTTTAAAACTCCCCCAACACCAAATGTAAAACCCAGCTCATTCAACCATGTGGAACGCAGACCAAAAACGCATTGCCAGACATAAAACGAACTGCCAAGATGAAAAGAACTTCCAGGCCAAACGATTGCCAGAAGGTAAACAAATGCC
>SNQJ01S0000736.1:284982-307692 GCA_010110895.2 Picea sitchensis | reverse complement strand
TAGGGCTGGTCAAATTTATCTTAGAGATGTTTTAATTTAGGTTTTGATTTGAACAGGGAGACAATTTAATTAGGGGAGTCGTTTTAAGAATTTAACAGGCGTTAAGGTATTAGGGTCATCTAGGTTGTCTCATCATCATCATCAATGCGACATGCCCTTCAGGACGCACTACGTGCTCCGAGGGTGCCACTCGCCTTGTTTGCTTCTGTTGCACGACGTGCCCTTCAGGATGCACCACGTGCTCCAAGGGTGCCACTCGCTGACTTGCATTTCTTCGTGCGACGTTCCCTTCAGGATGCACCACATGCTCCAAGGGTTCCACTCGCTAGCTTGACGGATTGGTAGGCTCTATAACCCCTGGAGTCAACACTCCTCTAGGTGAACTTGTGGGAGACTAAGGGCTCTAAGGAATAAGGCCCCCGCCTTATTGCGCACCCCTTAGAATCATCGTGAGCGACTGTCGCAGTCTGCTCTCACGGCATCGTGGATCCTCTCGAACTAGGTAATCGTTAACCTACAGTTCGAGCCATGGAGAGAGTGCTAGTAGGTTGTGGTAGGGATATTGTCCACACCTCTCCCTCAATCTCTCTGGAACTCGTGTGTGGCACCTTTACTCCATATGTGAGTCTGGTCGGCAAGCTATCGTTAGCCTGCATCATCAACCATCATGTCAGATCATGTCAACAACATATCATAAAATCAGTAGCATATCATCAAAACAAAACAATATCACCGTAAACGAAACAACTCAAATAGCCCACTCCCTGACTCAATCCAGAGTCCAAGGGAGTTCCACCGATGCCTCTGCATCCTCAAGGTCCAAAACCCTGCACACTCAATGAAATTGAGTCAGCAGCACCTGTCTACACCAAAGTAGTAAAAACATCCTGTCATATAACTTAACGCATCATAATGAAAAACGTTTTATCATTATAAAAATCTAGATCACTTGCGAGCAAGTGTTCTCAAAGAATAAGTTTGGTAAGTGCGCCAGAGCGGGATTTTACAGTGTCGCACAACAAAGTATACAACACTATGGCACACTTTAGATCCAAAGAAAAGGAAGGAAAATTCTAGCATTTTTTCCATGTTGTTTGATGAGATGCAGGAAAAGATGGCTAAAACATGGAGAATACTACTAGAAGTGGTGACCTAAAATCAAGGAATAACATGTTTTAAGGCCTCTAGACATAACATGTGGATCCAGGACAAAGGGATCCCAAGAAGGATTGGCTACAATTGAGGTATTGTGTTACATGAGAAGAAGTGCAGTGGGAAATGAAAGATTGTCCTGAAGAATGGAAGGTGCCAATGATTCCAAAGAAGGTATACAAAGTTAAGAAACAAGTAGAGGTTGGCCTTTCAATATAGTAGTGAATACAAGGAAGGAAACAGATCGCACCAAAGAAATAAGGGGTAGAACAATAGTTAGAAATCCAAGGAAGCATAAAAATATCCAAAATCCTTCAGTGCAAGAAAAGGAGAACACAGGAGAACCAAATGGAGGGGCACGAAAAGAGACAAATACTCCTATTCTAGAGGAAACAATAGGTGGATACCTCGTAGATATGGACATACCAGTTACAACTATGTAGATAGAGACATTATCAATGAAAAGAAAAATATTGCAGACAAGATGACAACACAATAGAAAGAAGGCACATAAGGGTGTTCATGAGATTACAATTACAAAATATGATGCAGAGTTAGTCATAAAGAATTTGTAGGATCACATTGCAGAGGCATGGTATCATGCTCAGAAGAAAAGGGAGCAGATAGTCAAGAAATGGATGAAGTTCAAGGATGCATTGGAGAAATTTCAACTTACTACATCGCAGCAGAAAGAATAGGTTCAAAAACAAAAAACATCTTAAGAAAGAACAGTTCGAGAACATGAGACAATACATATAATATCCATGTGGAATGAAAATTTTGTATCACCCAAGGAATGATGCAAGTGGATGAAGAGACAACATAGAAGCCACTAGAATAAATCGATCATTTGGACTTTGTGTTGCCCAAGATTCCAACAAAGGCATTGTACAAACTTCAAATCAATGTCATGAAGGAAATTCAATAGAGGGCCCATGCAGATTCAACAAGTTTACAAATGTACAACAAAGTAAAGAAGACACTAGAGATGATACTTAATCACGTGCAATTCGAGAGACATGAAACAAAGTAGCACATTGGAATATTAGAGAAACACGTGGAAGAAGTGTTTACAACAATTCCTCACAACACCCAAGAAGGGAATATAACAACATTGGGGAAGATGGAGAATATAGCGTAGGCTATGGAGAATTATAGGAGCCGCATTGCAGAGTTGACAAAACTCCTAGCACCCAACACTCCACCAGAAGTTAGAAGACAAAGGGAGTACGAGGTTACAGGGAATACAATGGGAAATATTCCATTATTAAATTCAACGAGTCTTATTTTATAAGACAAGAGAGACTCTTCAAATCTTGTGAATGTTCATTTCATTTCCCTTCATTTTTTCATTTTACATTTCAAATTTATTTTGAATTTTTAGAAATGAACATGTAAACATTTCAAATCCAAGCTAAATAGAATCCTAAGTGGTTATTCATTCCCTAAGGCATTCCATAAATAATATTTATTTAAATATACTATTCACCTGGCTTGTTCTTGTCTCCTTCTATTCCTCGTGATGTTTTTGGTCTTTTTTGGTGTTTATATATTGATTAAGATCATCATGTCTTCTTATTCTCTGTATCATCCTTCGATTTTCCTCTTGCAGGTTCTATTTTGACTCTTGTATCTCAAGGTACAACAATTTAAACATAACATATCTTATTCTCCAATTAAATTCATGCCTCTTCTATTTTCTGCATTTTCTGATAATTTTCACCTTGAATATGTCAATACTTGTTGTTCCTTCACTTTCTTCTCTCTTTTATCTTTCCTTTGAGCTATTCTGGACATGATTTCATTGCATGCAACCCTATATATGGTCATTTGAAGTTTTCATAGTCAATTTTCCCTACAAATTCGTGACCTTTTTATTTTTTATTATTGAGGTTTTGAGATTTTTTTTTGTCTTGAAGTCCTCTCCCAATCCATTATTTATATCGATACCTTTCTAACGAGGGGGGTATAGATGGAGGGAGGGATAAATAGGAAAAATGATGGGGGGGAGAGAGAAAGAGAGATGAGATATAATGGGAGAGAGAGAGAGAGAAAGAGGGAGGAGGGAGAGAGAGGGGGTAGAATGGAAGAGGGGGGAGATAGAGAGGGAATGGGAGAATGGGAGAGAGAGAATGAGAGTGTGAGTGGGTATTAGTGTGAGAGGGAGAGAGAGGGAGATATAAATATGGGGTAGAGAGTGTGTGTGTGTCAGTGGAAGGGGGAAACAAGGAGAGAAGGGATATAGAGAGAGGTAAATAGATAAGGGGGGGGGGAGTGGGGGAGACAGAGAGAAGGTTAAAAATGGAGTGTGTGTGTGTGTGTGTGTGTTTGTGTTTGTTAGTATGAGAGGGAGAGAGAGGAATATAAAGAGGGGGTTGGAGATAGAGAGTGAGAGCGTGAGAGGGAGACAAAGAGGGAGGGCAGAGAGAGAGAGTGTGTGTGTCAGCGTGAGAAGGAAAATTGTCCTGAAATTAAATGTGTAGTACAAGGCACTTTCGTGGGTTACAGGTGGAAACTTATTTTTATTGAATTTATTTGTTCTCTTGTATTCTACATATCGAGTATGATGCACATCTCCTTAGTTGTTCCCTTTCTTTTGTTTTCTTACTCATATTGTACTTTCTTTCACAGTGAGAGTAAGAGGAATGGGGGGAGAGAGAGGGGTATATGTGGAGAGAGATATATATAGAGAGAGAGATATAATGAGGGGTAGAGAGAAAGAGGGGGGGGAGATAGATGGAGAGAGAAAGAGGGGAACAGAGAGAGAGAGAGAGAGAGGTGGGGGAGAGAGTGGGTATAGAGTAAGGGAGGGTGATTGGGGCAGAGGAAAGGAGGAGAGAGAAAGAAAGAGAGGAGAGAGATAGTGGGAGGGAGGGGGAGAGAGAGAGAGGGAGGAGGGAGATAAGTATATGAAGGGAGAGAGAGATGAGGAGAGAGTGGAAGAGGGGGGAGATAGAGACGAAATGGGATATAAGGGGAGAGAGTGAACATGAGTGTGAGTGTGAGTGTGACAAGGAGAGAAAGGGAGATAGATATGGGGGTAGAGAGAGAGAGGGTGCGAGGAAGGGGGAAAGAGAGACAAGGAAGGTAAAGAGAGGTAAATAGATAAAGTGGGGGGCTGGGGGAAAAAGAGAGATGGAAAGAATGGTATAAAGGGAGAGAGAGAGAGAGACTATGAGTGTGAGAGTGTGAGAGGGAGAGAGGTGGATATGGAGAGGGGGAGTAGGTAGAGAGAGTGTGTGAGAGTGTGAGAGGGAGAGAGAGGAAGACAAAGAGGGGGGTAGAGAGAGAGTGTGTGTGAGAGGGAAAATCATTTGGAGATTCAATTTTCAATTCCAGGCACGATCATGGGTTAGAGGTGGCAGATTATTTTCCTTGTATTCATTTATTCTCTTGTACTCTACATCCTGAGTATGATGCAGATCTCCTTAGTTGCATCCTTTCTTTCGTATTCATAATTATACTATAATTCCTTTAACAATGGGAGTGAGAGCAAGGGGAGAGAGAGTGGGGTAGATGTAGGAGAGAGAGGAGGGTAGAGAGAGAGAAGGGGAAGGAGGGAGAGCACTAGAAAGAGAAGAAGAGAGGTCGATAATGATATGGAGAGAGACAAAGGTAGGTAGAATGAGGGGAAGAGATAAAGATGCGGGTAGAGAGAGAGGGAGAGAGAGAAATGGGAAGAGAGAGAGAGAAAGAGAGTTAGAGTGATACTGATGAGGGGAGAGATATAGAGAGAGGGAAGGAGAAAGGGGTAGAGGAAGGAAGAAAGTGTTAGACAAAGAGATATATAGTGGGAGGTAGGGGGAGAGAAAGAGGAAGGAGTGAGAGAGATATATGGAGGGAGAGAGAGAGATATAGTCTCCTTTACTACTTCATCTTAGTTACCAGGAATGACAACCAACCAAAACATCCAATCAAGGATAATGGAATGAGTGGGACAATCATGAGGATATTGTTGGCACACGCCAATTTTGGAAGACAATCAAGGAAGTTTTAAGAAATAAAGGATGCGTCAGAAAATGGGGAGTGCGCCAAAAATAGAGGAAAAGCAGTGCCGAAAATAGAGGAAAACCAACGTCGAGGAAAAGCAGTTACAAAGTGGACAAGTGTCGACTTGGGGAACGGTTGAATCATGGACCAACCGAGATTGAGTCAGTGGAAAGTGGACAAACCTAATCCACTTAGGTTTAGGGTTTTTGTAAGGGATTTGTCCCATGTTTTGTATAAGTATAATGTATTAGGACTGCAAAAAAAGGGGAGTTTGGATATTATTCGTTGTTTGGTTTGGTTTTTGGTTACAATTTCTCTATTTTGTGAGGACTATGGTGATCTGTGGAGATTGATTGTAATGGAGGAAGGAATGTATAATGTGTGACACTGGAATTTTGCATGAATATTAATAAAGAGCTAAAGTGACTCATCTTTGTTGGAATACCCCCAGGAGGGGGTGAACCACGGTATATCTGGTTTCTGTGTGTATTTGTGCATTTTTTTTTATTATATTTTGTTTAATGAGTTTATGTTGAACATGTTTAATGATAAAATAACGAATATTGTGTACTAAGGATAAACTAATGAACTCTGTAGAAAAACACTAATGGATGAATGTCATAGTTAGTATGCATGTATAAATATTATGTTACAGTAAAAGAATAGATGTCATTTGCTATATATTGGTATAATGGTTCATGGAATCCTATTGGAGTAGTGTGTCATTGATCGGAACTAGGATCCTTCTAGGGTAGCATCATGAATGGATATTCAAGGGCTAACAATTGAATAGATCTAATTCCACTGAGAGAGAAACAAATCCCACTCCATGTATACAAACACCTGAGTCATGCGGCCAGAAATTGAAGCCACCATGGGTGAGAATGCACAGTGAACTCCATGAAGGGAAGTTGGTAATCATGTAGTTAGAACCTGGGTCAACCCATAATAGCCAACAATGGTTCTGTTGCCGGTTAGAACGCATAATATTAGATCAGGAGGGATGTATGACACAATATAGCATGACGGTTTAATAAAGGGGATGTTTTGAGGTTGAAACCCCAAGAAAATGGAGATTGAAAGATGGTTGACAATTCAAGAACTAGATTTTTCCCTCAAAGATAATAGAAGCCCTAGGTTTAATCCAAGTCATTAGTTGGAGAGATACATATTCAGCGAAATACACGAGAGTTTCTTTAGTGATTTTCCCATGCTATTGCAGGATTAGTTAGCACAGTTTCAAGATACCCATACAACAAATAGAGTTAGATGAGTCGAGTAGACAAAAGAGAATATCGCACGATTGAAGACTTACAGTGTAGCAGAGAAGTAGTTTCTTAATGGTCCAAGGGGAAGGTACATTAGGTCGTTGTACACTTCAATCAAAATATTATTGCATGATAAAGGGGTATTAACCATGGAATCAAACAACTAAACTACCTTGCATGCATGGGGGAGTTAGGGGAAACAATGAGGAAGGTATGAGATGGATGGGGGAATGGATATAGGAGAGAGAAGTAAAGAGAAATATCCCATTATGGTGGATCAAGTGGAGATCTAGGAAATTTTGCAAAAGGTAGGAATGATGCGCAATGGTATACCCTACCAATATAATCTCAAGAGGAAGAAAAGAGCAGTAGCCAAGAGGTAAGGCTTGGAGAGTGATGGGGAAGAGGTAGAGGATATCCATGTTATGGATCACATTGAAGAAATATTGTGTGCCACATATAAAATAAAAACTAGAGGAGCGAGAGCTAATGAGGAAGCAGGTACCCTGTCCAGATTTGAATCAGTGTAGAACCTACAACCCCATGTATGATTAACACGTCAACAAAGAAAGAGTTATTCAAAGAACCAGTGACTGGAATTCATAGGAATCTAGGAGACCGTAATAGAAGTGAGGGTACAAGTGGAAGTTACCAACAACAATGTAGGTAGTGGTACAAGTGGAAGTACTAGTAGCAATGCCAGTCAGAGTTCAGGTCCTAATAACAGTACACAGATAGCAGTACTGTGAGGAGAAGGTACAGTACATTATACAAGGGTAGGTGTATATCCAACGATAATATTACCAGAGTTCCATGCGGATGGATCAGAAGACCCAGAGAATCCCCTATTCATGTGTGAGCGAATATGGCAAGTGAAAAGAGTCACTGATGAGGAAGGAAAAGTAGTGTAGCTAGCAATAACGTTTAGAAACTGTGTGCTAGATTGGTATATGAATCTAGCATTAACCAATCCATAAGGTGCATCAGGAAAAGTAGCAGAGATCAAGCAGGCACTGACCACGGAGTTTAAGAGGCCAAAATCAGAGGATCGGTTTATGAATGAGATGATTGAGGTTAGACAGAAACCAAGAGATTCGGTATGGGACATCGATCATAAGTTCAAGACATTGAAAGGTAAAATGAAGCATCCCATTTATGATATGCAACACAGGCAATTGTTTATAAATTCTCGGTTACCACACTTAAAAAATCCATTGAGATAGAAAAAATTTCAAACCCAGGCAGAGGCACTGCAAGCAATGATGCAATTAGAGGAGAATCAATATAAGTAGACAGATCTAGCTATAGAGGAGATGAAGGAAGATCTGAATAACTTGACAGTGCAATTAAACCATAATAAAAGTAGGGAGAACAAAGAATTTGTGTGGTGTACCCTGTGTAGATCAGAGGGACATCACAAGAATGAGTGTTTGAAATTTTCCCACTACTTGGGAGTAGGGTTTCCAAATCCATTTCCTATAGGAGGGTCTTGGTGTCAAATATGCAAGATACATGGGCATGATCCGTATCACTTCCCTATGATGTGGAAGTTCAAGACAGAAGCGAACAATACTTTCTGTAAATTTTGTAAGTTGGTGGGACATGAGGAAAACAATTGTAGTACTATGGAGTTAATGAAGGAAATAAAATCATATGCATATAGGATGCAAGATGAGTAAATGGAAGAAAAAATTTCACCACAGTTTGGCAATATGCAACAATTTCAAGGATTTCCACAGTTCAAAAACCTTTGTAGTATAATAAGGCACCATAGTATCAGAACATGCATATACAGGGGAACATAGGAGGATTCATATGTAGAGGAAGAGGCAGAATGGGCAGAGACAGAGGGCCTATTATATGCCATAATTTTCAATAGAAAGGACACTATGCTAGAGATTGTCCTCAACCAACAACAACATGTATGTATTGTCGTGCATCAGATCACATGACAAAAGAGTGCCCGAAGTTAATGACGAAGATCCAGGAAAAGAGGAATCTAAATAATCAAAATATTCAATGGATTGTTGCAAAAAAAAGGATCCTGGGAGGAACATCAATATAGTGACTAGAGGAGGAGTGAAGACAGAAGCAGATGAACATGATCAGAAGAAATAATATCAGTGATGGATTCAAAAGAACACTCAACCACAACAATAGTTTGATGCAAAGAAGGAGAACGAAACTTTAAGGAAGCAAAGAAGGAGTTCCTAAAGGAGAATGTGGCCTACACCTTGAATATTGCACCGATGTATGATTATCCTATTTTTTATATGCCTCGGTCTTTGGATCATACATACAAAGGAGAGAAAACAGAGAAAGTAAATTAAATAATTTACTGGAATTTTTCTTTAAATTACTTAATGATAAGAATGCCATGGATTTGTTTAAAAGTGTGCTTGTGAAATATAGCATAGAGGGAGGGATAAGAACAAAACCAAAGAAGATTAATCAAGTACATATAAAGAAAAGAACCAATAGAGAGTTGAGATTGAATGAAAATATAGGATATTTTAACATGGGAAATGTTATCCTAGACTTAGAATCAAACGTCAACATTTTTCCAAAAAAGACTTGGGAAGCAATGGGAGAACCTACACTCTGATATTCCAATATCCAATTGAAGCTAGAAAACCAACAGAGAGTGATTCCCATGGATAGATTAAAGAATAAAAAAGTGGATCTAGATGGTGTGTGCACCACAACATATTTTGAAGTGATGGATATGGTGGATGAGTCTATACCATTTCTAACACTATTGGGAATTGATTGGGCCTTTGATAATTATACCATAATTAATTTAAAGACTAGAAAGATTATATTTGAAGTTGGGAACTTTAGGGTAGTAGAAACTTTAGATCGCTCAGATTGTGAACTATATGTAGAACCTGTCCCTGACAATTTTCTAGAGGATGATTTTAACTAGTTGTATAGGACTGCTATGGGAGAAGAAGACTATGTGAGTCCAACTGTAGATAGACTACTCAATTGGAGGATTATTAATTCCGATATGTTAGATTCAGATACTAGTGTAGAAAATAGGCAGGAAATATTTCATGAAGTCTCTACTAGGAGGTTCACTATAGTTACATGCACAGTAAGATGGGTTGGGACAAAAGTAAGACAGTTTCCCACATTTACTCAAGAGGAAAATTTAGAAAACTTTATGACAAAGTTTGAGTTAGAGGTTTTGGATAGTCAGAGATTATTAGTGTTGTATATATTACTAAGGGACACCCATGCATGATGGTGGGGTGCACATAAGAAGACAGTTCATGAATGGTATCAGTGTAAGCGATTGATGCACATAAGATTTGGTAGGAGTCAGCAGGATAGACTCTTACAAAAGTATGGTGGAAAGGGGAACCCAAGAAAACACATAGAGTATTGTGTCACTAACTGGAGATTGGTGCCACTAGAGGAATGGACACATTACTTTATTCATACGTTGGGAAGAATACCTAGTAATTGGTACAAGGAATAAGAACTGTGTAGAGAAACTGTAAGTTGGGGCATAGTGCAATATAAATTTATTAGGACCTTTACATTTGAAAGTGATAATCCATGGGTGGATATGGAATTACAAAGGATCAAAGGGGATATATTTGAAGAGTATTGGATAGATACAATGAAATTAGACAGACATTACAAAAAATAAACACTTGAACGGTTAGTGTATTTTTATCATGTCACAGAGGATGAAGAAGTAGAGGAAAACCCACGTGACATACATATATTAGAAGGGGAAGGAGAAAAAGGGTTGGAAGGACCCCAGTTACAATCAGAAGAGTTTACTGCACATATGGATATTAAAAAGTTCGATATCGGGACTGAAGAAAATCCCAAGATAGCCATCATTGGAGATTACTGGGACAGTGAGACAATGTAAAAGATAATTGAATTACAGTGCGATTATAGTGACTTATTCCCAGCCACATTTTCAAAGATGAAAGGGGTAGTAGGAGAACTTGGATAAATGAAGATACCCCTCATACCAAAGGAAAGACCAGTTAGACAAATACCATACAAATTAAACCCCATCTATAAGCAGAAGGTGAAGATAGAAATTGATAGAATGCTAGAATGAGGAATCATAGAGCTTCTGGAAAATCGGAGTGGATTAGTCCAATGGTGGTCTAGGAAAAGAAGAATGGACGGATTAGGATATGTGTGGAACTAAGGAATTTAAATGATGCATGCATGCATGATCCTTTTCCTACTCCATTTATAGATGAGGTTTTAGAGAATGTGGGAGGACAGGAAGTGTAGTCTTTCATAGATGGATTTTCAGGATACCATCATATCATAATTGCTCTGGAGGACAGGTACAAAAATAATTTTTGAACAGAGTGGGGTTCATATCAGTACACAATAATTTCATTTGGTTTAAAGAATGCACTATCAATATTTTCTAGAGTAGTAGTAGCTGCATTCAAGGATTTTATACATAAAAATTTTGAGGTTTATATGGATGATTGGATAATATACAGTTTATTGAAGGAGCATGTAGGAATTATGAGGTTAATGTTAGAAATATGTAGGCAATGTCAGATCTCATTGAACATTAAGAAATGTATATTCAACACACCGTTTTTCATCCTACTTGGGAACATTGTATGCAAACATGGATTGATAGGAGATCCTATGAAGATTTCTATTATTGCCAATTTACCACCTCCAAAGTTAGTGCGCCGGTTGAGAACAACATTGGGCCACATAGGGTACCAAGAGAAATTCATAAATGGGTATGCAAAGATTACTACACCCATGGAGAAGTTATTAAAGAAAGACATCAGGTTCCAGTGGAATGATGAATTCCAAGAGAACTTGGACATACTGAAAGAGAAGATGGTGACATCACCAATTCTGATATTTCTAGATTGGACAAAAGAATTTCATGTGCATGTGGACACCTCATCCATTTCACTTGGAGAATTTTTGGCACAATCAGGTGAAAGAGACATCGATCACCCAATATATTTTTCCAGTATAAAGTTGTCCGAGTCTGAGAAGAACTATAATACTACAGAAAGGTAATATCTGGCTATGGTATACGCCCTACAAAATTTCAGACATTATCTATTGGGTCAACATTTTAATATGTTTACAGATCATTCCGCTTTGAAGTATCTATTTAATAAGCCAATGTTAGGGGGGGGATATGTAGATAGTTTTTATTGTTTCAGGAATATGATTTTGAAATCGTAGTAAAACTAGGGAAGTTGAATGAAGGACCATATCATCTATCAAGAATTACTAATGGAGAAGAGACAAATAAATTGGAGGAGAATTTTCTCGATGCTAACTTATTTTCTGTTCATATTGTTGATGATTATTTTGTTGACATTGTTGGATTCTTGAGCATATGAATGGATCCCAAGGAATTTACTTTTGTGCAGAAAAAATTCTTGGTAGTGTGAGCTGCAGAATATCATTTGATTGCAAGTCATTTATACAAGTTAGGTGTAGATGGAATTTTGAGAAGATGTGTGATGGAGCATGAACGCTCCATGGTGTTAGCAAAAGAACATGAAGGTATAGATGGAGGGAACTATGCAGGAAAGACTACAACACATAAGGTGTTCTGTGCAGGATTATGGTGGCCTACAGTACATAAGGATGCAAAGGAATACTGTCAGACATGTGATATCTGCCAGAGGGTGGGAAAACCATCCAAAAAGGATGAAATTACACTTATGCCCCAAGTAAATTTGTAGGTATTTGATAAATGGGATGTGGATTTAATTCGACCCATTATCCCATCAGCAAGGAGGTCATCATCCAGATACATCATCATTGCGACATAATACTTAACCAGATGGGAAGAAGCAACCATAGTAAATGATTGCAATGTAGAAACTGCAATGCAGTTTCTCATTGAGAACGCGGTGACCAAATTTGGATGTCCTAGAATTTTGTTGAGTGATCAGGGAACTCATTTTATTAACAATACAATAAGACCTATGAAATAATAATTTAAGATACATCATCATAAGATCACACCTTATCATCCCCAGACAAATGGTACAGTAGAAGATTTTAACAAGATTCTAGAAAATGCATTGACAAAGATTTGCAATGTGAATAGGGATGATTGGGATTTGAAGGTATCAACAATGTTATGGGCTTACAGGACCACATGCAAGAATATTATAGGATAGACACCATTCATACTGTTGCATGGGCAGGAAGCAATGGTTCCCTTGGATTATTTAGTACCTAGTCTACGCATTGAAGCAATCACCAACATGACAGAAGAAGATGTTACGCTGGAAAGATTGGATCAGTTGATGGAGCTAGAAGAAGACATAATTTTAGTAGTATTTCATGAGGGGGTACAAAAAGCGAAGGATAAAGATTGGCATGATAGGCACATAAAGAAGAAAATATTTTAGGAAGGAGATCTAGTTCTTCTCTATGAAAACAGGTATCTACAACACCCTGGGAAGTTCAAGATGCACTGGTTAGGGCCTTATCAGGTAGAGGCCATAAAAAATGCAGGTTCTATGCAACCGAAATATCTTGTAGGGAATAATCTCAGAGGACTAGTGAATGAAAATCGACTGAAGTTGTACCAAGACAGTCGACCTAACAACCCGAGGTAAAAATAAGAGATAAAGTATGATTGTACATATTGTATATAGTATATGTTAGAAGAAAAAGACAAAAATCCATAGAAAGAAGAAAGGTAACAAAAAACAAAAAGATAGGAGAATATTAGAGGTTTTGATGTAATAGAATTATTAGCATTAATAGTGCATCATAGAAAAACTAGTGTTGAAGACACTATGCGATGGAAAGTAGCTGACAGATACAAAAGTGTAGCACGTAGGAAAAAGTGAAAAAGTGAAAATTCTCAGTGCGGAATAGTTGTCAGTACACCATCCCTCTATAAAGTCGAAAAAAGGGGGAAAATGCATTCATTTTTGTTTTAGCTAAAGAGAATAATGAAGAGTGAACCCTAAGCATGAGAGAGTGAGATTTCTTGACATAAAATTGATATTTGTAGCCCACGAGTTCATATTTTAGCAAGATGTCGCCACCACGAGTTGGAGCGCTAAGTAGGGTCAGTCGAAACACGAGAAGTAGTGCTCAGGAAACATAAACAGGGACACAAGACATGCCAAAAATGGCTGATGTGGATGAAATTCATATGCCAAAATATGATCCAACTAGCATGCAAGTGAAGGAGGAACAAAACCCATCATAGGAGGTCAGGTAGCCTGAGGAAGACGTGGGAAGGACAAAGGTCATTGCGTCGAGAGGAAGAGGGACACATGGAGAAGATCAGACCATGGTTTCAGTGCAACAGTGCATAGAGCTAGAAGAAGGACAAGAAATAGAGAAAGAGGGAATATCGTAGGTTGGGGCATCGTCCCCGCGAGGGAAAAAAAAGACTCAGGATGAAAGCAGTGTGCAAGGGATATTGCGTGCATAGTAATAATTTAAAATTGTCATGCCAAAAATACCAGATGGAGTAAATGTGTATGATGAAATGATTGGAGGTGTGACCACTATGAAGTACTTAGACCACAATGTAGAAGATACCATCAAATTCTCGGATTTGGTGTAGCACAACTACATGGAAAGTAGAGGAGAGGGCTCATCAGGTGCACCATTGTTGGAACCTTCACAATGGATCCTAGGGCTCTACCACACAGGGATAATGAATTTACTAGATATACTTCATTTTTGGCATGATAAACATATCAATGGATGTGTAAAACAACTCCTAGAAAGGGTGCATGGAGGTGTTTTATGGATGGATAGGCTAGTGCCTATCAATGTGGAATTAATAGATACAATTACTGGGCTACCCACTAATGGGGAGAAGCCATAAAAATATATGGAGGATAAGACTAAGGAAAAGTCCATTTCGTATGAAATTAAGGAAAAATATGTCATAGATATAGGGAATACGGGGATCAAGATCAATGACATAAATGATCTGACGAACAAATTTATTTGAAATGATATGACAAGATCAATGGCATAGATATAGGGAATAGTGGGATCAAGATCAATGACATAAATGTTCCTTTACATATTAGGAAAGTGTGGCGTAGGAAGGTACACTTCATTCAGGAGCACATCAGAACCGAAGATGAAGAAGGTGAACAATGATGTATTTTATCTATACCTTTTAGATATCAGAGCTACTTAGCCAACACGTGGAGGATTTCACTAGAGACAGTCCCAGAGTTTGGACATATTTTCAACTTTCAGGAAATGCGCCATAGCATGTGGTTGTTGGCGAAGAGGGATGTATAAAAGGAGTGGCTACAACTGAGCTACTGTGTGACGATGCAGGAGATACAAATGCAGGTCCAGGAGTGGCCTAATGAATGCAAGGTACTAGTAATTATAAATATAGTGCCAACAGTATAGACACAGACACGGGACAAAACAATCCACGTGCATCAGACAAGAAGAAATGGTGTCATCAAGAAGAAGAAGACAACACAAGGCCAAGTGGGTGGAAGAAACCCACCTAAAAATAAAAGAACGATGCAGAAGAAACCACAGGGTGGTCCCACTCAGCATCCATCGCGCACAAGGCAGACATCAACAGTTACAAGAGAACAAATGCGCCCAATAGAGGTAAGGACAGAGACATATGATATACATGTGGAAGAAGAAGTTAGACATGAAACATGGATGGATACAGACATGTGAGAGACATCTAAGCCAACAGATGCCCAAAAGAAGAGAACAGGGGAGCAAACAAGTGGTTCAAGGAAGAAGGTGAAGGCCCATAAGACACCACCTCATACATCACTAACAAAAGATGATGTTGAATCAATAGCCACAACCATTGAATATCATCTATGAGAGGCTTGGGGGAATGACGAGAAGAATATCACTTCAATCATTGAGCAAGTGCAGGAGGTAAAAACTATGCTAGAAAAATTAAATATTAGGACAAAGTAGTGATAGAAAGACACACTAGAAAAGGCTATGGAAGGAATTCCAATAGGGGAAACAATACAGATCATAGCTAAGGGGATCCCAAACTTCATGATAACACCAGATATGTTATGCATTGGTGAGGAAGTAACACAGAAGCCTCTAAAGGAGATAAAGACATTGGACTTGGCGTTTCCCAAGATTCTGACGAAGGCGTTGTACAAATTGCAAATAAGTGTCGCACAAGAAATCCAGTCCAGGGAAAGTTCGGATGTGGAAAACTTACAAACAACACATGAGGAGAATATCACACTGAAGGAAGAAATTAGCCAGGAAGGGAAGGAAAAGAAGATAGCGCAACAAAAGGTAGAAGAGATGGAGAAACACATTGGCGCAGTGTTTCAAGCCATCCTGGACAATGTAGGATTAGAGGAAGTATCATCGGAAGAAAATATGAAGAAAAGATGAAGAAAATAGCTCACGCCTTGGAACAATACAAGAGCCAAATAAAGTAGCTTGAGAAGCACGCAATACCCACTACTCCTCCAAAAGTAACAGTGCAGTGCGAGAAAGGTGCAACCGAATTTGTGGAAAATATAGCATGGGCTATACAAAAGGTGACATATTTGTTGGAGCAAAGTGGCCAACTGTGGACACAAGTACAAGAATATGGAATATTGCAAGAGTTGCAAGGAAAGAAGGATAGGTTCCATGCATCAATGGAAATCCTGAAACAAAGACAGAAGACAATGTCACTACCAGAAAATATTAAGACAGTTGTAGAAATGAAGAGTCTTCAGTCAGAAGAAAAGGCAGTGTTAGCAGAGAAGATTGAAAGGTAAGCTCAGTTGGAGCCTTTGTAGGAAAAGGCTAAACAGTTGGTCATGGATATCGACGCAACATATAGTCTTGGATGGGGGAGAAATATTGAAACTTTCAGTCAACATGCAGATGGTAGAATACATGATGTAGAAGAGAAACCAGGCCCAAGAGAAATGCCAACAAGCAACATAGATGTATGAAGCACTGACAATGTCAGTAAAATATGTAAGAGTCTGTGAGTGACTCAGGATGAGTCACGATGTCAGTGTTGGGGGCATATTGGCGCAGGCCAATTTTGGAATAAATCAAGGAAGTTTGGATAAATCAAGGCAGTGCAGGAAAATGTGGAGTGCGCAGGAAATAGAGGACAAGGAGTGCCCAAATTAGAGGAAAATCGATGTGACATTCCCCAAACACTAAATATTTTTATTTTTGTGTGCTGGAAATTTATTTCCATTTTTGGCAAATTTGAATCTGGAAAGTTTTTTCCATTTATGGAAATTCTGATTTTCGAATTTAATAATTGTATTTAATTATTGCAACTGTTGGGTAGAGATCTGTTTGGACTCAACTAACTATTTGACTATGACACTTGTATTACAATAGAATATTTATATTAATTGCAGGAGGACAAATGGAACAACCATGTTAAAAAATCAGCTAACCATGACTCCATGAGTGGGGAAAAAGTTGGAACTGCCTTTGGGCTGATGATTACAAGTGGAAAATCAGAGATTTAGCCACTGACAGCCCCTGAAAATTAGGGATTAAGAAAGATGCGAAAATCCCCAAAGGAGGGAAAAGACCTGGGCAAAAAAATGGATAAATAGCATATGCGAGGAGGCAGGACGCTGCCAAGTATGTTGGGAAAGGATTTATGAGCTATCTTGTTGTTATGAACACTACAAATGGAGTGTGAGGCAAGAGGAGATTGCTGAAAATAGAATCGCCTTGTTGTTATGAGCACTGTTAAGTAAGTGTGAGGCAAGATGATAACTGTTGGAATTGAAGGACATTGATGAGGAGGAGTCTCCTAGTTCTCCCTCATGGATTCATGGTCAGGCTAGGGGGTGAATCGGGAAAGTGACTTTGGCTGCCCTGTTCTATGGTTGGGAGGAATGTGGATGTTCCTTTTGTCTTCCTGCAGATTGGATTCAAATATGTTAATTTCCCCCTCTCTATTATGAATGGCTATGTCTTTTGATGTTATGTATCTATTGAATCTGAACTGGAATAAGTTACATTCTCTGTCTGTATGATTTTTTTTCATCTGATGTATTGAATCTGATTAAATCGGATCTATAACGATTTCTTCCCACTTTCTGTTCGAATGTTTTATCCGATGCTATGTATCTAACAATATTCTCTAACAATATGCAAAAAATATTATAGATGTGTATAGAATGACAAAATTTGGGAGTTAAAGAATTTTGGAAACCCCTATTAATTTTTTTCGGATGCTAAAACAATCTTGAGAATCGACGCCTTTCGAAGGATTTTTGGTTTCCTTGTTTATTTTCATTTGAGAATGGGCTACCCCTTTCCTTAGTCGAGGTCTATGATGAATTTAGAGATTTCCCTTCCAGAAAACGTTTATCCTTTTGTACCCTTCTATGCATGTAAAATTCTTAAGTCTTTATGCTTTGAGAATTCTGTGAGGTAAACGGATATTGAATCCTTCTACACCTACTGTTTCATAGAACAAAAATAAGAATACCAGAAAAAGGCAAAATAAAATCTTAGAATTATGAAAATAATGTGAATTTCGGCATTCGAGACTTGCTGGTTATTTTTTTTCGCAAAGTTCCCTTGTTTTTCCGAACACCGAAACCCCGACTCCTGAAATCCCGAAGTGTTGATCCCACACCCTTTCAACTTTCGGAGTTCAGGAATCGTTGTATGTTGTTGCTTGACATTTGAAACCCTGAATCTCGAAATCCAGAAGTGTTGATCCCACACCCTTTCACCTTTCCGAGTTCGGGAATTGTCGTGTGTTGTTGCTTGGCATTTGAAACCCCAAAACCTCGAATCCCGAAATCCCGAAGTGTTGGTCCCACACCCTCTCACCTTTCGGAATTCAGGAATTGTTGTGTGTTGTTGTTTGGCGTTTGAAACCTCGAAACCCTGAATCCTGAAATCCTGAAGTGTTGGTTCCACATCCTTTCACCTTTTCGGAATTTGGGATTGGTGGTGTGTTGTTGTTTCATTTTTGAAACACTGAAATATCGAAATGCGGGTGTCACCTTTCCCTTTTTGCATTTTCAGAAGTTTGTTTATATGGAAGTTGAACACCAGAACTCACAAAGTTCTGAACCCCGAAATCCTGAAATGCAGGTCTCACCTTTCCCTTTTCACATTTTCATAAGTTTATTTATATTGATGTTGAACACAAGAACTCGCGAAGTTCCGAACCCCGAAATCCCGAAATGTGGGTCTCACCTTTCCTTTTCGCTTTTCGAAAGTTTGTTTATGTTGTTGTTTGGGGCACTTGAAATCACAAAGTTCTGAACCCCAAAACCCCGAAGCGCTAGTCCGACCTTCTCTCTTTTCACATTTTGGAGGTTTGGTACATGAGATGTTGGGGCACTTGAACTCGTGAAGTC
This sequence comes from Picea sitchensis, assembly GCA_010110895.2. Lineage (NCBI taxonomy): Eukaryota > Viridiplantae > Streptophyta > Pinopsida > Pinales > Pinaceae > Picea > Picea sitchensis. The sequence goes on along the minus strand of SNQJ01S0000736.1, from coordinate 288,950 downwards.
CTGAACCCAAAAACCTTGAAGTGTTGATCCCACTTACCTTTTTCGTGATTTCGGGAGTTGTGGTGTGTGGATGTTGGACTTTGTACTCATGAAATCCTGAACCACAAAATCCCGATACCCTGGTCACCTTTCGCAACTTCATAAGTTTGTATATGTTGTTGTTTGGGTACTTGAACTCACAAAGTCCCGAACCCCGAAACCCCGATGGGTGGGTCCCACATTCCTTTTTCACCTTTCAGAGGTTGTGGTGTGTTAATGTTTGACACTTCCAAACATGAAATCCCGAACCCCAAAACCTCGAAGTACCGGGTCCATAGTCTTTTCACATTTTCGCGTTTTTGGAAAACAGCGTGGCCCCTTTGTTTTGTTTTGTGTTCGGCATTTATAATCGCTGAAAATTCGATTGACCTCTGTTATGTTTCACAAACTGTAGGAACCTAGAAGAAAACTTATTGTTATGGGAACAACTCTAATAATGTAATGAATGGACTGGTAAAAGAATGTTGGAGAGTCTTCATCCCGGATAGAGGTATGGGAGTAACAGACCGTATTACAAGTCGATTGTATTGCAAACATAGGGTAATACTTTTTATGTAGGGTTTTGGTCATAAAACCCCAAAGTTGCTTGTATTGTTAAGATTGTGGTAGTGTTATAGGTACTAGCAAATAAGAGAGTAATTATAATTTTCAGGATCTTAATTAAACGTTGAAGTGATGAGTAAATACTCATTATATCGTCGATTAGAAAAGTTAAGTTGAATGGTAAGGACAGTCGAAAACAGTAAGGACTCTAACAAACCTTTAGACTCAAGCCTTCTAATAGAAAGCTTACTTGCTTGAGATCTTGAAACCTTTCAAGGATAAATGTACAAATAAATTTTTTTTTATGGTGATTTTTGAGGTACATTACATATGGTATCAGAGAAAAAGTTACTACATCGGGCCTGAATAGGGCCACATTAATTGCTTAGTATATATTCTGATTTATGAAAAAACTAATAAATCTTGTGGATTACAAACAGAAAGATTTTCTGTTTTGTGTTGAATAATGGCAACTCAAGAAGGTGCAGAAATCAGGATGGAAGGGAATCCGCAACAAGGACCTCCTGAAGATCCAAGACAGAACAATGATGCAAGTTCACCCAGGGAGGTGTTGGAAACAATGAGGAACCTTATTGTTGAACTACAGGTTTTCAAGGCCGACAATGAAAAATTGAAGAAGGCACAACAGGAACAACAAGAGATAAATGAAGTCCTGCTGCGTAGTATAGTAACCAAGAAAGGTCCAAAAGATGATAACCATGAGGAAGAGGTCAGCAAAAGGGCCTCCAAGAATTCTGGTGCAAAAATAGAAAAAGGAGATAGTTCGTCTGAAGGGACACCTTCAGCTGAAGACAAAACCATACCGGACAGAAAAAGAAAACAAACAGACCACCTTGAAGGAGAATTTAAAAAGATTAAACCAACTACTTTTGATGGAGAATCCAGGACAGGAAAATAAGTCAAGGCATGGTTGTTGGACATCAAAAAATAATTCCAAATCTACAACTATTCCAACAACATGAAGGTCAGAATGGCCATCTACAATATGAAGGGGAAGGCCGTCATTTGGTGGCAGGACCTGAAATTGGCCAAGGGCCTAAAGGAGAAACAGTTGGAATGGTCTGACTTTAAGAAGTATTTTAAGAAACAATACCTTTATGAAAGCTATTATGAAAGGTAGTTAACTTTATTTCTGACCTTGAGTTCAGCTTAGATGGTCAAAAGATAAGGACCAATCTGAACATCCTACCACTAGGGTCTTATGATATGATTATTGGGACAAATTGGTTGGAATAACACAAAGCGGTACTAGATTGTTATACAAAGATACTTAGCTATAAAGATAAATTTGGCACTGTTAGAATAGCCCAAGGCATACCAAAACCTGTATCAGTTAGACAAGTTTTATTGATGCAACTCAAGAAATGTATTAGAAAGGGATGTCAAGTTTACGCCATCCAAGTAACGAATCTATTAGAAAAAGAAGATAAGCCCAAGTTAGAAGACTTTGTTGTCCTACGTGAATTCAGAGACATGTTTATTGATGAGATACCAGAATTTCCTCCTAGGAGAGAAATAGATTTCTCCGTAGACTTACTACCCGGATCAGCCCCTATCTCAAAAGCACCCTACCGAATGAGTCTACCAGAACTGACAGAATTAAAAATACAATTACAAGAATTGTTGGACAAAGAGTATATCAGACCAAGTGTCTTTCCATGGAGAGCACCAATCCTCCTTGTGAAAAATAAAGACAGTACTCTAATACTATGTATCGATTATAGACAACTGAACAAAGTAACCATTAAGAACAAGTACCCCTTACCCAGAATAAATGATCTGTTTGATCAAGTTGGGGGGGCCAAGATCTTCTCAAAATTGGATTTACAATCCGGTTATCATCAAGTTAGGATAAAGGACCAGGACATAAACAAAACATCTTTTTGAACAAGATATAGACACTACAAGTTTGTAGTCATACTTTTCAGACTCACTAATGCACCAGCCACATATATGTGCTTGATGAACAACATTTTCAGCCAGTACTTAGACAAGTTCGTAGTAGTATTTATCAATGATATTTTGGTCTATTCTAAAACGAAGGAGGAACATGATGAACACTTACGAATAGTTCTGCAAACACTAAGGAAACACAAACTATACGCAAAATTAAACAAATGTGATTTTTATCAAAAAGAAATACCATATTTAGGACATGTCATTTCCTTGGAAGGAATTGTCGTAGACCCAGAAAAGATAAAATCCATCATGGAATGTCTAGTGCCTAAGGATGTGGCAGATATCCAATCATTCATGGGAATCACCAGATATTATCGCAGATTTATAGAAGGGTTCTCCAAGATNCACGTCATTACAAAAGAAAGGGACCAAGTTTAACTGGTCGCAAAAGTGTCAACACAGTTCTAACAAGCTAAAAGAATTATTGACATCGGCACCCATCTTGAAGGTAGAAGACCCAGATAAGGACTTCATAGTATGCGTTGATGCAAGTAAAGAGGGACTAGGTGGTGTTCTAACTCAGGAAGGGCACGTGATTTGTTATGAGTCCCGAAAATTAAAGGAACAGGAGAGAAATTACGTCACTCATGACGTAGAATTGGCAACAGTAATACATGCCTTAAAAATGTGGTGACACTATATAATGGGCAGAAAAGTCTTACTATTAACGGATAATAGCAGAGTGAAATATTTGTTTAACCAACCAGACCTTAATGCAATACAAGCAAGGTGGCTAGCCTTCTTGAGCGAATTCGACTTCGAGGTCACACATATCAAGGGTAAGGAAAATAAAGTAGCAGATGCTTTAAGCCACAGAATCCATGGGTTATTTGAGATAAACATCATCAGGGCAGAAAGTGATATGGAACAAAGAATAAGGACAACAGGTATCAACGATGGAAATTACACTAAGATAATGACAGAATTTCAAAATAGTATCTCAAACTCAGATAAACCAAACATAAGTATTGATAAGAAGGGACTATTAAGATTTAAAGATAAACTTTACATACCAGATTTAGGAGAGCGAAAATTAACTATTTTAGACGAAGTGCATAAGAAACCATACTCTGGCCATCTAAGTTACCAGAAAACAATAACAACACTCAAAAAACTACTTTACTCACCTAATATGAAGGGCAAAGAAGCAGAGTACTTGGCTAGGTGCCAAGATTATCAGCAGGTTAAGGCCGAACACTAGCATCCAACCGACCTATTACATCCATTACCAGTACCAGAATGGAAATGGGAGACCATATCGCTGGACTTTATAACAGGTTTTCCTAAAACTCAGAAACAGAATGATTCAATCATGGTTGTAATCAATAAACTCAGTAAGTCTGGACACTTTATTCCTGTAAAGTCCACTTTTAAAGCTATTAACATTGCTGAAATATTCATGAAAG
>SNQJ01S0000736.1:238419-275291 GCA_010110895.2 Picea sitchensis | reverse complement strand
GAACACCAGTTGTATGCCAAGCTGAGCAAATGCTCATTTTATCAAAGGCAGATCCATTACTTGGGACATATTATTTCAGAAGAAGGGATCATTGTGGATCCTAAAAAGGTTGAGGCCATCCAAGAATGGTCAGCGCTAAGGAATGTGGTGGAATTTAGATCTTTTATGGGTCTGGAAGGCTATTACAGAAGGTTTATAGCAGAGTTCTCAAAGTTATCTCATCCTATTACTTCCTTGCAAAGGAATGAGAAGAAGTTTCAGTTGACAGAAGAGTGTGAGAACAGTTTCTAGTGATTGAAGCAATTGTTAACCAGTGCTCCAATCCTGAGGATTGCAGATCCAAATATGGATTTTGTGGTGTGCATAGATGTGTGTAAGGAGGGGTTGGGAGGAGTTCTCGGTCAAGAGGGATTTGTAATCTGTTATGAATCTCGAAAGCTGAAAGAGAATGAAAGGAATTATGCCACTCATGATTTAGAGCTGGAAACAGTCATCCACACATTGAGGAAATGGAGACATAACCTCATGGGAAGGAGATTCAAATTGAGAACAAACCACAATGGTCTTAAGTATTTATTTGATCATCCAAAATTAAACGCCAAGCAAACCAGATGGCTAGAGTTTCTGTGTGAATATGACTTTGATATCAAGCATATCAAAGGGAAAGAAAATAAGGTGGTTGATGCACTCAGCAGAAAAGTACACGAATTACATGCTACAACCATTAGCATGTACAGGACTGAGATTAAGGAAAGAATTTTGGAAGCCGCAATTGTTGATTTGCAGTACAGAGGTCAGGTAGCAAAGATACAACAGCGTGAGAGACCACAGACCTAGGGAAGTTACACCTTGGGAGTTGATGGCTTACTTCTGTATAAAAACATAGTGTATGTACCCAATGTCCGAGAATTGAAGCTGACAATTCTAAAAGAGATGCATAACGTGGCTTATGTTGGACATCCTGGATATCATAAGACTATAGCAGTAGTCAAAAGACATTATTTTTGGCCGGGTATGAAGAGAGAGATCATTGAATACATCGTCATATGCATGGAGTGCCAGAAAGTTAAGTTTGAGCATAGGCACCCAACAGGGTTGTTGTAGCCCTTACCCATTCCTGAGTGGAAGTGGGAAGTGGTGACAATGAATTTTATTGCAGGATTTCCCAGAACAAGCAAGCAACATGATTCAATCATGGTGGTGGTGGACAAGCTTACAAAAGCTGGCCATTTTATTCCACTGAAAACCACTCACAAGGCAACAGATGTTGCTGATATCTTCTTAAAATAAGTGGAACGCCTGCACGGAATTCCTAAGACGATTATGTCTGATAGAGACCCAAAATTCACCTCAAATTTCTTGAAAGTATTATTCAAAGGATTCGAAATGAATATGAACTTTAGTACATCGTATCATCATGAGTTTGACGGACAGCCAGAGAGGGTGAACAGAGTAATAGAAGACATGTTGAGAATGTATGTGATGGATAAACCATCAAGATGGGAAGACTACCTGTATTTGGTAGAATTCGCCTACAATAATGGGTATCATGCATCGTTGAAGATGAGCCCATTTGAAGAACTTTATGGAAGAAAGTGCAACACTCCAGTGAGCTGGGATAATCCAGCTGTTAGAGTAGTAGTTGGGCTTGAGTTGCTCAAAGAGATGGAAGACCAAATGATAGGAATTAAATAGAATTTGAAAGCTTCCCATGACAGGCAGAAGATTTATGCCGATAAGAACAGAACGCATAGAGAATACAAAGTTGGTGATCATGTTTTCCTGAAAGTAAAAACTAACAGGAGTTCCCTGAAGCTAGGAAGTTGCGCCAAGTTGGCAGCAAGATTTTGTGGGCCATTTGAGATCCTTGAAAGGATTGGGCCAGTTGCATACATGCTTGCATTACGTGCATCTATGACTGTACATAATGTGTTTCATGTTTCACTGCTTAAGAGATATATACCTGATGTTAATCATGTTATCAATTGGAATGTGATTCAGGTGGAACCAGAAGGTGTCCTGCAAGTTCATCTTGTGCGCATATTGGACAAGAAAAGAAAACAACTCCAGAATCGAGCTATAGGGATTGTAAAGGTCCAGTGGACCTGGTACGGTCCTGAGGACATGACATGGGAGCATGAAGATGTTATGCGGGTATAGTACCCACATCTTTTTGAAAATTTTGAAAAGCTTGCAGAGACAGTGTAAGGTTGCACTGAGGACAGTGCAAAAATAAGGGAGGGGGATTGTAATGTGCCCAAGGCCGAGCCCTGTTGTAAATCATACTTGTGAAATGAATTGTAAATATGTTTTACAGGCTGGTGAGCCAAGTATATATAAGTTGGTGGGCTTATGTGATTGATAGGCCAGAGAGCCTAAGGGTTGTAGGCCAAGGGACCGATTTTGTACCTGTATGTATGTAGCACATTAATAAAATATAAACACCGTCGCGTTCAGGTCGACACGATGAATGAGTGATGGGGGACTAAGCATCCATAGAGAGGGAAAGGGATTAGGGGCTGGAAGGTGGGAAAAGAGGCTTAAGCCTTGGGAATAATAAGTTAATATTATTCCAAAAAGACATGTGAAAATATATGTTTTTATCCTAAGTTCTTTTGGAAGGAAAATAAACTTCCAAATGGAAGGAATTCATGTTGAAGGAACGCATGAAGTTTCAAGGGTGACAAGTGTCAACCCTGGTGCATGCGAATAAAATGGCCAAGATGATCCATGAGAGGGGTTCCTCCTCCATTTGATTCGACTACCTGAGTGTGAAACATCGGACCCTGCAAAGATACCATTCTGCATCCTCTGAACCGGGAAGGAGGCCTGTGTTTGTTCTTAGATAGTCGTACATCCTGTTGCGAACCGTGGAGTCTAAATTTATCCCTGCGTGGACAACTCGTCATGCATCTCTGAAAAGTCTGTGTGTTGATTCAGAATAACTGGTGCTAATTTCTGAAAAGCCGAAACATCCTCTGTCTGAGCATTGAGCCTATGCGAGGAATCTCTATTCCGAAGCCTTATCCAAGAGACCATTTACCATTGTTGAACCTGTTGGAAAGCCCATGTTTGTTTTCCCTGTTAGTTGTTTTGGCCACACAGTGCTAGACTGCGTGGGGCTTGTTGGCCAGTTGTACAACACTCTCTCTAGGTGAGAGAGGTGAATGAGGTTGGAAGAACAGGTTGTTGGCCTGTGAGAGATTCTCTCCAGGTGAGAGAGTGCACAGAGGAAGGAGAGAACTCCTGGAAGGAACCTTGTCTCTGCCACAGAGCTTGGAGACTTCCGGTCCGGTCTGTTGCTGTAACCCAAGTCAAGGGAGGTTAGCAGCCGAAGGACTGTCTAGGTGACAAAGAAGGTGTATACTCTCGGGGTGGAACATGCATGTGGGGAAGGAGAGTCTGTGGGTAGTGAACATGAGTGGTTCCTGGGAGAGAATTCCTTCCTTGTGACTGTGTGTTTTCCCTGTAACCTCAGCCTAGCCTAGGATTTATTACCTTGGGATGGAGCTTAGTCCCAGCTTGGGGGTGACCCAGTGCTGAGCTGATGAGCAATGTGGTCTAAGGCTGGGAGGTTCGTGGAAGGCCTGCACTTGGTTGGTGAAACTTCCACTGTTTCAAAGATAAGTACCAGATGATGCTTTAATTATGTTTTTTTATCCCTGTGTATTATAATTATCATGTATTCTGCTGTGCATATGAATTAATGCTAATGCCATGTTTACAATTATGATAGCAGTAATTTTTAGACTTACTCTAAGCTCTAAATGCGTTTCATTGCTTAAATGCATGTTGTTTAATAATCTGAGAGTGAGTGCTACATTTCCGCTAAGTATGGTAATTGAAAAGTGGTGTTACATGTGAAGCCTTTTTTATTATATTTTCTTTAATGAGTTTACGTTGAACAATTTTAATGATAGAAGAACGAAAATTGTGCACTAAGGATAAACTAATGAACTTTGTAGAGAAACATTAATGGATGAATGTCATAGTTAATATGCATATCTAAATATTATGTTACAATAAAAGAATAGATGTGATTTGGTATATGCTGGTATAATTGTTCATGGAATCCTGTTGGAGTAGTGTGTCACTGATCAGAACTAGGATCCTGCTAGGGAAGAATCATGAATGGATATTCAAGGGATAACAACTGAATAGATATAATTCCACTAAGAGTGAAGCACATCTCATCCCATGGATGCAAACACATGAGTCATGCGACCACCCATTGAAGCCATCTTGGGTGAGACTACACAGTGCACTCTATGCGTTGTGTTTCCTTCTGGTATCCAGAAGGACGAATGGTTGAAGGGAAGTTGGTAATCTTGTAGTTAGAACCTAGTTCATCCCAAAATAGCCAACAAAGATTCAATGTGTAGTACAAGGAACTTTTGTGGGTTACATATGGTAGATTATTTGTGTTGCATTTGTTTTTTCTCTTGTATTCTACATCCCAAGTATGATGCACATGTCCTTAGTTGTTTCCTTTCTTCCATATTCATATTCATATTGTACTGAGTAAGAGGAAGGGGGGTAGAGAGAGGGGTAGATGTATGGGACACATAGAGAGAGAGAGGGGGAGGGGGGGAGGGAGGGAGAGAGCTGGCAAGAGCATAAGAGAGGTTGAGAGAGAGAGAGAGAGAGGTATAGAGAGAATGAGATTGATACTGACAATGAGGAGAGAGAGAGTAGGGGGATGGAGGGAGATATAGAGAGAAAGAGAGAGAGAGAAATAAATGGAGGGGGAGAGTGGAAAATGACGAAGATATAAAGAGAGTGGGAGAGAAGGGAAGAGAGTGAACAAGAGAGATATAATGGGATAGGGAGTGGTGGGAGAGAGGTGTATATGTGGGGGAGAGAGAGTAGAGAGGGAGAGAAGGGTAGAAAGTGAGAGAAGGTTGGGAGTAGAGAGAGATAGTGCAGGGAATGGGGGAGAGAGAGGGAGGTGAGGTAGAGAGAGGTAAAAATATAAAGTGGGGAGAGAGAGGGAGAAGAGGTAGAGAGAGGTAAAAGGAGATAGGGGAGAGAGAGGGGGAGGGGAATACATTGAGTAAGAGACGAAGGGAGATACAGAGTGAGCGGGGTGAGAGATATAGATGTAGGAGAGAGAGAGGGACGAGGGCGATATAGAGAGAGGGAGGGAGGGAGAGAGGGGAAGAGGCAGAGGGTGGAGGGGATGAAGGAATTAGGAGAGGAGATAAAGTGAAGGGTATATGGATAGGGGAGATAGGAGGAGAGAGAGTGGGGGCAAGAGAAAGAGAAGAAAACCAAAAAAAAGGCATAAGAGCACATGAGTGTTTTAGGAATGCATGTGTTTGTGCATTCTTAAGAGTTGTGAGCATGCACATTATCAAGAGCACATGCACATTATTTCTAATTCGACTTTTTTGGGGGAGGGAATGACAACTCTAGTGTATGTGTATGCTTATTTGGTTGCCTCAAATTTAGGTTCGGGCTGACAAACCTAGTGGTTTGGTCTACCAATACATAAAAACATCTATTTTTGTGAATACCTCTATATATCTATGTTTTTTACGTTATTTTTCCATAGGCTACAAAAATATGTTATCAATGAAACTATATACATAGATAGAGTGGGCTATGCAAATTCCAAATATATATAAAAAGAAATTAATTAATATTGTTTACTATTTTTAATCTATTTTTGTCTTGACATATATTAAAATCCTAGAATACATATCTCTTTTATTTATGCTATATATTTTTATCAACTTAACTATTTTTAAAATAAGACCCTCGTAGCCCATTAACATAAGGGATTGTGATTTCAAGGATAAATTGACTTTCATTATTTAAAAAAAATATAAAATTAATATTATAAGTTTTGAAAAAATACACCCCTCTAGAACAATGGGTTCTCTACTATTATATGATTTTATGAAGGAAATTACATCATTTTTTTTTTTGTAAGTAAGGGGTAAAATTATATTAAGATCCTTCTAAGGTCTGAAACATCGGTCCAAAATACAGCTAGGTCCGGGCTACAGTTGCTGGACTGCCCCATCATGGGGAAACCAGTCCAACTAGCCCTACCAGTTCCTTGAGAAAATAAGTCTAAACTTAACAAGAAAAAGAGCATTATTTATCCTATCATGTCTAGTAGTTAAGTAAACAGACATACATTATGATTAGATAGTTGGCTTGTAGGTAGGCCAGGTGGCAAGGAAGTCACTTGGGCAAGGTTCTTCCTCGATGTATGTGACGCCATAGTCCCATTGTTCGACAGCTTCGTGTGTGCTTGCGAGGTCCTTGCTGTCGTTCCTGCTCTCCTTCTGCTGCTCTCCTGCTGCTTCTGAAGGCTGCGTGTTGGGTTGTGCCTCTTCGGTGGGGTCCTCGGGATGCTCTGTGGGACGGGTGTCTTCCGGGGCGGAGAATAGGGCCTCGTGCATAGAGGAGATGATGTGCATGAAGCTGGCCACCTTCCCCTCCGTAGCTTGGAACCGATACTGCAGATCCACGACCTCTCGCCGAAGCTCGAAAACCAAGTCTTGTAGGACGACCAAGCTCTCTGCAAACTGGATTCTGTCAATGTTCTCCGGGTAGCACGGACCTGCCCGCCTGGGTGTTGTTTGAGGAGAAGGATGATCGCTCCAATTGTCCTGTGGTTCGCCTGGAGGCAAAGAGCTGGACGGAAGCTCGGTTTGATCTTGAGAGAGACGCAGAATTGAGATAGGTGTGCGCTGGATRATGGCCATGGAGCGAGGCTGCGGGGCTCGCAGTGGAACAGGGTTGGTCGTGGCRTGTCGTGGAGGAGAGGAATCACTGGAGGTTGAATCGGAGGAAGTTACCAGAGGTCGCCGAGGCTTCCAAGAGGAGCCTCGCKTTGGTTTKCCCCTGGGACGATAGCGAGGCATGGCGAGATTGTTGCAGCAAATCAGGAGTAAGAGAGACACTGGGTGAAGTGAGCGGACCAGGAGTGGGTTGTGCCAGCGACAGGGCTCTGGGGATGACCTTTGCTGCACAGGAGAGAGCTCTGCTACCTGCGTGCAGAGGTGAATACCGAGCAAAACGAGCATCGCCGTTGAAATAAACGGCGGGGAGGAGAGGTCTGGTGCGTAAATGCGCCCTCCCATTGTATTAATCTTGCCATTAAACATTGGGTACGTTGATGGGCTGCGCCATGAGCCCATCACGTGGCCCCATGCCACGCCGCCCTTCGGGCTCATGCAAACCTCGCCCCATTGACTGCTTTGACACCCCATCCGGGGGGAAGGAAATTACATCATTAAGGTACTCAACATCTGCACTAATGGAGACATATACCTTATATTTTGTTAGAAAAATAGCATGTAATACCACTATGAAAAAACTCAAATTTCACTCAGTTATTCACAATTTCTATAAAGAAAATTAGAAAAATAGCATGTAATACCACTATGGAAAAACTCAAATTTTACACAATTATTCACAATTTCTATAAATAAAATTTATATATTCATAAAGCTAATTCAATTTCCTAGATTTCATCTTTTTACACCATATTTAAATTAATTGTAAAATTACCTTCAATAATCCATGAATGTTAATAGATTGTTGTGTTTCCATGTTTTCATAGACATTAACACTTCATGAGAGACCATAATTAGCTTTCACATGCCCGCCAAAAATAATTTTATAACTTATAATCTCAAAATTTAAGGCAATACACCCTAATCCTATCCTTCTCATGGAAGCGAGTCTTTCTTTCCCCTATTGGGCGCATATCCATTATTAGGTACTAAGTGTACAAGAATAATATAAACACAATGGATGAAAAGAGGCTCCCCAAAATTGCTTCAAACTCCATCCAAAACCACTAACAGGTGAAGGGGGGATGGAATAAACTGGTTAAATCAATGGGGAAGAACTTCTCTATGGTGCTATAAAGAATTATAAGATAAAAGAAAGACAACCCTAATCTAGAAAATCAAAAGTATCTACTATATATGAACCAAATCGCACTAGCTACATAGTGAAAATGGGTGTTGTAAAATTATCAAAAGAGGGTGGGATGCAAGAATCAGTAAGTTTGTGATACTAAGAAGATTGTTTAAGAAAAAAAATTCTCCTAGAGTGCCCTACATATACCTAAATTAGATCACAATTTCAAAATATCTATCATAAATCATCAAAACTATGGTGATCTTGGAACCCTTTTGTTAATATTTTTTGAGCACATAAATAAAACACTAAAGAAATCAAAGTAATCTCTTAATAAAATTAAGTCCAAATTTTTAAAAGGATGATTTTATTCTTCAATTCCAAATTTATATGATTATTTATATATCATATTATTCATAAAAGTTATTTAATCACTTAATTTTTGAGATATTTCAATACATAAAAGTATTTTGAAAATTTTGAGAGATTTCAATATATGAAATTGAGGTTTTTTAAGTCATTATTTTATTTCTCAATTCCAAATTTATATGATTATTTATATAATGTATTATTTATAAAAAAAATAATCCTTAATTTTCAAATCATTTCTTCAGTGATAATAATAAGTATTGGTTATTTTTTAAACAATCACATTGAACTCATAACTCTTAAATTGGTTTTAATCCTTTTTCTTGAAAAATCAATTTCTCAAATATAAATCTTGGGACTCCGTCTTCTTGATTCAATGGATGAATAGTGATTATGAAAATCTTGGGGACTCCCTCTTCTTGATTCAATGGATGAATAGTGATTATGAAATAAGGAGCTTCATGATACAATTTTCAAACATGATACAGTTGCAATCTTCTTTCACTTACATCTCTTTTTCTCACTATAGAGGGGGAAAAACATGGAATATTATAAACTATCCCAGGACAGATTGGAGATGCAAAAGGGCATTTGGTAGATTAAAGAGTCCCTCTAAGGAAAATTTCTTCTTATTTCCTTGAATCGTCGCTTTAGGACTTTCACAATATAGAAAGAACTTCGTACCGTTGGTCTAGGAAGAAAATTATGAAAAGACAATTAATTATCTTGATGTTATGTATTACTACTGTGTTACTGTTTTTTTGGTTTATACTTGTAACTGGCTGCTGCTAGGTTGACTTAGGAGGCCGTAATTCTCCAATAGTATATATATTTTTTATGGTTCTTCTCTAGGCTAATATCTTTTTTTTTTTAGACTTACACCTCTAGCTCTATTCACAATCTCTCCATAGGTGTAATTGAAATATGAATGTAATTGAACATTGAAATACCAAATGTACTTTGTTCCTGTAATTTTGTTACCACTAATAAAATTAAAATTAAAGGATTTTTTCCTTGAAATTCTTCTCTTTTTCTTAAAACAAGATATTTTTATTTTTAATTATATATTTATTTTTAATTATAAGAATCTATTCTTCTGACCCTGAGCCTAATAGAGTACACCATTCACATCTTTCTAAAATTTTTGACTTGTGACATGTAACTTTCTTTTCCAATATTAATTTTTTTGTTTGTAAATAAAATAACATCCGTCTCTCTCTTTCTCTAACGGCGCTTCCGTCAAGCATTTAAACGAGAGGTTTGTTTTCTTTACCACCTTTCAGTTGAGCGACTTCGTTTCTATTAATGACGATTGTTATAGTCGAGCAATTAAACAATTAACTTATTTAATATATTAATAAACAATTAACTTATTAATACATAATTAATATATTAATTAATTTATAAATTAAAGTATTGATGTTCTAACTAAAATATTAAAATATTAATTAATAAAAAAATAAATTATCTATTAATGAATTATTACATTAACTTAAATTATAAAATAAAAGGCTAATACATAATATTAATAAATTAATATGTAACGTAATATATTAATTAATTAATATATTAAAAATTAATAAAATATTAATACATAGATAAAATAATTAAACTATAAAATAAAAGACTAATACATAATATTAATAAATTAATGTGTAACATAATATATTAATTAATTAATACATTAAAAATTAATAAAATATTAATACATAGATAAAATAATTAATAAGTAAAAAGTGATTGATATAAAGTATTAATACATTGAGTAAATTATTAATACTTTTTTTAAAGAATTTAAATAGTAAAATAAACTTCTTAACTTATAAGGACAACATTGAAGAACTGTATCATAATTTTACAACTACCCTTTCCACTTCTATTAACAAGTTCTCTTTCGAGGTGTCCCATAAAAAGAATAATAGAGCAACCAACCCTTGGTATGATAAAGAATGTAAAATTGCTAGGAAAGGCATTAGGGATGCTTCTAATGACCCCTTAAAACTCGATAAGATTAATACTTACAAAGCCCTAATTAAAAAGGAAAAAAAGATACTATATCAATAAAAGGCAATAGAAACTTTCACAACTATACAAGTTGGATCCTAAGAAGTTCTGGAGCCAAATTCTAAAACACAATACAAAAGAAAATAATAGGATTCCCTTCACGGATTGAAATTCCTAGCTTAAAAATATTTACGAGTTCCCTAATGCCATGGACACCATTCCTATTGTCCCTACAAAGGAAGAATTTTTTTCTTTAGATGACATAGATTTCGAGGTTAAGCGACTCGCAAATGGGAAAGCTAAGGACATTGAAGGCTACCAAGATGAAATTTTTAAAATCGAAGGGCCAATCCTTATCCCTCACATACACAAGCTCTTCAACTTAGAAGTCAAGCAGGGCTTCCCTAAACCTTGGACACAAAGCCTCATTGTTCCTATTTTAAAAAATGTGGATAAAAACATTCCCTCTAATTACAGGACCATGATGATTAGCCCGATTTTAGCCAAACTTCATGGAATTATTTTGGAAAAGAAGATTAACATTTGGCTAGAAAGTCACGGTAAAAGAGCGAAATGCTAGGCCGGGTTTAGGAGATATCATTCAACTGTGGACCATATTGTTACCTTTAGGATCATTGCAGAGGAGTTCCGCAATACTAAAACCAATATTTTTTGTTGTTTTGTTGACTTTAGAAAATCTTTTGACATGGTTCCTAGGAAAACCCTTTGGAATAGGTTGGAAGAGATAAAAGTGCCTCTCAAGTTTAGGGATGTTGCAATAAGGATGTATGAGAACGTTATTGCTAAGTTTAAAAACATTGAGGGTTGGTCAAAAGAGATTAACTGCAATATCGGAGTCAAACAAGGTTGTCCCTTGTCCCCTACCCTTTTTGGCATATACATTGATAAGTTAGAAGAATGCTTGGAAAAAGCAGGTTGTGTCATCCCTACTCTCACTGGTATAGTCATCAACCTTCTTCTTTATGCCGGTGATATCGTTCTTATGGAAAGGAGTCCCCATGATCTTGAAAACCAACAAAGAATGCTCAAGGACTTTTGCTCCAATATGGGTATGACTATTAATACTGATAAGACTAAGGTCATGATTATTAAATACAATAAGATCCCTTATGATACCTTTGTATATGATGACAATAACTTGGAGAAAGTGACTTCATACAAATATCTTGGAATTGATATTCACCACAAACTCAATTGGAATTATAGCATTGAGAAAATGATTATTGGGGGATGGAAATCTTATTATGGGCTTGAAAACAATTATTAATCAGCTGATCTTTGGAGTTGGGATAAGAAGAAACTCCTCTTTGAGACTCTTGTTACACCTGTTATTCTTTATGGATGTGAATTCTCATGCTATAGTATCTCTCGTGAATCCTGGAGAAAGGTAGAGAAAATACAAAAGAATATTATAACCTATAATCTCAAAATTAAAGGAAATACACCCTATCCCATCCTCCTCATAGAAGCATGCATCTCCCCCATTGAGAGCGTGGCTATGACTAGATACCTAATGTATAAGAACAAGTTAAACAATATGGAAGACAAGAGGCTACCTAAAATTGCTTCAAAATCAAGTCATAACCACCATCGACTCAAGCGAGGATGGAATAAATATGCCCGGTCTTGGCTAAACTATTGGGGAATCATGGAAGAAACCATTTTGCAGTATAAAGATACTATTAAAAAAATGTCAAATGAAAATTTAAGGAAAAAATGTGGTGTGATAAAGAGTTAGAGGAAAAACGAAAATTAAGGTATTACAAAGATGTAATCAACCTTAATATAGAAGATCAAAATTATCTATCTGTTTTGCCAATTGTAAAGAAAAAAATAAGCATTGCTAAGATAAGAACAAATTCTCACGAGTTGCATAGTGAAACTGGGCATTGGTCAATTCCTAAAATGCCTTGGAATGAAAGAGTGTGTCACCTTTGTGACACTAAGAATGTTGAAGATGAAAAACACTTTCTCTTATATTGTTCAGCCTATACCCATATTAGATATCATTTTCAAAATATTGATCACACTACCAACCTTCATAACCTCTTAGCTCAGCAAAAGTATGGTGACCTTGGAAAGATTATCTTAATACTTTTCAAGGACATAAACAAAATTCTAAAGAGTCACAAGTAATCACTTACCATCTTAAGGTCCGATAGACCAATTAGGTCTTAGTGGACATTAATCATCATCATCATCATTTAAAGTGAAGTAGTACCACTTAATTGATTAATTATTTTCAAGTAATTCATCAACTATTATGTATTACTTAATACATTAACATAATAATATATTATTACAATAATAATAAATTAAACATATTAATAAATATGTTAAATGCATTAACACATTAAATTTTTTAATAAATATATTACTAAAATATTAATAATACATTATTACACTAATTATACTATGTATAAATTAAAGTTTAAATACATTAATATATAATTCAACCTATTAAATTATTAATAAATTATTAAAATAATAATATGTTAATACTTTAAAACATTAATAATACATTATTACACTAATAATATGATGTGTAAATCAAAGTATAAATACATTAATGTATAATTTAACCTATTAAATTATTAATACATTATTAAAGTAATAACATGTTAATACATACATTATTAAAATATTAATACATTAATAAATACATTATTAAAGTAGTAGTAATACATTAACAATACATTATCAAAATATTAATACATTAATTGACAAAGACTATGATTAAGTATGGTTGACAATGACCATGCTTTCTTATGGTTGACCATGACCATTGTTGACTTTGGAAATGAGAGGTTGACTTTGGTTGACATGGTCAATTATCATTGACCACAACTTTTCATCATCGTGACCATGGATAATTTTAGTTGAATAGACCAAGGTTAATTGTGGTTGACTTTGGATTACGACGAACATGGTTAATTATGGTTGACCATGACCATGGTTAACTTTCATAGACATTCACTATGATTGACCTTCACTATGCATGACCTTAACTGTGGTAGACCTTGGTTGACCATTAACATGGTTGACTATGGTTGACCATGGTTAACAATGGTTAACCATGTTTGAAAATTGTTGTCCATAGATGACCATGACTAGACATAAACATGATTGACCATGACCATGGATGACATTCACCATGTTTGACCTTAACTATGACTAAGGTTGACCATTACATTAACTATAGTTGACTATTGTTGACCATAATGAAGATTATGGTTTAAAATAGTTGATGTTTCCTGTCATTTTCTATGGTTTTCCATGATTTACTATATTTAACCATGGTTTATATTGATGTTGACCAAAGTTTAATATGGTTGTTCATGTTTGAATTTTACCATGGCTGACTATGGCTGAACATGAACATCGTTTACTATGGGTGACCATGCCCATGGCTAAGCTTCGAAGATCATGTGGTGTTGAATATGTTGGACCATGTTGATTATGTTTAACCATGGTTTACTATTACACTATCACATTGCAATGTTGATCAGGTTTTGTTCATCACATTCCGACATCAAGTTTTGTTTGTCACATGAAATCATAAGGTTATGGTTGTCACATTGAAACATAGGTTTTTTGTTTGACACATTGTTGCATTGGAATAGGTTTGTCACAGTCTAATAGTGGGTTATTTTCATCACATAGAGACTTTAAGTAATGGTCATCTCGCTGAAATGTTGGGCTATGTTTGTCACATTAGGAAATTGGGTTGTGTACATCACATTGCGACAATAGGTTATGTTCATCATATAATGACATTTGGAAATGTTTCTCAAATTATGATGACATGATATTTGTGTCACATTACGATGATGAGGTTATGGAAATCAAATTCCAACGACAATGTTATTTTCATCACATTGCAACAATATGGATATGTTCTTCACATTATGACAATGGGATTATGTTCTTCACATTGTGACGACAAGGCTATGTTTGACACATTGCAACATTACTATGTTTTCAAGATTATGACACTACTATGTTCATAACATTGCAACATTGCCACATTCATCAATTTGTGATGACAAGGCTATGTTCGCCACATTTCGATAATATGGGTATGTTCGTCACATTATGATAACGGGGAAATGTTCATCACATTTGGTTTACTATGACACTATCACATTTCAATTTTGATTAGGTTTTGTACATTATATTGTGACATCAAGTTTTGTTTGCCACATGAAATGTCAACGTTATGGTCGTCACATTGCGATGCAGGGTTTTTTTTTACACATTGTTGCATTGGAATAAGTTTGTCATAGTCTAAGAGTGGGTTATGTTTGTCACATAGCAACGACAAGACATGGTCGTCTCATTGGAATCTTGGGATTTGTTTGTCACATTATGACATTCGGTTGTGTACATCACATTGCAACAATAGGTTATGTTCGTTAGACAATGACATTTTGAGATGTTTCTCACATTATGACGACATGATATTTATGTCACATTACGATGACGAGGTTATGGTAATCACATTGGGATGACATGGAAATGCTCATCACATTGCAACAATATGACTATGTTCTTCACATTATGACAGTGGGGATATGTTCATGACATTGCGATGAAAGGGCTATGTTTGATACATTGTGACATTACTATGTTTTCCAAATTATGACACTACAATGTTCATCACATTGAATCATTACTATGTTCATCAATTTGCGACGACAAGGCTGTGTTCATCACATTGAGAAAATATGGGTATGTTCATCACATTACGATAATGGAGATATGTTTGTCACATTACAACAAAGAGGCTATCTTTGACACATTCCAACGTTACTATGTTTGTTATATTGTGACACTAATATGTTCATTGCATTGCAATATTACTATGTTCATCACTTTGCAATGGCAAGACAATGTTCATCACTTTACGACAATATGGGTATGGTCGTCACATTACGACAATGGGGCTATTTTTGTCACATTGTGATGACAGGACTATGTTTGACACATTTTGACATTTTACTATGTTTGTCATATTGTGACACTACTATGTTTGTCAAATTGCAACTTTACTATGCCCTTTTCTTTGTGACAACAAGGCTATGTTCATCATATTAAGAAAATATGGCTATGTTCGTCACATTACAATGGTGGGGATATGTTCATCCCATTACGATGACAACCCTATTTTTGACACATTACTATGTTACTATGTTTGTCAGATTGTGACACTACTATGTTAATAACATTGCAAGATTGCTATGTTCATCACTTTGCGATGACAAATCTATGTTTGTCACAATGCAAAAATATGGCTATGTTTTTCACACTACGACGGTGGAGATATGTTTGTCACATTTCAACATTATTATGTTCATCACTTTGCAACGATGATGAAATGTTCGCCACATTGCGACAATATGGGTATGTTCATCACATTACGACGAAGGGCTATGTTTGTCACATTGCAACGAAAAGGCTATGTTTGACATGTTGCCACATTACTATCTTTGTCATATTGTGACACTACTTTGTTTATCAAATTGCAACATTACTATGTTCATCACTTTTCGAAAATAAGGCTATGTTCGTCACATTGCAACAATATGGCTATATTTGTCGCATTATGACGATGGGGTTATGTTCGTCACATTATGAAGATGGGGCTATTTTGACACATTGCTACATTACTATGTTTATAAGATTGGGAAACTACCATGTGCATCACATTGCAACATTTCTATATTCATCACTTTGCGATGAAAAGTCTATATTCGTCCCATTGCAACAATATGGCTATGTTTGTCACATTATGACGGTGGGGCTATGTTTGACACATTGAAAAATTACTATGGTTGTCATATTGTGATGCTACTATGTTTGTTGCATTGAAACATTACTATGTTCATCATGTTGCAATGCTTCGTTTGGTTCGTCAGATTGCAATGTCGTGTTATGTTCATCACATGACAAGGTTGATTTATGTTTGACACAATACGCAAAAGATTTTTCCACCTAGTTAAAAAAATAATAATTAACGGATTGTTTACTTTGTCATAAATATAGAAAATTTTAACAGATGAGATGTATTGCATGGAAGACAACTTAAAAACATACTTTTTCTAAGGACATTGACAACAAATCATCTTTAAATTTACATATGATGATCTTTACTTGTTCTAAAAACATTGATAAAAAATCATCTCGAACTTCATAGATGATGAATTGCACTTTTTCTAAGGACATTGATAATCAATCTACTTGATGCATTACTAAATTATTAATAAACCAATACATTATTAATAAATTGATCAATTGTTATTTAATACATTGCTAAATTATTACTACACTAATAAATTAATACATTGCTAAATTATTACTACACTAATAAATTAATACATTAATATTACATTATTACATTTATATACATGAAATTCATTAATAAATACATTTTTAAAGTATGAATTCATTAAAACATTAATAAAATATTAATACACTTATAAATAATACATTAAATTAAATTAAAATTAAAAGTGTTATCATTAAATTGTTATTATTAAATTAATATTATTTAAATTATTTTTTTATTTTTATTTTCTTATTATTATAAAATAATCTTTAATACAAATAATCTTAACCCTTATATAACCATAACCTTTATGTCACTCTAACCCTAACCCTAATACCCATTAACAATAATTTAAATGTATAACAAGAATGATAACTTTCCTCTAAATTTTAATGCATTTATACTTAGATTATTATCTCATCCTCCACTTGTATTTATATTTATAATATTGTGGAAACTATTTATATGTATAACTTACTAACATTGTTATTAAAAAACAAAAAACCAAACATGTATGAATCTTAACTCTAAACTTTTAAATAATAATAAAAAATTATATTCTTACATGATGAATTATACTTGTTCTAAGGACATTGATAATAAATATACCTGATTTATACTTATTCTACTTACTTGATGTAAATTACTAAATTATTCAAAAATTAATACATTATTACATTATTAAGAAATTAATACAATGCTAAAGTATTATTATACTAATAAAGTAATACATTATTAATATATTATTACAATAATAATATATTAACAACATTAAATACATATAAATACATTAGTATATGAGTACATTAATAAAGCATTAATACACTAATAAAAAATAACTTAAATTAAATTAAAATTTAAATTATTAAATTATTATCATTAAGTTTTTATTGTCCCTGAAGTGTAGGAGAGTTGGTGATTGACCATGTTAAGGGTTGGTGTGGCTCAGGCCGGGTGTAATCCCGAAGTGATTTTGACAGTTTAGATGTCCTTGAGTGACAGTTCACAGATTTGTCTCACATGTCATGGACAACTAACAAACAAAAAAAAAAATCATTAATTTTTTATTATTAAATTAATATCATTAATATTATATTTTTAATTTCTTTTATTTTATTATTAAAAAATAAATGTTAATAAAAATAACTTTAACTTTAATAATCATTAACAATAATTGAAATGTATAATAAGTATGATAACTTTTTTTTTTAATTTTAATGCATTTATACTTAGATTAGTGTTTAATGGAATCATCAACTTGTATTTAATTTTAATGCATTTATACTTAGATTAGTGTTTAATGGAATCATCAACTTGTATATTTGTATTTATATTTATAATATTATGAAAAACATTATTTATATATATATAATATTTTACTTCAACACTATTTTAATAAAAAAAAAAAAAAACATATATATTAATTTTAACTCTAAGTTTTTTAATAGATAAAAGTTAAACATAAATAAATGTTAAATTGAATACAACAACATAGCACCCTCTAATTTTATGTCGAAATTTCCTCGTAATTTTATGTCCGAATTTCAAATTTCTCTTTGATAAATATATGGCAACATAACACCCTTGTAATTTTATGTTTGAATTTCGAAATTCTCTTTGATAAATGTATAGAAGGCCATATTTTTATTAATCCATATGTTGCATTGGACTTTCATTATTTATATACACTCATCAATTGTTCACATCTCTTAATTCTTTACCAGCATTTAAGATACAAGTCTAATACATTTATTAATCATTTACACATTCTTAAAATATAAATTAATGGAACCATTTATTATTTATTTGGTTTTTTTAAAGTCAAGTGTGATCGAGGGTATATAGAATGAATGTTGATAGTGCTCGGTAATGTTGTTGAGAATGTTTTCCATTATCGGGTTAGGAATATTCTAGGTAATGATGTTGAGAGGACTCGACATTAATCGGTTAAGAATATTCAGAACATGTCATCCCAAATGAAAAATCAATCACGGTCAACAATATGTGCGTTAATAAAATATCATATCCAATAGAGGCACACAAAATATTTTCATATCAGGTCACTTTTAGTGTAAAAAAAAATATTGAAGTCTCAAATAAAATTTAAATTTTATGTAACATCTTACCCTTGCGCGCACACGATATGACTTATTCTTTGAGGGCATTTCTATGCAAGTGATCTAGTTTAGTATATGGTTGTCTATTTCACTTCTGGATTTCGATAAAGAGGCTTATCTATTATGATGTTATGTTATATGATATGTATGTATAGACAAGTGTTATTGACAGGTATCTCCTGAGTGTGTAGGACACTTAATAGACTGAGGATGTCGATGGCATTGGTAGACTTCCTTGGACTCCAGATCGAGTCAGGGAGTGGATTGTATATGGTTTGGGTATTTTTGTTTATGCATATGTGACATATGATCGGGTATATTATGATGTTGTTTATGATTCGTAGACATGTTCGTTAATGGATGCAGGCTGATGATTTCTTGCTATTCAGGCTCACATTAGGAGTAAAGGGGTCATGCACAACGACCAAATATATTGAGGGAGAGGTGTGGCAGCAGCCCTACCACAGCCTACTAGCACTCCCATTGTGGCTCAAATTGTAGGTTAACAATTACCTAGTTCGAAGGACCCACGATGCCATGAGGGCAGACTGAGAGAGTCACTCATGAAGATTCTAAGGGGCATGCAGTAAGGCAAGGTCCTTATTCCTTATAGGCCCTTAGTCTTCCACAAGGTCTCCTAATGGAGTATTGACTCCAAGGGTGGACGTCTACCAAAATCAGTCAAATGGCGACTGGCACCCTTGGAGCACGTAGTGCGTCTTGAAGGGAACGCCACATAGAAGAAACATGAATGAAGGCTAGTGGCACCCTTGGATCATGTAGTGCGTCTTGAAGGGCACGTCACAGTTTGTAAACACAGGTGATTCAATGAACCTAGGTGCCTAGAAAATGATATCTTAGCTTGACTGAGTCAGCGTTAAAATAATTATGTATGACTAAAGTTTATAATTATAACCTTCCTTTAAAAATTTGCTAAGCCTAGTTGAATTTAAATCCTAGGTCTAAGTAGGACATGAGGACTAAAAAAAATAATTAAAAAATTAGTAAAGGGGGGGGAGGGGTAAAAATTAAATTTAGAATTTAAAGGAGGATTAAATTATTTAAAAAGATTAATTGTTGTTTATGTGCAAAAACTTGTTAAATTCGAACTTTAGACAAAAAGGAGGGAAATTAATTGCAAAAGCAATGTGGAAGATAGAAGAAATGTAGTAATAGAGAACTTTCTTAAAATGAACTCAAGTAAATGTAAAGAAAGGCATCAGTCATTATGGGAATGTGAAGGAATAAAGGGACTTTTAGGAACGCTTTTAGGTGGGTGAGGGAAATTGGTAAATTAACTTAATTAATTAAATGAAATTCCAGTGCAACTAAGAGATTGGCTCACAAGTGTACATGAGAGATTTTTCCTAATTAATGTTAATAAAACGAATTTATTGTGCAAATGGAAGTTGTCACTAAGAATAACTCTATAAAAGAAATGGGGGAGAAGGGGAATGGATCACGACTGGTATGCGTAAGGTTATGCTATCGGATTTTTCTCTTGACCGATTTTTCTTGTGAGATTTGGGATACCTAGCTCAGATAGAGGGTGGTAGTTCGACGTTGCGAGGTGAGATGGGAGATATATTTCGTTGTTTTGTGTGTTTAGCCAGGGAGTTTGGGAGAAGAAGAGTACCCGTGGCGTTGGTTGTGAGGTACCGGTGAGGTCTCAACGGTTAGCAAGCAGCAGCCGGATGGAGCACAAACACGGGAAAGCCACTTAAGATTATGCGTCTTAGTGTATTTTAAGCATGTTAAATTTTCATTTAAATGTAGTCTAAAAATTGTATTGACTTGTAATTGAATAATATTTAATTGTATAATCGAGTATATTTTTAATTTGCGTAACAATGTAATATTGAAGGTCAATAACGAAAATAAATCCCTTGGATGCGGTATTCGGTAGGTTGGTTCAAGATACATCACTGTAGAATTATTTACTATGACAATTGATCCGGATGTTCCTACATAAAATTTAATCTAGAATTTTTATATTATCTTAACATTGCACAGAAAATTTTTAATTGTCGTACATCCCTACTTGAATTTTGTTGTTATGAATAGATCGGGCCTGTAGAATTTATGCACATGGAGTTGTCACCCTGTCTTCCCATGCATCATCCCGGATAACTGTGGATCATTCGCATAATGCGGACACTTTGCTCTGGTTTGCACAGGCTCGTTTTAGTCCTTGGATGCCCCTGGTTTTCTTGTCCCATTTATGGTTGGATAAATTGTTTAGAAATCGAATCTCTAGCCCAGTATAGAGTCTACGATTTCCATTTCCTAAGTCGCCCACACATAGTCAGATACGGCCTCCCCTCGTCATGGCTTGTGATCGGTCTTGAGCGCCGACTTGTGTCGGACCTTGGACATATGCTCCCTCTATTTAATTGTCTAATAGTTTTAGTGTTAATATGCATGTTGCTTGGATTAGAGTTAAAGGTTGGTAGGTGGAATTTGATTACTATGGGGGCACAACAGATTCAGGAATCAAATGAATATGTGTTGGGCTATAGCCCCTAGGCCATGGTGGTTATGAGAAATTTGTTATATAACAGTCTTCATGCAACAGTAATTCAATGAATTGTGATTGCACAGAGTGCAGTGGAGTGTGAGCAGATATGTCTCCATGTCAGTCGTGTCATGTCTTGTGAGTAAATAAAGGAAGAGTGCATGCAGAACAAGTGAAATTCCTGAATGCAGATGAAGTGAAATTCGTGAATAATGTTCTTGTTCATGAGATTACTGTGGAAGTGTCGATTGCCTTGCGCTGGAATGCGTGATTACATCGTGTGGAGAATCATGATCGTTTTGAAAAACCATATAAATATAAGCATGCATTTCTTTCCCTCCTGCTCTGCTTATCGCAATCGGGTGGATCAAATAAAATACTAATATCCATTAAATAAATTATAAACGACCTACCTTTTAAAATAATTCTCTTGGGAAGCATCCGACCCTCTAGTTGGATTAAGAAAAGGTGACAGAGAACTTGTACCTTTCCTTATTCTTCGAATTTAACTAAATAATTTTCTACCCGGGAGGTTTAAACTTCCATTAGTGTTGAAAACAACTTTTTCTCTTAGTGGGGAGGTTTCAACTTCCTTTAGTATTGAGGGAAACCATATCACGCCCTTCAACTCAGCTCTGCACCTTTTCCTTTCATCTTTTCTCCTTCCTTCTCTGCCAGTAGCTTAACACTGTACTGAGTCTATTCAGGATTGATTCCTTTCTGTTCTGCGGATTTATTCGGTTGGGTTGGCCGCTCCATTGCCTGCAAAAAAAAGTAGCGGATCTCCGTTTGGGTGGCCCTTA
This sequence comes from Picea sitchensis, assembly GCA_010110895.2. Classification (NCBI taxonomy): domain Eukaryota; kingdom Viridiplantae; phylum Streptophyta; class Pinopsida; order Pinales; family Pinaceae; genus Picea; species Picea sitchensis. The sequence continues at coordinate 253,250 of SNQJ01S0000736.1, read as the reverse complement.
AACCGCATTGTAATCCTCGTATTGTTAGGTTTAACTTGCGCTCGCCTTTGGTAACCTGATGCCCGAATTTCAAAACGATTTCCTCCCTGATTAAAGGCATTTTTACAGTGAAGTTTTCCTGTAGCTTATGCTCTCCCAAAAATTGTTCCCTCGCCGAATAAATGCGCCATCCCTATGGTGATTTCCTTAGCAATACTTTTCGCCTTAAAATTTATTTTTCGGGCCAGTGATATAGGTGGCACTTGCCAGTCCTAATTTAACTGACAACGATTAAACTGGGTTCTTGCAATTCAGTATTTGATTGCCAGTGATTGCAATGACCCTTCCAATCCTTAAGGATAACTTCCTTCTGCGTGGCGCCTAGATGAAATTCGTCACCAATTTTCCTTTCGTATTGATTCTAACAATCGGTATTCGATGGATAATTTTCTTCTACCCTGTGTTTTCGCTCCCGCCCTTGGGCGATCTTGCAGAGAAGTATCTCTGTGTTTTTGGAGATCACTTTAAATTTCACATGACCTAAAAATTTGAAGTTTCAACTTTGACCTTGGGAGAATATTATTCCTAGTAAAGCTTGAAATGTTAATTCTCTCCATAAGGATTTAGGTAAAAGAAAAAACAAATTCTTGTGCCAACTTTGAAGGTTGGTCAAACACTTTAGATTTTAGGTTTTTCTAAATTTCCATGTAAAAGTTGGAAAATTACTGCAAGGAGTATGTGCCTATAAAGGTTCAAGGATGACCTTAAAGCAGTGATGCTTTATTTAAAAGAAAAAAAAACAATTTATGATGGTTTTATTTATAAAAAAAAATCAACTTTTGAAGTTTAGAAAATTTCATGTATTTTTCCCTTTAGTAATTTTGTTACATTTATGTTGAAGAGAATATGTATTGTGAGGAAATGTTCAAGAATATTAAATTTAATGGATTTTAAATGATTTATATTACAGTTGATGTGTCTCCTTCGTTTATGGTCCTCTTTAATGATTATTTAGAATTGTAAGTCATCTCGACAATTTGATATTAAGACTCGATCCCATGGTTTAAAAACGGAATTGTATGTTGTTATCTATTAGACCTCTTCTGCGCAACAGATTTTGACTTAAGGAATGTTGTTTAGTCTTGGGATTTCTTGAGTTATGAAAAATTGTTGACGGATGTTGATTTCATCACTAGTTTACCCTGCGCCCTTAAATTTAGATGTTGTCTTGCGTCGTGGAAATATAATAGAGTTGATTCACATTGGGCCTTGACCCCTCTCGTTATACGATTAGATTTCCTTAGCGCCTTATAATAATTGTAAAGTATGATCAATTGTGAGACAAGATTTTTTTGCAACTTGGAATAAAAGGCTCGGGTACTCTCGTGCAATAGATGACGTGGATACATGTTTGCTTAGATTTAGTTTATTTCTTGCACGTATGAAACTTTTATCTATTGAAGGATGGTGGTTTTAGATGTTTAGTTATTTAGATTATTTAGTGTAATTAGTTTATGTCCATATGAAAATTTAAGGTATTGAATGATGTATTGTATAATGTCTAGATTTTTCTTCTTGCGTGCAATGTAAAGTCAATGTAATTAATGGTAGTTGGTTATTTGCTTCTTGCGCCATGAAAAAATTATTTTAACGAATGATTGTTTAATATTATATTTCTTGCACGCTATGGATTAAAAGTCGAATTGTGTCGACCACAGTGCACCTTAATTTATGTTGTTGCATGATTGTTTAGTAACTAGTTTTTTCTCATGCATTAATTAAGTTGTCTTGTGAATGTTTTGAAATTGTTTACTCTTGCGTGTAAAGATTAGTTAAATATTGATGTATGATTGATACGATGATGGTCACCCCTGCGCCTTGGTTAATGATTAGGATTTATGGACGGATGAAATAGATGGTTGTTGATGTTGTAGATTAGCTAGTTTCTTGGATTGATTGTATTAGTGGGATGTAGACACCTCCTTGTTCCTCAAAACAGTCGTCAACCCTAAGACCTTAAATGGTTAAAATCAATTGGAACCTAGTATTGAGCATTGCTTATGTGTCTTGGAGGTCCTAAACTTACAGGTTAGGTTAGGAGCGTAGTATCTTATGTCTTTTTATGATTGTCTATATGATCCTTAAGTAGCGTTACACTATCTCATGTTATCTTGATGTTCTGATGATTATCCTTATGACATGAATTGAGCGATTTATGATTCTTTTTTGTTTATGCGTCATTATTAATTATGCATTGTTGTTGTTGGGTTGTTGTTAATTAAAATGTTAATACATTGATATCTATTTAATGATTCATAGTTCATTAAAATATGTGATTGATGTGTCGACGATGTTAACTTTTTATTATGATGTTATAATTTTCCTAACATTGCTTTAAAACAAAAAAAAAATATGAATTGTTATACTTCACTTGGGTTGATGTAACGATGGAGTCGTTACATTTTACAACACTACTTATTTCAACGATATGTCATTTATAATATTTTCTATCCAATAGAGGCGCACAAAATATTCTCAGGTCAGTTGTAATACAAAGAAGCGAGTGAAATCCCAAATAAAATATCGAAATCCCTTCTTCGTTAATAACACTTCTCATTTCAATCATATTATAATACCGCATCATAGGCATGTAAATTTCTACAATATATTATTGATAAAAAATATTATTATAAAAATGTGACATTACAAGCAAACAAAAATGAGACTGAATTTACTTAAAATAATGTCACGTTACAAGCACTTTAATTTATACCATATATCATGGATAAAACTATTACATTACATGCACACAAAAAGAAGACTAAATTTACTTAATGTGCAACTTAGATACAACTCAAACTTATTCAAACCCAAAACACCCGAACACCAATATCTTTCGTCCATAAAGCAAACTAACTCAAGTCCCAAATGACACATCATTTTGTCATATCCCTTTTATTTCAAAACATTTCAACCTAATAAAACACATTCACATATATTTCCTAACCATAACCATAAAACCGTAACCGTAATATGAATAACCCTAAACCTATCTTTAAAAAGCATTAAAATAACTAACTTAAAAAAGAAAAGGAATAACGAATAATTAAAAGAATAACGAAAAGAAGGTCGGATGGACCAATCTTGGCATGCCGATGGATAGCTTATCCAATCACATGAGGATTGATTGAAATTTTTTCCTGCACGTAGGTGTGTGCCAAACTCCAGTTTTGAAATGGGTATTGCTCTCTTATCAACATGAATATTACTGGATCATTTTATATTTGTGGTTACAGGACAAAACTTTATATATGAATGAGAAAATTTGTCTCTGGTATTTCAATTCATAGTAGATGACATAAATAAAAGTGGGGTATTGTTTCAATTCATATAGAGTCCCTCACAATTTCCCTCTCTACCTCTGGGTATTAAAATATCTGAAAAGTGAAAAGGCATAGGCCATTTCCCTCTCGCTCTTTATGGTAGATTTCGGCTTGGTTTGGAGCTTCATGTGAATTTCATCCATAGTTTGCAGCCTATCATTCCAATTGTGTTGAGTGCAATTCGAATCAGAACAATGAGGCCGCCAAAAATAATAATGTTTTAGTTATTGTAGCATTCAAGAAATATAAAATAAGATATAATAGCTAATAGCATATAATAGTTGACATTTTCCTCGTTCGATGCATGCATATCTGAACTTGCAAGGAACATTTGATTATTTCTTTGAAGGATAGAAGCATGAGGGAAATGGAAATGCCCCTTATTCATTTAGGGCGAAAGGACAGTAGCTTGAGGGAAATGTAAAAACCATTGTTTCATTCAGGGTGAAAGGATGGCATGGAAAGGGAAATCAAATGAGGTTTCAATTAACCTTCCTGTTAATTGAAATGCAGACTCTTAATTGAAACGGTAGACATTGTAGACACATTTCACATTTATATTTAAGCCAAGTGAAACATTTGTCTCAATATTAGAGCTACATCGCAATAAGGCATAGGACTAAGGTAATGGTTGATATTCACTCAAACATGGCAATCAGGTGGCAGTCAATAAAAATTTAATTAATATGTAAATTTTAAAAGTTAAATAATCCTGGTTGTATTTGTATAAATATATTTTGTGTAAATGGCATATTATAAATGTCTTTATAGATGTGAATAAGTTATGAATACTAAATATTATTCATTGATTTGAGTGTAAGACGAAAAATATGCTAAAATCTTTAATTGTTGATCATAAGATTGGAATTTGTAATTAAAACATTGATTAAACCATTAATTCCAATAAGGAGACTTTTATCAGCATAATTACTTATGTTGATAGACATTTATCTATAAAAAAAAACATCATAATTAATAAACTAATTACATATGTGATTTCTATAAATAAGATTTTATATGCTTCAAATATTTCTATGGAATTTTAAAGTATACTTAGATGAGAAGGAAATGCAGTTACCATGATGGGGGTGTTTCAATTACAATGGCCATCAATTAACGCAAGAATTTTAGAATTGGTGGTTAAGGATCAGGAATATAATGGTACTAATTCACCTCATCTCTTATAGAAAGACAAGATGAGTAAACTAGGGATTCTTAAACTCTAATAAATGTTAAATGAATACCCGTTTATTAAATTTTTGCAAAGGTCCACATTTGTTGTTGTTTCCTTTAACTATAAAATGATTAATAATAATTCCCACATCACTTGCATATGCCAATTATGGATGAAAGTGCGCTCCATGACCTTTTACAACAATTCTGTAGGGCTGTTGGCCACCATGGATAATAGTATTACTCACCAAAAAATTAATAATAAATTAAAATTTTATCATCTGCATTATGTATTTAACAATATTTTATCATCTATATTATTAATTAATGATAAATTAATATTATATCATCTATCTTATATATTTAACAATATTTTATAAAGTATTTTATATATTAATTAATAATAAATTAATATTGTATCATCTGCTTTATGTATTTAACAATATTTTATCATCTACCTTATGTACTTAAATTAGGGTTTTTCTTTTATACATCTTGGGACATGTGTATGTGGATATGGAGATTTGTACAAGTACATGTGAATATGGAAATTTGTACAGGGTTATGGGGTTAGAACTGCCCTTATGAGTTAAGATGTGTAGTGGATCCTTTTTATTGCCATAAGGTCACTTCAATTGTTATTACTGTTAATGAATTTCTTCCCTCTTATTTATAAGAAATTTAAAATACAAATGAGTTAATATGTGTAGTGGATCTTTTTTATTCCATAAGGTCACTTCAATTGTTATTACATTTAATGAAAAATTTATTATACAAGTGTTCTTATAATAAATGAAACTTACACATTGATTTTTTTTCGGATTTATGTAATGTCAAATAAAAATACTTCAAAATAATCTTCAGCCATACATGCCTTACCAAAGGTTTCAAAAATATATAATATTGTTTTAACAATGTAAGGAGTAGAAACCTTATAATTTCAATTTCCATGCATTACAAGAAGGTTTAAAATGATCGATCATTGACATCGCTTATTTTTTAAAAAGGATGCAAATTCAAGGATTCATTAGGAGTTTGAAGTATGGATTTAGGTTGATTTTGGGCTTCCTGCTTTCTAAAATGGATGCAAATTTAGGGATTTAGGTGTTTGTAGTATGAATTTAGGTTGATTTTGGGCTTGCTAAGAAATTAGTTGTAGAGATGCAGGTCTTAAAACTGTAGAAGGTCTTGAGGCTATAGTAGTTCAAAATCTTGATAGTAGGCACGTTGTATGAGGGTCAAGCTTTTCCATTTATAATTTTTGAATTTATTTTTCCTTTGGTTGAAGTTAAGATGTGCTTGACTGTGTTAGTGCCAATTCTTGCAAGGTGTTGTTTCTCTCTGATTTTAGACCCTTGGTGTAAATGCATAGAAATGGGGTTTAAAAACCCATCAAATGAGTTTTATTCAAAGACCGCAGTCAAGAGAGTCGAGTGAAACACACAGAAGAAGTCCATTTCGGGCTTAAAATCAAGCGAGTGGGCATTTTGTTTTCAACGGCGAGGATCCACAGATGGAGCAGATCAACAGTCATCGAGTAAGCTTGAGTCGTAGAATTGCATGAGGTTTAGCGCATGGGCTCATCTCTTATGGCCAAAGTCATGAAGTGATTAGTCGTTTCTCAATTTCGGCTACCGAGACTTCAAAAGACACAGGGTCTATCTTCCACTGCATTGAGAAACCCCGAAACCCGAAATGCAAAAAGCGCCCAAAATCCGTTTCGGCATTTCGACTACCGGGAGTTCAAGAGACAAGGGAGCCGCTCTTCCACTGCATCGGGAATCACCGAAACAAGAAACGTGAAAAGCTATTTTGGCATTTCGGCTACCGAGAGTTCAAGAGACAAGGGAGCCTCTCTTCCACTGCATCGGGAATCGCCAAAACCTGAAATGTGAAAAGTGCCCCAAAGTCGTTTTGGTATTTCGACTATTGGGAGTTGAAGAGACAAGGGAGCCACTCTTCCACAACATTGGGAATCGCCGAAGCCTGAAACCCGAAAATCCATTTCGTCATTCTGGCTACTGGGATTTTAAAAGACAAGGGAGACACTCTTCCACTGCATCGGGAATCGCCGAAACCCAAAATGCAAAAAGCACCCAAAAGTTGTTTTGTCATTTCAGCTACTAGGAGTTCAAGAGAGAAGGGAGTCTCTCTTCCACTACATCAGGAATCACCGAAACCTGAAATGTGAAAAGCCATTTTGGCATTCCGTCTACCGGGATTTCAAAAGACACGGGACGGGGTCTCTCTCTTTCCCTGCATCGAGAAACTTTGAAACGCGAAATGTGAAAAGTATTCAGTCTCGACCACCCTCCATGGAAGAAGCAGTTAATGAATATTGAGTAGGTGGTTGAGACCTCAGTTGGAGCCATGAATGTAAGGTATGGAGATTCTGGCAGGCAGATTTCCCAAGATCGTCCTGTGTGCAGATTTTCCTAAAAAACAAAAGGCCATGCTGATCTGATGTCCTCGACTGACTAAAAGAGCCTGCACATCCTAAGTTAGACTTTAATGTCTCAGCTACCCTCCTGCTACCAAGGGGGAAAATTTCTCTGAGTATATATACTCAGTTTTTTTTATTTTTGTAAGGATGGATGGTAGAGCAGAGCTCCCGACCATAATGTTGTAATGAAGCACTCATTTTCTGGGCTATGTATCTGTATATGAAATTTTCTTGTTTAATGTAAGGAATCTCTCTTTTTCATCTTGTTTCGATCTCAAACAAAAAAGGTTCATAATTGAATGATTCATATGAATCGTCATGACTGTGTTATGATAAATGATTTATTATAGCCCTGTTATGTTCTTTTAGTGTTTTTGTTTTTGAATATAAGAAGTTCTTGTGTTCAAAGTTTTATTCTACAGGTTTTTGGAAGCCCGATGCCCACAACAGCCCTTCACATTTCCTCACAGAAGTCTTCCTCCTACTCACCCTTATTACAACTTACTACCTGAAATTGAACCAAGACCTCATCTTCTTGTGCATGCCTGGCCTAGTTTCTGAGTTAGAACAATATTGTTTCGAGTTTGCTTCCATTCATAACCCTTTATCAACAAATCGTGAGATTCAAACTAATGGGCCTCAGGCTTACTCCTGCTGCAATCGAGGAGTGACTTCTAACGCCAACATTTTTGGCGCCATTGTCGGGGACGAAGTTGAAAATTGTCCCTGGGATTGAACGACATCGAGCCTCTGATTCTGAAGGTGCATCATGCATCATAGCCCTACAAGATTGCTACTATGCACCTGGTGACTCCACTGTGATGACTCCAATGTGGCAAACTTGTTGTTTTAGTTGTGGATTCCAGAGGTAGACACATGCGGTCCCATCCACAGCTGCCTCTAGCTACACCTGAAGCTAATCCGGAGGTGATTTTCAAAAAAGGAAAGTCCTCTGAAGGAGAAACTTCCACCGCCAAACCAGGTAATTTCCCATCTCCTTCTGTAGGAACTCCATTTTCTTCTTCTCATCTTCCTAGAAGACATTTTTCTAAAGTTTCATGTTTCCTAAATTTCGAGAGTGTTCTTGTTGAGTTCTCCCCTCCTGGTCTGGGATTGGAGGGAGAAATCCTTATCACTCCCCTCTCCCCTGAAGTTATAGCTTGGCGTAGACCTAGGACCATATAATATTTCCCCACCCATAGATTTACCACCCCTCCTCTTATTACTATTGATGCTACCGCATAGAGGGAAGAATCTGTTGACTCAAGCCCCTTAGCCTTCTGTCTGAATCCCCCATTGTTTCCCCATCCACCTGTAAGATCATTTCCAGTATCCCCTGTTTGACCTCCTTCTGCTCCAAGTTCTCCTCCACCTAATATTCCTATGGCATGAGAAAATCCCCCCATGACCAGAATGGAGGCTATAATAGCCTCTAGGTATGCTCCCCTTTTGTTACCTCAGCCTCCCAACGACCTTCCAGTGGATGGCTACCTTAAGCACCTGCCCAAGTTTACAAGCGAAGGGGACATAGGTGCAAAAGAACACCCTAAAGCCTTTTACAGTTTTACAGATGATCATGTTATCATGCATGCAGACGTATGGATGAGGATTTTCGTCCATAGTCTTGAAGGCGAGGCTAGAAAGTGGTTTAGGGCCCTGCCTTTTGGATCTATTGATGGGATTGAGGCTTTGGATAACGCCTTTTTGAGACAGTGGGGAGACAAAAAAGACTTCATGTATTACATGACAGAGTTTGGGTCTTTGAAGAGAAAGGAAGGAGAGTTTGTCTATGACTTCTCCAAGAGATTCAATAAAATGTACAATAAGATCCCCACTGAAATAAATCCCTCAGAAGCCTCTGCTAAAATGACTTATGCTAGCGCTTTTGATCTCGATTTCTGCCTTTTGTTGAGGGAAAGGAGAGCAACTACTCTGGCTCACATGGATGATGCAGTCGTGGAAGTATAATCTAACATATTTGTTGTTGACCAACTTAGGAATAAGGCTGATAGAGACATATCCAGGAAGAGACATGAAGCCTCCCCATCCAATTCCTCTCACCTTCCCTTTCAGATCGATGAGGTAACTAAAGTGCTAAAATTTCTTTCAGCTAGAATGGAAAGGTGGGAGTTAGAAGGGAAGACCATGTACAAAAATCCCCAAAATACTGATAACAGAGGCTTCAGAAGGCCTAGCAACAATGTTCCATAGTCTTTGCCAAGGGAACAAAGGATAAAAGATAGAGATGAGAAGAGGATTCAAACCCCTCTCCAAAATAACCTAGTTTCTCATGATGAAGGAGAGGAAATAGATGAGCTCTACCCTGAAATTCACTGTATTGAAGACACCTTCCCTTTTCCCCATTTGACTCAATCTATATATGAAGAATCCCTTATGAAAAATCAAGTCAATGAGTTGGGTAAAGGGGAAAAGGACAACAACACTCCTAATAGATATCATCTCAGGTCAAAGAAGAAAGAAGGAAATTTTGATAGCCATGATCAACCCCTCATAGCGGAAAAAACTGCTAAACCTGCTACAGTTACTACTAAAGAAAAGAAAACTAAAAATACTTCACCAACAGCCAAAAAACCTGTCTCTAAGATAAGGGAATCTCCTAAGACTTTTCCCTCCTTTAGTTTTGAGCATGAAATTCCAAATATTAGAATTCTCATACCCCTCTCAGAGCTAGTTAAAAATGAAGATTTCAAAAGGTCGCTCTCCAAGCTGCTACAATATGAGTCCCCCTAGCCTTCTATAGACTCAGTAAATCTTCAAGATGAAAAGCCAACAATCATCCTAGGTCCCATGGTAGAAGAAAGAGATGATTCATCCCCTCCCTTCTACACACCCCTGAACATACATGATAAGGTGTTGCATAATTTCCTCATGGATTCATGAGCTTCCCACAACCTTATGCCCAAAATAATCATGGAAGAATTGGGATTGGAAGTGACAAAGGCTTATAATGATTTGTACTCTTTTGATTCAAGAAGGGTGCAATGCCTTGGAGTCATCAAAGACTTGGTGGTCTCTTTATTTCAGCTACCAATGAAGAGTGTGGTCATGGACATTGTAGTAGCTGATGTCCCCCCCAAGTTCGGCATGCTGTTATCAAGATCTTGGATTAAAAAACTTGGAGGAACATTACAGATGGATCTCACATATGCCACCATTCCAGTCTTTGGAGGGGAACACAGGAGGTTGTACATAGAATCTTAGTTGGCCTACATTGTTAGTGATGAAGCAGACCCCACTAATCATCCTATCTTTGCGCTTAACACTGATTTGGGGTCTAGTTTATTGCAGATCACTGAGACTCCTGAAGCCCCTTTTCAACTCAGAAAGAAACCCATATTTAATCACGAGATACCTCCCCCAACCACCTCTCTTTGGAATATGTTCTTTGATGGAGCTTGTTCTAGTGAAGGCGTTGGTGCTGGAGTGGTTTTTGTGTCACCTTGTAAGGAAACCATATCCCTGTCATACAGGCTAGAATTTGAAGCTACCAATAGTGCGATAGAATATGAAGCTCTTGTTCTGGGTATGAGGGCTGCAAAAGAAATGGGAATTAAGGAGGTAGCAATATTTGGAGATGTTGAGTTGATAATCCAACAAGTCAAAAATGTTTATCGGGCTAAGAATCCTCGGATAAAGGGTTACATAAATGAGGTGTGGGACCTAATTGATAATTTCTTCTCAGCTTTCAAAATTTCTTTTATTCCTAGAGAGGAAAATACTTTGGTTGATTCCTTAGCTGTCTCAGCTAGTCTGTTCAAGATCCCTCGGTCGCCTAAGATCAAATATGAGGTTGAAATAAGATATAGGCCATCTATTCTGGACAATATCAAGCATTGGAAGGTATTCAAATATGATCTTGAAGTCGAAAAATTTCTTTAGTCCATCGATGAATTTTCTGCATTGCACATTGATCAGGATCCTGATCTCGAAATTCACCCTCACCCTAAGGTATTTTTAAATAAAATTGCTAATCACCATATTATTCATTTGCCTAGCAATCACATTTCGAAGTGACTAGTCCCTTTAGAAAGATTGTTTGATGGGAATGATGTGGAAATAAAGGGTAGGGTTTCAAATGGAGATGATGATACAGTGGAGTGCAATATCAGCACACAGGAGGAGCCTAATTTTGTCAAGTTGTCAAGTAGTTTGACCAAAGAACAGAGGGCCGAATATACTGATTTATTAAAAGAATCTATTGATATGTTTGCATGGATCTATGAAGACCTTAAGACATATGGCACATCTGTCATTGAACACAAGATCCCACTAAAGGGAGAGGCTAAGCCATTTATGTAGAAGCTAAGATAGATAAATCCCATGTTGTTGCCTATCATGGAGAGAGAAGTGAAGAAGTTGTTAGATGCCCAAATCATTGTCCCCTTGAGATATTATGACTGGCTGGCCAATTTAGTCCCGGTGAGGAAGAAAAGTGGAGAAATCAGGCTTTGTGTTGATTCCAGGAACCTGAACAGCAGTTCAAAGAAAGACAACTATCCCTTGCCCAACATGGAACACATATTGCAGAGGGTAACTAGTGCATCTAGGATATCCATGATTCATGGTTTTTCTAGCTATAATCAGATATTAGTCATGCCAGAGGACAAAGAAAAAACAACCTCCACCACTCCTTGGGGCACATTCATGTATTCCAAAATGCCTTTTGTATTATTGAATGCAGGAGAAACATTCCAGTGAGCCATGGACATAGTCTTCATTGAGGAAAAAGATCAATTTGTGGTGATATATCTAGATGACATCACAGTCTTCTCCAGGTCTGATAAAGAGCATCATTGTCACTTGAGGAAAGTTTTCTTGAAATGTCGGAGGTTTGGCCTATCCTTAAATCCCAAGAAATATTTGTTTTCTATGAAGGAGGGGAAGTTGTTAGGCCATATAGTATCAGCAGAGGGAGTGAGAATTGATCCCAGCAGGGTAGAGGCAATTCAGACCCTATCACTTCCCAGGTCTAGAAAGGAAGTTCAGGCTTTTTTAGGGAAGATTAACTTTATGAGGAGGTTCGTCTCAAATTTTTCTGAGGTGGTGAACCACATCACAACCATGCTCAGAAAGGGAAATGAAGTAAAATGGACTATTGAACCCAAGGAATCTTTTGTCCAAATAAAAAGGGCATTGAATTAGGCACCTGTGCTAATCAGTCCTGATTATTCCAAGGATTTCCTATTTTTTTCTTTTTCTTCCTTTGCTACAGTAGCAACGGTCTTATTGCAGAAAAATGAGGAAGGGCAAGAGAAACCCATTTCCTTCTTCAATAAGGCATTAAAAGATGTAGAAATTAGGTATGAGATCATGGAGAAGCAGGCTTATGCCTTCGTGAAAGCTCTCAAATCTTTCAAAGACTATGTCTTACATTCAAGAGTGACTGCATACATTCATTCAGCCTCTGTGAAAGACATCCTTATACAGCTTGACATAGATGGGACGAGAGGTAAATGGATTGCCAAGATCCTTGAGTTTGACCTGGATATAAAGCCGACCAAGTTGGTTAAAGGGTAGGGTTTATCCAAGCTGTTGGTTGAATCCAATTGCAAGGCCTTGGGGGTTAGCTTCATCAATGCTTTCTCAAGAAATCAACAAGTTGATTCGTCCAACAAAAGCACTCAGGGTGGCTTATCACTAGAAAAATGCACTTGGTACATAGACATTTTGTACTTTCTACAAGAGTTGAAGCCTCCTGATGGAATGGAAAAAAGAAAGGAAAGATATTTAAAGCTCAAGGCAGTCAGATATTTCCTTATTGACCATGTCTTGTACTGGAGATACCCTATAGGAGTGTTTCTAAGGTGTCTGAATCCACAGGAGGCCCATAAGATTATGTTTGATTTCCATAGTCGCCTTTGTGGAGGGAATCATTTCTGGAAAACCATAGCTCACAAAATTCTCAGGGCTGGGTATTACTGGCCCACATTATTCACTGATGTTTGCAGATAAGTCAGAGCTTGCATCAAATTCGAAAGGTTGTCAGGGAAGTAGAAGCTCAAATCTCTGCCACTAAAGCCTGTAACAGCTTCAATACCCTTTCAACAGTGGGGGTTGGACTTCATTGGAGAAATTCATCCTCCTTCAAGTGGCCAACACTGATGGATCCTGACTGCAAATGACTATTTCACCAAGTGGATAGAAGTTGTCCCCACTAGAAGTGCATCACACAAGGTAATTATCATCTTCCTGGAGGATATCATAGCCAGATTTGTCTATCCCAATAGAATTGTCACTGATAATGCTGCTTCTTTCAAGTCTGAGCCTCTGGTTAAGTTCTGTGAGTAGTTCGAGATTTCACTAATTCACTCCACTCCCTATTATCCTCAAGGAAATGGACTGGCAGAATCTTCCAATAAAAGTCTAATCAAACTCATTAAAAGATTATTGGAAGACAATAAGAGGGCCTAGGATTGAAATCTCAAATTCGCTCTATGGGTTGATCGAGTGACAATAAAGAAGTCCTTGGGCACCTCACCTTTTCAACTTGTTTATGGGATGGAGGTTGTGTTTCCCACTCAACTCGCTTTATCTGTAGCAAAATTCTTTCGAGATCATGAAGGAGAGCTAGACCATATGGTCAGAAGAATTCATCAACTGGTGGAAGTGCAACAGATCAAGGAGGAGGTAATGGACACAGCTCACGGTCATCAACAAAAGATTAAGAAGGCCTTTGACAGGAAGGTCAGGAAGGAGGGATTTGAGCTTGGATATTTGGTGCTTAAGTGCAATGCACCCATGCAGGATAGGGGAAAACACAACAAGTTTGATGCCCTCTAGATTGGGCCCTTTAAAATCTTTGAAGTATTCTTAAATAACACATACAGGTTGCAGGATTTGGAGGGTGAAGAAGTTTTTAACGACCTAGTCAATGGACATTTCCTGAAGAAAGGTTTTGTTTGAGCCTTAAACGGTTCCTCTATTTTTTGTAAATATTTATTTTATTGTTATTCTGTTTATTTTCGGCTTAATAAATGACTCCATAGCCCGACAGAAGGCAACTGGAACTGCAGAAGGAGTTCTTAGAGCATCGCAGGGATGACTCTATCCCCCATGGAGCCTAATGTTAGAGCCAATTCTTACAAGGTGTTGTTTCTCTCTGATTTAAGACCCTTGGTGTAAATGCGTAGAAATGGGGTTTAAAAACCCATCAAATGAGTTTTGTTCAAAGGCCGCAGTCAAGAGCGTCGAGCACAACGCACAGAAGAAGTCCATTTCGGGCTTAAAATCAGGCGAGTAGGCATTTTGTTTTCAACGGCGAGGATCCACAGATGGAGCAGATCAACAGTCATCGGGTAATCTTGAGTCATGGAATTGTACGAGGTTTAGTGCATGGGCTCATCTCTTATGGCCAAAGTCATGAATTGATTAGTCATTTCATGATTTTGGCTACCGGGACTTCAAACGACACGAGGTCTCTCTTCCACTGCATCAGGAAACCCTGAAACCCGAAATGCTAAAAGCGCCCAAAAATCGTTTCGGCATTTCGGCTACCGGGAGTTCAAGAGACAAGGGAGTCTCTCTTCCACTGCATCAGGAATCGCTAAAACCCGAAACGCGAAAAGATATTTCTACATTCCAGCTACCGGGATTTCAAGAGACAAGGGAGCCTTTCTTCCACTGCATCGGGAATCATCGAAACCCGAAATGTCAAAAGCGCCCAAAATTTGTTTTGACATTTCGGCTACCGGGAGTTCAAGAAACAAGGGAGCTGCTCTTCCACTGCATTGGGAATCGCCGAAACCCAAAACACAAAAATCCATTTCATCATTCTGGCTATTGGGATTTCAAAAGACAAGGGAGTCGCTCTTCCACTGCATTGGGAATCGCCA
>SNQJ01S0000736.1:209554-233908 GCA_010110895.2 Picea sitchensis | reverse complement strand
GTGGAGGGGATGAAGGAATTAGGAGAGAAGATAAAGTGAAGGGTATATGGATAGGGGAGATAGGAGGAAAGAGAGTGGGGGGTGAGAGAAAGAGAAGAAAAACAAAAAAAAAGGCATGAGAGCACATGAGTGTTTTAGGAACGCACATGTTTTCACATTCTTAAGAGTTGTGAGCGTGTAGGTTATCAAGAGCACATGCACATTATTTCTAATTTGACTTTTGGGGGGGAGGGAATGACAACTCTAGTGTATGTGTATGCTTATTTGGTTGCCTCAAATTTAGGTTCGGGCTAACAAACCTAGTGGTTTGGTCTACAAATACATAAAAACATCCATTTTTATGAATACCTCTATATATCTATGTTTTTTCCGTTATTTTTTCATAGGCTACAAAAATCCGTTATCGATGAAACTAAATGCATAGATGGCTATGCAAATTCCAAATATATGTAATTTTTTTTTAATTAATATTGTTTACTATTTTTAATCTATTTTTGTCTTGACATATATTAGAATCCTAGAATACATACCTCTTTTATTTATGCTATATATTTTTATCAACTTAACTATTTTTAAAATAAGACCCTCGTAGCCCATTAACATAAGGGATTGTGATTTCAAGGATAAATTGACTTTCATTATTTAAAAAAAATATAAAATTAATATTATAAATTTTGAAAAAATACACCCCTCTAGAATAATGAGTTCTCTACTATTGTACAATTTTCTGTAGGAAGAAAGAACTTCACAATATAGAAAGAACTTCGTCCCTTGCTATAGGAAGAAAATTATGAAAAGACAATTAATTATCTTGATGTTATGTATTACTATTGTGTTACTGTTTTTTTTTGGTTTATACTTGTAATTGGCTGCTGCTAGGTTGACTTAGGAGGCCGTAATTCTCTAATAGTATTTTATTTTTATTTTTTATGTCTAGGCTAATATCCTTTTTTTTAGACTTACATCTCTAGCTCTATTCACAATCTCTCCATTGGTGTAATTGAAATATGAATGTAATTGAACATTGAAATACCAAAGGTACTTTGTTCCTGTAATTTTGTTACCACTAATAAAATTAAAGGATTTTTTCCTGGAAATTCTTCTTTTTCTTAAAACAAGATATTTTTATTTTTAATTATATATTTATTTTTAATTATAAGAATCTATTCTTCTGACCCTGAGCCTAATAGAGTGCACCATTCACATCTTTCTAAAATTTTTGACATGTGACATGTAACTTTCTTGTCCAATATTAATTTTTTTTGTTTGTAAATAAAATAACATCCGTCTCTCTCTTTCTCTAACGGCGCTTCCGTCAAGCATTTAAACGAGAGGTTTGTTTTGTTTACAACCTTTCAGTTGAGCGACATCGTTTCTATTAATGACGATTGTTATAGTCGAGCAATTAAAATTGATGTCGACCCTTTGCTTTAGTCGAATAATTCATTTCTCAGCCTTTACTTCAGTGTCTAAAAACAATAGTAATATTGACGTCTATGAAATGATTCCTCTCCTAATATTGATGCTTTATGAAATTATTCCTCTCCCGTTGTTCAAGTTGAACATTCCATTGAGGGTGCTGTGTTAAGGAAGGAATCGAGGTGTACTTTTCAAGATGATGATTTCAAAGAGTCCCAACTTGCAAGAAAGCGATGAAGCAACAAATTGCAAGATGATGACGATTTGGTCATTTCATTTTTGTAAGAACTGCATTTGCAAGAAAAGTCGAGCGTGCAACTTGTTCGGAGATAGGAAATCATTGTTCATAGAATATTAGTATCTCAATATAATAATTCCAACCTGCAATAATTAGGTAGGCAGTCAACACATGATTTCGTGCTTCTCTCCACCAATTTTTAGTCTTTCACTTTCGTGTTCGCAGAAAGGAAATAGACTGCAACTTGCCAACTTGCTCCCCGTCCACACCAATGCTGAGACGAGATTCGTTAATCTTAAATCTCTGCCTTGCAGTTCGTGTACTGGCAATTTGATTTATTTTATATGAAAGAAACGCATGCAAATGCATGTATATATAAACGGATAACAAGCATCGCCATGATAATCATGATCACGGTCATGGGAGAAAGGGTTCCACAGCTTGGTGTGACGAAAAGTTTAAATTTAAAGATTAAAATACTCACCAGATAAATGATCATCCATTATTAATAACAACTAGTAACAATCTCGTTTATGTAAAAAGTGGTTGATATAATTTTATTTTCCATCATTAAAAGTTGGTCGGCCAATGACATATATCAACCATTTTTTACATAAATGTAGTTGTTGATAGTTTACAATCAACATGTTGTGGAGAGAAATAAAAAATAATAAACCATTTAATATATTAATGAACAATTAACTTATTAATACATAATTAATATATTAATTAATTTATAAATTAAAATATTAATGTTCTAACTAAAATATTAAAGTATTAATTAATAAAAAAATAATTTATGTATTAATGAATTATTACATTAACTTAAACTATAAAATAAAATACTAATATATAATATTAATAAATTAATGTGTAAAGTAATATATTAATTAATTAATACATTAAAATTTAATAAAATATTAATACATAGATAAAATAATTAATAAGTAAAAAGTGATTGATATAAAGTATTAATCTATTAAGTAAATTATTAATACTTTTTTAAATAGTAAATTAAACCTCTTAACTTATAAGGAAAACATTGAAGAACTGTATCATAATTTTACAACTACCCTTTCCACTTATATTAACAAGTTCTCTTTAGAGGTGTCCCATAAAAAGAATAATAGAACAACCAACCCTTGGTATGATAAAGAATGTAAAATTGCTAGGAAAACCATTAAGGATGTTTCTAATGAGCCCTTAAAACTTGATAAGATCAATACGCACAAAGCCCTAATTAAAAGGAAAAAAAAAGACACTATATCAATAAAAGGCAATAGAAACTTTCACAACTATACAAGTTGGATCCTAAGAAGTTCTCGAGCCAAATTCTAAAACACAATATTAAATAAAATAATAGGATTCCCTTAACGGACTAGAATTCGTACCTTCAAAATATTTACGAGTTCCCTAATGCCATGGACACCATTCCTATTGTCCCTACAAAGGAAGATTTTTTTTCTTTAGATGACATAGATTTCGAGGTTAAGCGACTCGCAAATGGGAAATCTAAGGACATTGAAGGCTATCAAGATGAAATTTTTAAAATCGGAGGGCCAATCCTTATCCCTCACATACACAAGCTCTTCAACTTAGCAGTCAAGAAGGACTTCCCTAAACCCTGGACACAAAGCCTCATTATTCCTATTTTTAAAAATGGGGATAAAAACATTCCCTCTAATTATAGGACCATTATAATTAGCCCGATTTTTGCGAAGCTTTATGGAATTATTTTGGAAAAGAAGATTAACATTTGGCTAGAAAGTCACGGTAAAAGAGCTAAATGCCAGGCCGGGTTTAGGAGATATCATTCAACTGTGGACCATATTGTTACCTTTAGGATCATTGCAGAGGAGTTCCGCAATACTAAAACCAATCTTTTTTGTTGTTTTGTTGACTTTAGAAAAGCTTTTGACATGGTTCCTAAGAAAAACCTTTGGAATAGGTTGGAAGAGATAAAACTGCCTCTCAAGTTGACGGATGATGCAATAAGGATGTATGAGAACGTTATTGCTATGTTTAAAAACACTGAGGGCTGTTCAAAAGAGATTAACTACAATATCGGAGTCAAACAAGGTTGTCCCTTGTCCCCTACCCTTTTTGGCATATACATTGATAAGTTAAAAGAATGCTTGGAAAAAACAGGTTGTGTCAGCCCTATTCTCACTTGTATATACATCAAGCTTCTTCTTTATGTCGATGATATTGTTCTTATGGCAATGAGTCCCCATGGTCTTGAAAACCAACTAAGAATCCTCAAGGAATTTTGCTCCAATATGGGTATGACTATTAATACTGATAAGACTAAGGTCATGATTATTAAATACAATAAGATCCCTTATGATACCTTTGTATATGACAACAATAACTTGGAGGAAGTGACTTCATACAAATATCTTGGAATTCATATTCACAACGAGCTCAATTGGAATTATAGCATTGAGAAAAGGATTATTGGGGGATGAAAGCTTATTATGGGCTTGAAAATAATTGTAAATCAACTGATCTTTGGAGTTGGGATAAGAAGAAAATCCTCTTTCAGACTCTTGTTACACCTGTTATTCTTTATGGATGTGAAGTCTGGGGCTGTAGTATCTCTCGTGAATCCTGGAGAAAGATAGAGCAAATACAAAAGAATTTTATAACCTATAATCTCAAAATTAAAGGAAATACGCCATATCCTATCCTCCTCATATAAACAGGCCTCTCCCCCATTGATAGGATGGCTATGACTAGATACCTAATGTATAAGAACAAGTTAAACAATATGGAAGACAAGAGGCTACCTAAAATTGCTTCAAAATCAATTCATAACCACCATCGACTCAAGCGAGGATGGAATAAAGACGCTCGATCTTGTCTAAACTATTGGGGAATCATGGAAGAAACCATTTTGCAGAATAAAGATACTATTAAAAAAATGTCAAATCAAAGTTTAAGGAAAAAATATGGTGTGATAAAGAGTTAGAGGAAAAACAAAAATTAATGTATTATAAAGATGTAATCAACCCTAATCTAGAAGATCAAAATTATCTATCTCTTTTGCCAAGTGTAAAGAAAAAATAAACATTGTTAAGATAAGAACAAATTCTCATGAGCTGCATAGTGAAACTGGGCGTTGGTCAATTCCTAAAATGCCATGGAATGATAGAGTGTGTCACCTTTGTGACATTAAGAAGGTTGAATATGAAAATCACTTTCTCTAAGATTGTTCAGCCTATACCCATATTAGATCTCATTTTCAAAATATTGATCACACTACCAACCTTCCTAACCTCTTAACTCAACAAAAGTATGGTGACCTTGGAAAGATTCTCTTAATGTTTTTCGAGCACACAAACACAATTCTAAAGAATCACAAGTAATCACTTACTGTCTTAAGGTCCGATAGACCAATTAGACCTTAGTGGACTTTAATCATCATCATCATCATTTAAAGTAAAGTAATACCACTTAATTGATTAATTATTTTCAAGTGATTCATCAACTACTATGCATTACTTAATACATTAACATAATAATATATTATTACAATAATAATAAATTAAACATATTAATAAATATGTTAAATGCATTAACACATTAAAATTTTTAATAAATATATTACTAAAATATTAATAATACATTATTACACTAATAATACTATGTATAAATTAAAGTTTAAATACATTAATGTATAATTCAACATATTAAATTATTAATAAATTATTAAAATAATAATATGTTAATACTTTAAAAAATTAATAATACATTATTACACTAATAATATGATGTATAAATTAAAGTATAAATATATTAATGTATAATTTAACCTATTAAATTATTAATACATTACTAAAGTAATAATATGTTAATACATACATTATTAAAATATTAATACATTACTAATACGTTATTCTA
Source organism: Picea sitchensis (assembly GCA_010110895.2). Classification (NCBI taxonomy): domain Eukaryota; kingdom Viridiplantae; phylum Streptophyta; class Pinopsida; order Pinales; family Pinaceae; genus Picea; species Picea sitchensis. Next base: position 228,348 of record SNQJ01S0000736.1, on the reverse strand, counting down.
TTAATGTAACATGTTAATTAAAGTATGAATACACTTATAATGCAATATATCAAATTAGTATTACATTAGTAAAGTATTAATACATTAATAAATACATTATTAAAATAGTAGTAATACATTAACAATACATTAATTAACAAAGACTATGGTTAAGTATGGTTGACAATGACCATGGTTTCTTATGGTTGACCATGACCATGGTTGACTTTGAGAATGAGAGGTTGACTTTGGTTGACATGATCAATTATCATTGACCACAACTTTCCATCACCATAACTATGGATAATTTTAGTTAAACAGACCAAGGTTAATTGTGGTTGACTTTGGATTACGACGAACATGGTTAATTATGGTTGACCATGACCATGGTTAACTTGCATAGACATTCACTATGATTGACCTTCACTATGCATGACCTTAACTGTGGTAGACTTTGGTTGACCATTAACATGGTTGACTATGGTTGACCACGGTTAACAATGGTTAACCATGTTTGAAAATTGTTGTCCATAGATGACCATGACTAGCCAGGAGTGTGATTGACCATGACCATAGATGACATTCACCATGTTTGACCTTAACTATGACTAATATTGACCATTACATTAACTATAGTTGACTATTGTTGACCATGATGAAGATTATGGTTTAAAATAGTTGATGCTTCCCATCATTTTCTATGGTTTTCCATGGTTTACTATGTTTAACCATGGCTGATGTTAACGTTGACCAAAGTTTAATATGGTTGTTCATGTTTGAAATTTACCATGGTTGATTATGGTTGAACATGAACATGGTTTACTATGGGTGACCATGCCCATGGCTGAGCTTCGAAGATCATGTGGTGTTGAATATGTTGGACCATGTTGATTATGTTTAACCATGGTTTACTATTACACTATCACATTGCAATGTTGATCAGGTTTTGTTCATCACATTTCGACATCAAGTTTTGTTTGTCACATGAAATCATAAGGTTATGGTTGTCACATTGCAACATAGGGTTTTTGTTTGATACATTGTTACATTGAATTAGGTTTGTCACAGTCTAATAGTGGGTTATTTTCATCACATAGAGATGTTGAGAAATGGTCATCTCGCTGGAATGTTGGGCTATGTTTGTCACATTACGAAATTGGGTTGTGTACATCACATTGCGACAATAAGTTATGTTCATAAGATAATGACATTTGGAAATGTTTCTCACATTATGATGACATGATATTTGTGTCACATTACAATGATGAGGTTATGGTAATCAAATTCCAACAACAATGTTATTTTCATCACATTGCAGCAATATGGATATGTTCTTCATATTACGACAATGGGATTATGTTCATCACAGTGTGATGACAAAGCTATGTCTGAAACATTGCAACATTACTGTGTTTTCAAGATTATGACACTACTATGTTCATAACATTGCAACATTGCCACGTTCATCAATTTGCGATGACAAGGCTATGTTCACCACATTTAGATAATATGGGTATGTTCGTCACATTATGATAACGGGGCGATTTTCATCACATTTGGTTTACTATGACACTATCACATTTCAATGTTGATCAGGTTTTGTACATCATATTGTGACATCAAGTTTTATTTGCCACATGAAATCTCAAGGTTATGGTCGTCACATTGCGATGCAGGGTTTTTTTTTACACATTGTTGCATTGGAATAAGTTTGTCACGGTCTAAGAGTGGGTTATGTTTGTCACATAGTGACGACAAGACATGGTCATCTCGTTGGAATGTTTGGATTTGTTTGTCACATTATGACATTGGGTTGTGTACATCACATTGCAGCAATAGGTTATGTTCGTTAGACAATGACATTTTGAAATGTTTCTCACATTATGATGACATAATATTTATGTCACATTACGATGATGAGGTTGTGGTAATAACATTGGGATGACATGGAGATGCTCATCACATTGCAACAATATGACTATGTTCTTCACATTACAAAAGTGGGGATATGTTCAGGACATTGCGACGAAAGGGCTACGTTTGATACATTGTAACATTACTATGTTTTCCAGATTATGACACTACAATGTTCATCACATTGCATCATTACTATGTTCATCAATTTGCGACGACAAGGCTGTGTTCATCACATTGAGAAAATATGGGTATGTTCATCACATTACGATAATGGGGATATGTTTGTCACATTGCAACAAATAGGCTATCTTTGACACATTCCAACATTACTATGTTTGTAATATTGTGACACTACTATGTTCATTGCATTGCAATATTACTACGTTCATCACTTTGCAATGGCAAGGCAATGTTCATCACATTACGACAATATGGGTATGGTTGTCACGTTACGACAATGGGGCTATTTTTGTCACATTGTGATGACAAGACTATGTTTGACACATTTTGACATTACTATGTTTGTCATATTGTGACACTACTATGTTTGTCAAATTGCAACATTACTATCGCCTTTTCTTTGTGACAGCAAGGCTATGTTCGTCATATTATGAAAATATGGCTATGTTCATCACATTACGATGGTGGGGCTATGTTCATCACATTACGATGACAAGCTTATTTTTGAGACATTACTACGTTACTATGTTTGTCAGATTGTGACACTACTATGTTAATAACATTGCGAGATTGCTATGTTCATCACTTTGCGACAACAAGTCTATGTTTGTCACAATGAAAAAATATGGCTATGTTTGTCACACTATGACGGTGGGGATATGTTTGTCGCATTTCAACATTACTATGTTCATCACTTTGCAACAACGATGAAATGTTCGCCACATTACAACAGTATGGGTATGTTCATCACATTACGACGAAGGGGCTATGTTTGTCACATTGCAATGAAAGGGCTATGTTTGACACGTTGCCACATTACTATGTTTGTCATATTGTGACACTACTTTGTTTGTCAAATTGCAACATTACTATGTTCATCACTTTTTGAGAATAAGGCTATGTTTGTCACATTGAGACAATATGGCTATGTTTGTTGCATTATGACGATGGGGTTGTTTTTGTTGCATTATGACTATGGGGTTATGTTCGTCACATTATGAAGATGGGGCTATTTTAACACAGTGCTACATTACTATGTTTATAAGATTGGGAAACTACCATGTGCATCACATTGCAACATTTCTATGTTCATCACTTTACGATGACAAGTCTATATTCGTCCCATTGCAACAATATGGCTATGTTTATCACATTATGACGGTGGGGCTATGTTTGACACATTGAAAAATTACTATGGTTGACATATCGTGATGCTACTATGTTTGTTGCGTTGAAAACTTACTATGTTCGTCATGTTGCAATTCTCAGTTTGGTTCGTTAGATTGCAACATCATGTTATGTTCATCACATGACAAGGTTGATTTATGTTCAACACATTACGAAAAATATTTTTTCACCTAGTTAAAAAAAATAATTAACGGATTGTTTACTTTGTCATAAAGATAAAAACTTTTAACGGATGTGATGTATTGCATGGAAGACAACTTAAAAACATACTTTTTCTAAGGACATTGACAACAAATCATCTTTAACTTTACATATGATGATCTTTACTTTTTCCAAAAACATTGATAGAAAATCATCTTGAACTTCGTAGATGATGAATTGCACTTTTTCTAAGGACATTGATAATCAATCTACTTGATGCATTACTAAATTATTAATAAATGAATACATTATTAATAAATTGATACATTGTTATTTAATACATTGCTAAATTATTACTACACTAATAAATTAATACATTAATATTACATTATTACATTTATATACATGAAATTCATTAATAAATACATTTCTAAAGTATGAATTCATTAAAACATTTATAAAGTATTAATACACTTATAAATAATAAATTAAATTAAAATTAAAATTGTTATCATTAAATTAAATTAAAATTAAAAGTGTTATCATTAAATTGTTATTATTAAATTAATACTATTTAAATTATCTTTTTATTTTTATTTTATTATTATTATAAAATAATCTTTAATACAAATAATCTTAACACTTATATAATAATAACCCTTATCTCACTCTAACCCTAACCCTAAAACCCATTAACAATATTTTAAATGTATAACAAGAATGATAACTTTCCTCTAAATTTTAATGCATTTATACTTAGATTAGTGTCTCATCCTCCACTTGTATTTATATTTATAATATTGTGGAAACTAGTATTTATATGTATAATTTACTAACATTGTTATTAAAACACAAAAAAACAAATATATATGAATCTCAACTCTAAATTTTTAAATAGATAAAAAATTCATATTCTTACATGATGAATTATACTTGTTCTAAGGACATTAATAATAAATATATACTTATTCTACTTACTTATGTAAACTACTAAATTATTCAAAAATTAATACATTATTAAGAAATTAATACATTGCTAAAATATTATTATACTAATAAAGTAATACATTAAGAATACATTATTAATATATTGTTAATATATTATTACAATAATAATATATTAACAACATTAAATACATATAAATACATTAGTATATGAGTACATTAATAAAGTATTAATACACTAATAAAAAATACCTTAAATTAAATTAAAATTAAAATTATTAAATTATTATCATTAATTTTTTATTGTCCCCAAGGTGTAGGAGAATTGGTGACTGAGTGTGGTGTTAAGGTGCTCTGTGATGTTAAATAAAAAAATCCAACCATGTTAAGGATTGGTGTGGCTTAGGCCGGGTGCGATCCCTAGATGATTTTGACAGCTTAGATGCCCCTGAGTCACGGTTTCTTAGCCATAGGGTTGCCCACATGTCATGGACAAACTAACAAACAAAGAAAATCATTAAATTTTTATTATTAAACTAATATCATTAATATTATATTTTTATTTAGTACGATACTGCCGTTGTTACCGATTCCCCTAGTTACAAAAAAAAAATATTATATTTTTATTTATTTTATTTTATTATTAAAAAATAAACCTTAATAAAAATAACTTTAACTTTAATAATCATTAAAAATAATTGAAATGTATAATAAGTATGATAATTTTTTTCAAAATTTTAATGCATTTATACTTAAATTAATATTATATTAGTGTTTAATAACATCATCAACTTATATGTTTGTATTTATATTTATAATATTGCGAAAAAACATTATTTATATATATTATTTTACAAACACTATTTTAATAAAATAAAATAAAAAACATATATATTAATTTTAACTCTAAGCTTTTTTAATAGATAAAGGTTAAACATTATAAACAAATGTTAAATTGAATACAACAACATAGCACCCTCGTAATTTTATGTCCAAATTTCAAATTTATGTGCCATAAATATATGGCAACATAACACCCTTGTAATTTTATATGCTCTTTGATAAATGTATGGGACACTGATAAATGTATGGAAGGCCATATTTTTATTAATCCATATGTTGCATTGGACTTTCATTATTTATATACACTCATCAATTGTTCAGATCTTTTAATTCTTTACAAGCACTTAAGATACAAGTCTAGTACATTTATTAATCATTTACACATTCTTAAAATATAAATTAATGGAATCATTTATTATTTATTTGGCATTCTTAAAGTCAAGTGTGATTGAGGGTATATAGAATGAATGTTGAGAGTTCTTGGTAATGTTGTTGAGAATGCTCTCCATTATTGAGTTAGGAATATTCTCGGTAATGATGTTGAGAGGACTCGACATTAATCGGTTAGGAATATTCAGAACATGTCATTCCAAATGAAAAATCAATCACAGTCAATAATATGTGCATTAATAAAATATCATAGTCAATAGAGATACACAAAATGTCCTCATATGAGGTCAGTTTTAGTGTCAAAAAAAAATTGAAGTCTCAAAGAAAATTTAAATTTTATGTAACATCATGTCCTTGCGCACACATGATATGACTTATTCTTGGAGGACACTTCTGTGCAAGTGATCTAGTTTAGTATATGGTTGTCTATTTCACTTATGGATTTTGATGAAGAGGCTTATGATTTATGATGTTATGTTATCTGATATCTATGTATAGACAAGTGCTATTGACAGGTATCTCCTGAGTGTGTAAGACACTTGACAGATTGAGGATGTCGATGGCATCGGTGGAATTCCTTGGAATCCAGATTGAGTCAGGGAGTGGATTGTATATGGTTTGGGTATTTTTGTTTATGCATATGTGACATATGATCGGGTATATTATGATGATGTTTATGATTCATAGACATGTTCGTTGATGGATGCAGGATGATGATTTCTTGCTATTCAGGCTCACATTAGGAGTAAAGGGTTCATGCACGACGACCAAATATATTGAAGGAGAGGTGTGGCAACAGCCCTTCCACAACCTACTAGCACTCTCGTCGTGGCTCAAATTGTAGGTTAACGATTACCTAGTTCGAGAAACCCATGATGCCATGAGGGAAAACTGAGACAGTCACTCACGAAGATTCTAAGAGGCATGCAGTAAGGTAGGGTCCTTATTCCTTATAGGCCCTTAGTCTTCCACAATGTCTCCTAATGGAGTATTGACTCCAAGGGTCGACATCTACCAAAATTAGTGAAATGGCGAGTGGCACCTTTGGAGCACGTAGTGCGTCTTGAAGGGCACGTCACATAAAAGAAACATGAATGAAGGCGAGTGGCACCCTTGGATCATGTAGTGTGTCTTGAAGGGCACGTCACAGTTTGTAAACACAGGTGATTCAATGAACCTAGGTGCCTAGAAAATGATATCTTACCTTGACTGAGTCAACGTTAAAATAATTATGTATGAGTAAAGCTTATAATTATAACCTTCCCTTAAAAATTTGCTAAGCCTAGTTGAATTTAAATCCTAGGTCTAAGTAGGACATGAGGACTAAAAAAATAAATTAAGAAATTAGTAAAGGGGGGGTAAAAATTAAATTTAAAATGTATAGGAGGATTAAATTATTTTAAAAGATTTATTGTTGTTTATGTGCAAAACTTGCTAAATTCGAACTTAGACAAAAAGGGGGGAAATTAATTGCAAAAGGAATGTGGAAGATAGAAGAAATCTAGTAATAGAGAACTTTCCTAAAATGAACTCAAGTAAGCTTAAATAAATGCATCAGTCATTATGGGAATGTGAGGGAATAAAGGCACATTTAGGAACGTTTTTAGGTGGGTGAGGAAAATTGGTAAATTAACTTAATTAATTAAATGAAATTCCTGTGCAACTAAGAGATTGGCTGACAAGTGTACATGAGAGATTTTTCCTAATTAATGTTAATAAAATGAATTTATTGTGCAAATGGAAGTTGTCACTAAAAATAACTCTATAGAAGAAATGGGGGAGAAGGGGAATGGATGACGACTGGTATGGGTAAGGTTATGCTATCGGATGTTATGCTATCGGATTTTTCTCTTGACTGATTTTTCTTGTGGGAGTTGGGATACCCAGCTCACATAGAGGGTGGTAGCTCGACCTTGCGAGGCGAGATGGGAGCTATATTTCGTTGTTTTGTGTATTTAGCGAGGGGGCTTGGGGGAAGAAGAGTACCCCTAGCGTTCACTGGGAGGTACCAGTGAGGTCTCAACAGTTAGCAAGAAGGAGCCGGACAATGACTGGGAGGTACCAGTGAGGTCTCAATAGTTAGCAAGAAGGAGCCGGACAAAGCGCAAGGGCAGGATAGCCACTTAGGATTCTGTCTCTTCCTTTACTGTACGACTGTTAAATTTTCATTTAAATGTAGTCTAAAGACTTGTAATTGAATAATATTTAATTGTATAATCGAGTATATTTTTAATTTGCGTAACTATGTAATATTGAAGGTCAATAACGAAAATAAATCCCCTCGATGCGGTATTGTAACGGTAGGTTGGTTCAAGATATATGACTGTAGAATTATTTACTATGACAATTGATCCGGATGTTCCTACATAAAATTTAATCTAGAATTTTTATATTATCTTAACATTGGACAGAAAAATTTTAAGTGTCGTACGTCCCTACTTGAATTTTGTTGTTATGAATAGATCGGGCCTGTAGAATTTATGCACATGGAGTTGTCACCCTGTCTTCCCATGCACCATCCCGGATAACTGTGGATCATTCGCATAATGCGGACACTTTGCTCTGGTTTGCACAGGCTCGCTTTAGTCCTTGGATGCCACTGGTTTTCTTGTCCCATTTATGGTTGGATACATTTTTTAGAAATCGAATCTCTAGCCCAGTATAGAGTCTACGATTTCCATTTCCTAAGTCGCCCACACATAGTCAGATACGGCCTCCCCTCGTCATGGCTTGTGATCGGTCTTGAGCGCCGACTTGTGTTATGCTCCCTCTATTTAATTGTCTAATAGTTTTAGTGTTAATATGCATGTTGCTTGGATTAGAGGTGGAATTTGATTACTATGGGGGCACAACAGATTCAAGAATCAAATGAATATCTGTTGGGCTATAGCCCCTAGGCCATGGTGGTTATAAGAAATTTGTTATATAACAGTCTTCATGCAACAGTAATTCAATGAATTGTGATTGCACAGAGTGCAGTGGAGTGTGAGCAGCATGTCAGTCGTGTCATGTCTTGTGAGTAAATAAAGGAAGAGTGCATGAAGAACAAGTGAAATTCCTGAATGCAGATGAAGTGAAATTCGTGAATAGTGTTCTTGTTCATGAGATTAATGTGGAAGTGTTGATTGCATTGCGCTGGAATGAGTGATTACATCGTGTGGAGAATCATGATCGTTTTGAAAAACCATATAAATATAATCATGCATTTCTTTCCCTCCTGCTCTGCTTATCGCAATCGGGTGGATCAAATAAAATACTAATATCCATTAAATAAATTATAAATGACCTACCTTTTAAAAAAATTCTCTTGGGAAGCATCTGACCCTCTGGTTGGATTAAGAAAAGGTGACAGAGAACTTGTACCTTTCCTTATTCTTCGAATTTAACTAAATAGTTTTCTACTCGGGGGAGGTTTAAACTTCCATTAGTGTTGAAGACAACTTTTTCTCTTAGTGGGGAGGTTTCAACTTCCTTTAGTGTTGAGGGAAACCATATCATGCCCTTCAACTCAGCTCTGCACCTTTTCCTTTTATCTTTTCTCCTTCCTTCTCTGCCAGTAGCTTAACATAAGCTGGACTTACCTTTCCCGTCACACTGTACTGAGTCTATTCAGGATTCAATCCTTTCTGTTCTGCGGATTTATTCGGTTGGGTTGGCCGCTCCATTGCCTGCAAAAAAAAGTAGCGGATCTCCGTTTGGGTGGCCCTTAAACCGCATTGTAATCCTCGTATTGTTAGGTGTAACTGGCGCTCGCCTTTGGTAACCTGATGCCCGAATTTCAAAACGATTTCCTCCCCGATTAAAGGCATTTTTACAGTGGCGTTTTCCTGTAGCTTATGCTCTCCCAAAAATTGTTCCCTCGCCGAATAAATGCGCCATCCCTATGGTGATTTCCTTAGCAATACTTTTCGCCTTAAAATTGTTTTTCGGGCCAGTGATATAGGTCGCACTTGCCAGTCCTAATTTAACTGACAACGATTAAAATGGGTCCTTGCAATTCCGTATTTCATTGCCAGTGATTGCAATGACCCTTCCAATCCTTAAGGATAACTTTCTTCTCCGTGGCGCCTAGATGGAATTCGTCACCAATTTTCCTTTCGTATTGATTCTAACAATCGGTATTCGATGGATAATTTTCTTCTACCCTGTGTTTTCCCTCCTGCCCTTGGGCGATTTTGCAGAGAAGTATCTGTGTGTTTTTGGAGATCACTTTAAATTTCACATGACCTAAAAATTTGAAGTTTCAACTTTGACCTTGGGAGAATATTATTCCTAGTAAAGCTTGAAATGTTAATTCTCTCCATAAGGATTTAGGGAAAAGAAAAAACAAATTCTTGTGCCAACTTTGAAGGTTGGTCAAACACTTTAGATTTTAGGTTTTTCTAATTTTCCATGTAAAAGTTGGAAAATTACTGCAAGGAGTATGTACCTATAAAGGTTCAAGGATGGCCTTATAGCAGTGCATGCTTTATTTAAAATAAAAATAAAAAACAATTTATGATGGTTTTACTTAAAAAACAAAATTCAACTTTTGAAGTTTAGAAAATTTCTTGTATTTTTCCCTTATAGTAATTTTGTTACATTTATGGAGAAGAGAATATATATTGTGAGGAAATGTTCAAGAATATTAAATTTAATGGATTTTAATTTATATTACAGTTGATGTGTCTCCTTCGTTTATGGTCCTCTTTAATGATTATTTAGAATTGTAAGTCATCTCGACAATTTGATATTAAGACTCAATCCCATGGTTTAAAAATGGAATTGTATGTTGTTATCTAGTAGACCTCTTCCGCGCAACAGATTTTGACTTAAGGAGTGTTGTTTAGTCTTGGGATTTCTTGAATTATGAAAAATTGTTGACTGATGTTGATTTCATCACTAGTTTACCTTGCGCCCTTAAATTTAGATGTTGTCTTGCGTTGTGGAAATATAATAGAGTTGATTTACATTGCGCATTGACCCCTTTCGTTATATGATTAGATTTCCTTAGCGCCTTATAATAATTGTAAAGTATGATCAATTAGGAGACAAGATTTCTTTTGCACCTTGGAATAAAAGGCTTGGGTACTCTCGTGCAATAGATGACGTGGATGCATGTTTGTTTAAATTTAGTTTATTTCTTGTGCGTATGAAAAATTTATCTATGAAAAATTTATCTATTGAAGGATGGTTTTAGATGTTTAGTTATTTAGATTATTTAGTGTAATTAGTTTATCCTTACCCACATGAAAAATGAATGTATTGTATAATGTCTAGATTTTTCTTCTTGCGTGCAATGTAAAGTCAATGTAATTAATGGTAGTTGGTTATTTGCTTCTTGAGTTATGAAAAAATTATTTTAACGAATGATTGTTTAATATTATATTTCTTGCATGCCATGGATTAAAAGTCGAATTGTGTTGACCACACTGCGCCTTAATTTATGTTGTTGCATGATTGTTTAGTAACTAACTCTCATGCATTAATTAAGTTGGCTTGTGAATGTTCTGAAATTGTTTACTCTTGCGTGCAAGGATTACTTAAATATTGATGTATGATTGATATGATGATGGTCACCCCTACGCCTTGGTTAATGATTAGGATTTATGGATGGATGAAATGGATGGTTGTTGATGTTGTATATTAGCTAGTTTCTTGGATTGATTGTGTTAGTGGGATGTAGACACCTCCTTGTTCCTCAAAACAGTCGCCAGCCCTAAGACCTTAAATGGTTAAAATCAATTGGAACCTGGGATTGAGCATTGCTTATGTGTCTTGGAGGTCCTAATGTTGCAGATTAGGTTGGGAGGGTAGTATCTTATGTCTTTTTATGATTTTCTATATGATCCTTAAGTAGTGTTACACTATCTCATGTTATCTTGATGTTCTGATGGTTATCCTTATGACATGAATTGGGCGATTTATGATTCGTTTTTGTTTATGCGTCGTTATCACTTATAGATTGATGTTGTTGGGTTGTTGTTAATTAAAATGTTAATACATTGATGTTTGTTTCATGGTTCATGGTTCATTAAAATATGTGATTGATGTGTCGACGATGTTGACTTTTTATTATGATGTTATAATTTTCCCAACATTACTTTAAAACAAAAAAAATTAACTTGTTGTACTTCGCTTGGGTTGACGTAACGACGAGGTCGTTACATTTTACAACACTACTTATTTCAACTATATGTCATTTATAATATTTTCTATCCAATACAGACGCACAAAATCTTCTGAGGTTAGTTGTAATACAAAGAAGCTATTGAAATCCCAAATAAAATATTGAAATCCCTTCTACGTTGATAACACTTCTCATTTCAACCATATATCATTTATAAGAATACCACATCATAGACATGTAAATTTCTACAATATATTATTGATAAAAATGTGACATTACAAACAAACAAAAATGAGACTGAATTTACTTAAAACACTGTCACGTTACAAGCATGTTAATTTATACCATATATCATGGATAAAACTATTACATTACAAGAACACAAAAAGAAGACTAAATTTACTTAATGTGCAACGTAGACACAACCCAAACTTATTCAAACCCAAAACACTCGAACACCAATATCTTTCGTCCATAAAGAAAACTAACTCAAGTCCCAAATGGCACATCATTCTGTCAGATCCCTCTTATTTCAAAACATTTCAACCTAATAAAACACATTCACATATATTTCCTAACCATAACCATAAAACCGTAACCGTAATATGAATAACCCTAAACCTATCTTTCAAAAGCATTAAAATAACTAACTTTAAAAGAGAAAAGGAATAACGAATAATTAAAAGAATAACGAAAAGAAGGTCGGATGGACCAATCCTGGCATGCTGATGAATAGCTTATCTAATCACATGAGGATTGATTGAAATTTTTTCCTGCACGTAAGTGTGTGCCAGACTCCAGTTTTGAAATGGGTATTGCTCTCTTATCAACATGAATATTACTGGATCATTTTATATTTGTGGTTACAAGACAAAACTTTATATATCAATGAGAAAATTTATCTCTGGTATTTCAATTCATAGTAGATGACATAAATAAAAGTGGGGTATTGTTTCAATTCATATAGAGTCCCTCACAATTTCCCGCTCTACTTCTGGGTATTAAAATATCTGAAAAGTGAAAAGGCATAGGCCATTTCCCTCTCGCTCTTTATGGTAGATTTCGGCTTGGTTTGGAGCTTCATGTGAATTTCATCCATAGTTTGCAGCCTATCATCCCAATTGTGTTGAGTGCAATTCGAATCAGAACAATGAGGCCGCCAAAAATAATAATGTTTTAGTTATTGTAACATTCAAGAAATATAACATAAGATATAATAGCTAATACAATATAATAGTTGACATTTTCCTCGTTAGATGAATGCATATCTGAACTTGCAAGGAACATTTGATTATTTCTTTGAAGGATAGAAGCATGAGAGAAATGAAAACGCCCTTGATTCATTTAGGGTGAAAGGACAATAGCTTGAGGGAAATGTAAACACAAGGATGGCATGGAAAGGGAAATCAAATGAGGTTTCAATTAACCTTTCTGTTAATTGAAATGCAGACTCTTAATTGAAACGATAGACATTGTAGACACATTTCACATTCATATTTAAGCCAAGTGAAACATTTGTCTCAATATTAGAGCTACATTGCAATAAGGCATGAGGATTAAGGTAATGGTTGTTATTCACACAAACATGGCAATATACTTTGTAAAAATGGCAAGTTAAGTAATCCTGGTTGTATTTGTATAAATATACTTTGTGTAAATGGCATATTATAAATGCGAGTAAGTTATAAATATTAAATATCATTCATTGATTTGAGTGTAAGACGAAGAATATGCCAAAATCTTTAATTGTAGATCATAAGATTGAAATTTGTAATTAAAAGATTGATTAAACCATCAATTCCAATAGGGGGACTCTTATCAACATAATTACTTAAGTTGATAGGAGTTTATCTATAGAAAACATCATAATTAATAAGCTAATTACATATGTGATTTCTATGGATACGATTTTATATGCTTCAAATATTTCTATGGAATTTTAATGTGTACTTAGATGAGAAAGAAATGCAATTACCATGATGGGGGTGTTTCAATTACAATGGCCATCAATTAACGCAGGACTTTTAGAATCGGTGGTTAAGGATCAGGAATATAATGGTACTAATTCACCTCATCTCTTAGAGAAAGACAAGATGAGTAAACTAGGGATTCTTAAACTCTAATAAATGTTAAATGAATACTCGTTTATTAAATTTTTGCAAAGGTCCGCATTTGTTGTTATTTCCTTTAAATATAAAATGATTAATAATAATTCCCACATCACTTGCATATGCCAATTATGGATGAAAGTGTGCTCCATGACCTTTTACAACAATTCTGCAGGGCTGCTGGCCACCATGGATAATACTATTACTCACCAAAAAATTAATAATAAATTAAAATTGTATCATCTGCCTTATGTATTTAACAATATTTTATCATTTATATTATTAATTAATAATAAATTAATATTATATCATCTATCTTATATATTTAACAATATTTTGCCAACTACCTTGTATTAATTAAAGTAAATTAATATTGTATCATTGAGTTATGTATTTAATAATATTTTATCATCTACTTTATGTAATTAAATTAGGGTTTTTCTTTTATACATCTTGGGGCAGGTGTATGTGGATATGGAGATTTGTACAAGTACATGTGGATATGGAAATTTGTACAGGGTTATGGGGTTAGAAGTGCCCTTATGAGTTAAGATGTGTAGTGGATCCTTTTTATTGCCATAACATCACTTCAATTGTTATTACTGTGAATGAATTTCTTCCTTCTTATTTATAAGAAATTTAAAATACAAATGAGTTAAGATGTATAGTGGATCCTTTTTATTGCCATAAGATCACTTCAATTGTTATTACTGTGATTGAATTTCTTCTCTCTTATTTATAAGAAATTTAAAATACAAATGAGTTAAGATGTGTAGTGGATTCTTTTTATTGCCATAAGGTCACTTCAATTGTTATTACAGTTAATGAATTTCTTCTCTCTTATTTATAAGAAATTTAAAATACAAATGTTCTTATAATAAAGGAAACTTACACATTAATTTTTTTTCAGATTTATGCAATGTAAAACAAAAATACTTCAAAATAATCTTCAGCCTTACATGCCTTACGAAAGGTTTAAAAAATATATAATATTGTTTTAACAATGTAAGGAGTAGAAATCTTATAATTTCAATTTCCATGCATTACAAGAAGGTTTAAAATGTTCGATCATTGGCATCGCCTACTTTTTAAAAAGGATGCAAATTCAGGGATTTATTAGGAGTTTGAAGTATGGATTTAGGTTGATTTTGGGCTTCCTGCTTTCTAAAATGGATGCAAATTTAGGGATTTAGGTGTTTGTAGTATGGATTTAGGTTGATTTTGGGCTTGCTAATAAATTAGTTGTAAAGATGCAGGTCTTAAAGCTGTAGCAGGTCTCGAGGCTGTAGTAGTTAAAAATCTTGATAGTAGGCACGCTGTATGAGGGTTAAACTTTTTTATTTATAATTTATGAATTTATTTTGCCTTTGGTTGAAGTTAAGATGTGTTTGACTGTAAGTTGGAAGGTTTCAAATTTCAAAATTGCTTGTATGAAAGAAAATTCTTCCTTCATTTTCACATTATTTTGTGAATTTAAATTGCTAGGTTTTTTTAGTATTGAAATGTTGTTGCTATACCATGCTAGAAGGCTAATAGTGGCGGGTGGAAAATGTTAATAAATGTTATCAATTAGTAGTAAGTTTTGGGGGGCAGTGATAGTTAAGGGATGCACTGAAATAAATACCTTCTTTTTAAATGACGATTCCTCTGATTCTTATAGGCCTTCACCATCCACTTCGGGCATGGATGTGCTAGTAATACAAATTTAAAACTAAATGATTCGTATAAATTTTCAGAAATAGGAAATTGAAAATGGGCCCTGCCACGTGATGAAAAGCCCGAGACCGGAAGTTTTGGAATTATTTTTTCTAAGAGCAGATTTTGACGCTGACGCTTTTCCTATAAATATCAAGAAAAAAAGCCATGCCAAGTGAGCAAACGCCGACGCCAGATTCGTCGGATTTTTCTGTAAAGAGTGGATTTTGACGCTGACGCTTTCTGTCTGTTGGAAAAGCATTTGAATTTCCATAATACCTTTCAATAATTTTCAGATTTTCAAAATAATTTTAGTTTTTTTTTATATCGTAGGTCAATGAGCAGGGATAGCTATTACTAGTTGTTATTCATGGATACTCATTCATCATCGTTATTTAAAAAAAAACCCAAGTTATTTGGGATAATACTCTGATTACCAGAATCAAATTTTAAAAAAAATATTCTATTTCAAATTGAAAGTTTAATGTCATTGCAGTGCTTTACAGGTAAAACTACTTATTATATATGAAAATGAAAAAAAAATAAAAAAAATCATACAATCAACTGTTTCATTTTGGATTTAAATTCATCGTTTTCCACTCAAACCGCATTCAAAATGCTACCCAAGTGCAATGCAATGCATTGGCCTGAGTATTATGCAAGTCTTAAAGGCTCTCTTTTTTCATAAAAGCTGTAGAGACTTGAATAGATATTTCTAGTCGTTATCATGTCGTTGTTGTTTTTTGAATTTTAGTTTCTGTGGAAAGAAACAACAAAAAAAATCACACCCTACTGTCAACTTTATCAACTGAGATTCATAGAAATTCTCACTCCAAAGTCTGAGAGTAGAGATCACAGAATACGTCATTTGAACTTGTAAAATTACAGGTAATTTATAAAAGTATCACTTACTCCATAAGAGGGAAGAGGGATCAATGCAAGTATCATTTTTTTCCATAAAGGGTGAGTGCAAGCTAATGATGGTCTCTCATGAAGTGTTAGTGGCAATGCTAACCTAGAAAAAACATCAATCTGTTTATTTGGAGAGATTATTCAAGGTACTTTTACAATGAATTTGAATATACTGTAATAAAATGAAACCTAAGAAATTGAATTAGCTTTCTGATTATACAACTTTTATTAATAGACATTTTGAATAACTAGGTCAAATTTGATTTTTTCTAAAAAGTGGTATTTTATTTTTCCAACAAAATATGAAGTATATGTTTTCTTTCCTGCACATGTTGTGTGTCTTAACGATGGAACAACAGATGCCTGAAATTATCATGACTTTTGTTTGTGCAGGCTAAAAGGGTCTTAAAATGATCAAAACAATTTAAGACCCTAGGTATCTGTCTCATCTTGTGTGGCATATAACTCATCTGAGTAATGGTTAAGCCACAAAAAAGTTATAGGAGAAATAAGAGGTACTTAAACATGTGAAGACAAAAATAGATTAAAAATAATAAACAATAATAATTAACAAAAATTGTATATTCGAAATATGCTTACTAGACTCGATTTATGTCTATAATTTTTTCAACCACTGAATTCTGTACCCTATAGAAAAATAATGTCAAAGACAGAGATATAGATGAATAAGAAAAGATATTAAAATTAAATACACTACATTATTTCTATTAATGAAAGAAATGTATAGAGACGGTAAAAATACAGAGTGCAAGACTCTCTAGAATGGTGGAAACTTTATCTTTGAGAAGAGATGTGACGGCTATGCTCATTCGTAAGAAGATAATTACAATGAGGCTCTGAAGGCCTTTTTATGATAAACATGAAAGCCAAAACCCTAGACATCAAAAACCCTAACCCTAGGAGATGAAATGTTGAAAGTCATGTGGGCCCTGTTGGGGTAAGTTAGTACATTAACTTCCTGGGGTCGTAACTTTTGCATACAATCTCTGTTTTAAGCATGTGATAGCCCGTTGGAAATATATTTTCTAGAGCTACGCATTATGTCTTCAAACTCTGACTTCATCTACAGTTTGATTGTGGAAAGCCAAGAAAACACTGTTTAGAGCCCCAAAATGGTCCTAGGAGTATAGAAAGATGTACTAACATAAAAACTTAAAAAATAATCCAGTTGGAAGAGGTGCGCAACAACCAATATCCACATGGATGTTGTGTAGGGCTTCAGGACAGCCGTGTAAGTGCAGAACCCACAATTACAAATAAATGTCCCCATTACAGATAAATGTGTTGAACTAAAAACTTTCAAGATGAGCGAGTTGAAATTTGGAA
This sequence comes from Picea sitchensis, assembly GCA_010110895.2. NCBI lineage: Eukaryota > Viridiplantae > Streptophyta > Pinopsida > Pinales > Pinaceae > Picea > Picea sitchensis. The sequence continues at coordinate 210,594 of SNQJ01S0000736.1, read as the reverse complement.
CAAGTGGGTGGCCACCATTATCCACCTAGATCACCAAGTCAGCATACACCTTGTCAATTCTGACTAAAAAATTTGAATTCAAATAAGGGCACACACACTCTAGGAACACCCACGAGATATAGGAGCACACACCTACTACAAGAACGCATGCAAGCTCCTCTTTGTTTTGCTCGCTCTCCCTCACACTCTCATGCACTCTTTCTCCCCCCATGTGCCACTATCTCTCCTACATCTACCCCTCTCCTACATTTAACTCTCTCTCTAACCCCCTCTTTATTTTCCTCTCTCTCCCTCTTTCACTCTCTATTGTATTACTATGCCTTGCTCTCTCTCCCTCCCACAAACACTTTCTACCTCACCTATATGTCTTCCTCTCTCTCCCTCCCACACACTAACACAATCACTCTCTACCTCCCCTCTTTTTATTCCTCTCTCTTCCTCCCACACTCTTGCACAAACACTTTCTATCCACCCTCTATGTCGTTCTTTGTCTCCCTCCCACACTCTCACACACACATTTTATATCCCCCCTCTATGTATTCATCTCTCTTCCTCCCACACTTTAACACACTCAGTCTCTACCCCCATCCTTTGTATACCACTCTCTACCTCCATCCTTTCCCTCTTACTTATATGAGTACTTATATGAACATGACCATGGCCTAGACAATGAAATAGACCTATACCATCACCTAAAACCCCCTATCTCTATAACCCCCCTCTTTTTCCGCTCTTCCTATGACTCTCTCACTCTCACTATCTCCCCCCATGACCTAGTCCATGACATGGAGCTAGATCTAGAGTTAGACGTTGACCTAGATATTGACATATACCATGACATAGACCCCCCATACTCTCACTCTCTCACTCTCTACCTCCCCTCTTTGTCTACCTGTCTCTTCCTCCCACATTCTCGCACACACAATTTCTATCCCCTTTTAAGATATTTATATCTCTCTACCCCCTGCCTCTATCTTCCCCGTTCCTTTCACAACCAATATCACTTTCTCTCCACCCCCTCCTCCTCTCTCTCTCCCCCC
>SNQJ01S0000736.1:193726-204801 GCA_010110895.2 Picea sitchensis | reverse complement strand
TTTGGTCCAGCCTGTTGCTGAAGCCCAAGGTAAGGGAGGTGTACTAGCCGATGGACTTGTATTAGTGAAGGTGTACCCTCCTGGGGTGGAGAAGGCGTATGGGGAATGAGGGTCTATGGGTTGTGGGTGTAAGTGGATCCTGGGACAAAATATCCTTCATGTTGTTTTGTGAAACTTCCTTGTTGTCATTGCCAAGCCTAGAATTCCCTTTCCCTGTGGATTTTATTCCCAAATCGGGGGTGACCCACTGCTGAGCATGATGAGAAGTGTGGTCTAAGGCTGGGAGGTTCATGGAAGGTCTGCACATAGTGGGTGTTTTTACTCCAGTTAGAAGATAAGTATCATTTTCATTCTTAATTATGTATTTTATGCATCTCTGTGTTTCTTGAAATTTATCATGTGTTCCATTGCATGTGGACTTACTGTCAATTCGATTTGAATATGTATGGTATCAGTAACTCTTTGTTAATTGTTTTAAGATTCATTAAAATGCATGTCATATATATATATATATATAGAGAGAGAGAGAGAGAGAGAGAGAGATGTATGTTCTGAGTAGTGGCATTTCCCATCCTATAGGTGGTCGGGGACGTTACAATCTGGTATCAGAGCTAAGTGATGTTTGTGAGTAGTGGTGTTTCCCTACCTATTCGTGGCCAGAGACGTTAAAATTTGGTATCATAGCATGGTTTCAACACTGAGCCTAGATGATCCATGTTAGTGGTTAACAAGACAAAGATTTCAGAGTGAATTGTTGTTGAAAGGGACACCATTCGAGGTTCAAAGCGTCTCTAGGTGCAAGGAGTGTATCGATAGAGTCTTGACTTGAAAATTTCAGGAGAAATAGCTTTAATTTTCTCATAAAGTGGCGTAAAGATTTGTTGCAAGGAGTGCATAGATCCAAAAGACGACTAAGTTTCGAATCAACCCTCTAAGGAGAAAGGGGTTCAAGACACGAAGCTCATGAGAGATAGCGAGAATAAATATTCAAAGGGGGGAGAAACTCTCAAGTTTTAAAAAGTTAATGAATAGGATTTCTTCAAGAGGAAACAGAGTTGCCCTAGACCATCAGATCTGGAAAAGTAGCAAGGCAGTTAGCCATGAAATCCTTTGGAAATCCATGGAGCAATGAAGTCTGTATGTGTCATCGATCCAAGAGAGGGGATACATGGCAGAAATCCATGGACTTTGGGTGAAATTGTTCAGGAGAATTAGTGTGTGCTAAGATGAGAAATTTTGAAGCCCAAAGCTTTGAAGCACCAAAGAGCCGAAGTGGTGAGTCATGATGATGTCACCTGGAGGTGATGTGGACCTCTCATATACCTGCCATGTTCCCCCACCTGGAGTGTTTTCATCTGTACTATGTGGGCCCAGAGGTTACATAACATAGTTAAAGGTCTTTGGACCCACACTCGCGTTGATCACGATACATCAAGATCGATGATTAGGAGGCATTGCGGGGACCCAAGTTGCACGAGAGTTAATTCTCCAAGGCGGTCTCGCAATCCAAACCATGGTTTCATTTAGGGGTTATGTGTCAATGTCATAAGAATTGTGGGATGAAGGATAGGTTAATCCAAACTGTGGATGCATGCCCCCACAATTTGAAAAGGGTTAATTGATTTGACTATGCGGTATCTTAGTCCAAGCACGAAAGTCGTGTGTCCCATTGGAAGNAAGTCCAGAGACTTGACACTCCGGAAGGATGGTTCATAAGGAAAAAAGGAAGAACCTTCTGAGGTTTCGTAATGCCGAAGTGACATGACATAATGATGTCACCAAAGGTAAGATCAAAGTGTTCGAAGATTAATGGTTCGGGGTGTTAGGGAGGTGCGGATGTGAAATCCTTCGAATTCTTGAATTCCCGAAGCTCTGAAGTCTCAAAAATCATATGCCTGAGGTTCCATAGTGAGTGCCACTCACTGGATGTTGGGTAGACATGGACAATTGATCAACCCTACTTCGTGATTTTGGTAATCCAGAACTCTGAGGGGATTGTTGTGATGTGCTTTGAAAAATTCTAAAGCCAGAGACCCAAAGTCCTGAATAAGCACCTATGGACCTAGTGCTTGGCCACAACCCATGGTCGCATGGGTTCGGTGCTAAGAGAAAGGGAATAGTTCTTGAAAATTATTGCAGAAAAGAGAAGAGCTCAAAAAGAAAATGGAATATGAAATTTTTCTTTCAATCAGATTGGTTTATGAATATTGTGGAATTGTTAAGGACTGATGTCCTGACAAATTTTGGTTGACTATAGATTGTGTTTACAGAGTTAGCAATTGTTAGAACTGAACTGAATTGTCGTAGAGTGTAGAGAATGGAGGAGGCATTGAATGATTTCAGTTCATAGAATGGATCTAAAGGAATGGATGTCCATTTGGGAGTTGAAGGATCAAACTCTAATGGGCATGGATAAGATATAGATAAGGAAGGAGACATGATGAAAATCATTGAAATATTGCAGAAATATGCCCAGGCTCACTGAGAAGATAAAAGAAATATCATGAAAGCTAGGGATCAATAGGGAGAATTCAACTTAAAGTTGATACAGAGCCTGGAAATAATCGAAAAGAATTTGGATAAGGATAGTGGCTCAAGAAAAATAGGGAGTCGTGGGACCCCTGAGAAGAAAGGAAGATTAAGAAGAATTACCAGGCATCATCATCACTCCCCAAAACATTCCAATAATAGGGCACACAGTAGTTCAATATCTTCTCCTACCAGAAAGCATAGGAGATCCGGAGTGGATGAACTGAAGGGAGAAATGAACAAGATTAAAACTCCTATGTTTGATGAAGAGCACAAGAAGGAGGAATATGTCGAGACATGGCTTCTTGGCATGAGGAAATATTTCCAACTACAAAATTATTCCTCTCATGAAGAAGGAAGAATTGCAATGTATCAACTGAAAGGAAAGGAATCCATGTGGCGGGATCAACTTGTGCAGGTGCAACACATCAAAAAGAGAAATGTTACTTGGAAGGAATTCAAGAAGTATTTTGAAAATAAATACTTGACTAAGAGATACTATGACAAAAAGATGAAAGAGTTATTTTAACTCAAGCTAGGTAGCATGACCATTGATGAATATGAACAAAGGTTTTTGGAATTGTTGAAGTATGTCCCTTTCATCAAAGATGAGACTGTCAAAGTTCAAAGGTATCTTAGTGGACTACCATCTCCCATCAGTGACAAGATCCAGTATAGTGATCCTAAAACTATGGAAGAAACTATAAGGAGAGAAAAATGCTTATATGAACAACAAAGAGAAAATCCCACTTTCCGGAAAGCTTGGGAAGACAAGAAGAAATTCAATATGGATCAGAGGAAGAAGGTATCTAAGCCATCCTTTTCCAGAATTATCCCTCAACGACAGCTAGGTTTTAGAGAGCCCGGGAAGGTTGAAATAGGTGAGAAAATGCCAAGACAAACACCTATGGACTGTTGGGGTTGTAAAGGAAATCATAGGTACAAAGATTGCTCCCACATAAATGACAAAGTGATAGTTTTCCACAATGTTCAATAGGAAGAAACAGTGGAGGACATGGGAAGAAGTGTACCAAGGATTTGCGCAGCCCTGGACAACAAGAAAGAATAATATTAGTCATATATGGTTGAAGTGGAAGGTATGATCAATAACCAAACCATTACTATTTTAATTGATTCAAGAGCTAGTCATAGTTACGTAGATCCTAGAATCGTGGAAAGTTTACCTTTTCTAAGAAGCAAGTATGGAAAATATTGGTTAGTGCAGCTGGCTACAATATCTAAGAGACGGGATATTGAGTTAGTTACGTCTTATCCAGTGGACATGAATGGATTGAGAACAAGGGATGAATTGAACATCTTACCTTTGGGTTCCTATGACTGTCTAATTGGGATGGATTGGTTGGAACAAAACGATGCCATCTTAGACTGTCATAACAAGGCATTCATTTTGTTGGACGAGGAAGGAAACACAAGGAAAGTTGTTGGCATAGGGGAAGACACAGGGTTCAATGCTACAATGATGCACCAACAAAACCCTAACTATCGGCCCTTTCAGCAGCACCCAGGAAGTAGATGAGGTCTCACCCGAGGTAGAGGTAGGGGTGGTTGTAGGACTCCAATGTCTACAACCTTAGCTGGGACACAAAACTGTGATTCTAATCACTTAACAGAGAACTCAATAGTTATATTTATCAATATTTAGTTCTTAGTTACAACGCAGTTAAACCATCATTACAGAACATTGCAGTATTCAACAAGATTTAGCATCTAACAACACTAAGCATGATGGAACATATCATATCTAGAATATTCAAGCACTAAGAACATATATATAAGTCATATCTAACATCTATCCATATTATTAAGAACATAGCATTAACATATCTATCTGTCATTCATCTATGTTAAATCACTAAGCAAGTAAACATATAAAGACATCAATACATCGCACAGAGAAAAGAAACACAACATGTACGTGGTTCACCCCCACCCTAGGGCTACATCCACCAAATATTTGTCTTTTTTATTAGCTTCTTCAATCGGTTACATGCATAGAGCCACACAAATCCTACTCCGCATAGCAAAGGAGACCTGTACGCACCTCTCCAGATCCTCCTTCCCTGAGGTAGGTCTAAGCGCAAAGCCTTCCTACCATCACTTGCACTTATATCTGTAAGTTCTTAGCACATAGTAATCACACAGATCCAACTCTAGCACTTAGCCAACTTGCAACAACTACTTCTTACATTTCCTAGCCTTCTATTTATACATACAAAATAGGCCTAAGCATGGGTAAACCCATGGGCTGACATTCCCATACCTGTTACATAATCCCAAATCCCAAGAAGAGCCCTAAAAGAGGGAGAGATCACACAATCTTCTCTTCATCTTATGCTCACCTTCGACAGTCTGTCGAAGTCTCAAAATTAGCTGAAACATGACCAAGAATCCTCAAAACTTGGTCAAGGGCCAACAAGCCCCCTCTGATCTGACTAGGTCGACTTCAAAATCCTTGAGCTTGGCTCGAGAGGATTCGACTAGTTCTTGTGATACAACCTCCTATTCAGTGAACTCTTGTATGATTGCTTAGGTCCTTTGAGGCGTTGTTCAACTACAATGACACCTTGCTCCAGTTCCTCTCCTTGGCCTTCGATCTTTGTGAACAGTTGGTAATCCTTATCATGTATTGGTTGGAGTCTCTACATTACTTCCATAAATATGCTCTGAATAGTATGGACCTGCTACTGGGAAGTGCGATGCTCTTGGGATCGCTTCATTCTTTCTATAACTGACAGGGGGTTCAACTATGCCTGTATTTTCTCTACTTGATACCTCCCTTCATGGAGCTATGACTTCAGTTCCTTCAATTCTAGATCCTCAGTGAGTTGTTCATATTTTTGGGCATTGCGATCACTTAGTTTCTTTCATTCGAGGGAAAGGAATTTTATTCTCTCAACTGCGCTTCGAGTAGTTGCTTCCCTTTGGTCCCTTACATCCTGGGGGGTGTTAGGTACAGTGCAGATCTCTAAATCTGTTATTCATTGCTATAGCTACCAGAAATATTTTGCAAGTTTATCTACTTGATGTCTGACTCGGTCTTCAGCCTGTAGCTCTAATCCTGTCACAGAGCAGAGGGATATTTTGACTACTTATTTTACTTCAAGCTGCTCTGCGAGCAATTGTTCTTTCTCTTGCTACATCTGTGATTTCTCCACTTCAAACATGGCCTAGAGAGAAACCTTCTCTTGTTCTCCAATTTTGGATTGTTCTACAATGTCTCCTTGTAATTTATTCAAGGTCTGGATAGCTTGTTCTGCTTCTTCTTGTGTGCAAAGAAGACGAGCTTCGACCACATCAGCTAATCAATAGAGTTGGGATGTCTCATCCCCCAACTCTGGTTCTCCTAACGACAAGGGTGCAGTGGACATTACGCGGCTATACTGAAGGGCCTATTGTACCCCTCAAAACTTGACCTTAAGTCTGTCATACATGTCCTCCAGCTTAGCTTCTTATTTATCCACGATTTCCAGCGAAGTGTTGTGGAGGGAGACTATGATGAAGTGAAAGTCATCAGTAGTAAGCATGGTCTTCACCTTGTTCATGGTGGCTCTCGATTTCTTCTGGGAAGAAGGTTTTGGGGAAGAAAACTTCCTCTTCTTCAAGGGATCGGTCTCATCTCTCGCGGGTGTTACTTCGCCTTGCTTCTATTCAACTCCTGTGCCATTTATTTCTTCCTCCTCACTCCCTTGGTCAGTTGATACTGAAGCAGTATTTCCTGAGGAACTACTTAGGTCTTGGACCTCTTCTGTCTTATTCATTTTTCTGGGTCCGGGTGTATCATGCACGATTTCTATTTTGCGAGGGTAGGACATCACTACAGGGTCTGATGGAATAAGGACTTTGTCGACCAGTCCTTAGTGATCCCCTCAAGATCCTCTTCCGTGAGCTTCTAGTATGACTGAATTTGCTCCTTATGTTCATCGACTTGTGCTGTAAGGTAGATGAAGTTCCAATCTGCGCAAAACTTCATCAGAGGTTGGAATCTCTATAAGGTGTTCAAAGTCATGCAAGGTTTTTCTTCCATGTCTCTCTTCAGATGAAGGTAGTATGTATGAAAAATAACGTTCAACTGCCACTGGATCTTCATATCACTTGAGTACCATAGTGTAGTGAACTTCGTGGCAAGTGGTTCAAATGGTTCAATATCTGGGAAGGTCGCACTTTCCGGAATCTCCCAGGAAACAAAGGAAATAAGGATCAGGAGCCAACTAAAGTGGAACTCGTGTCTCTGATCCTGTGCTTCGCGACAGTCTAGCTCCAGTTGATTCACCAGGTACTTCGCCGAGTTCATCTGTAAACCTTCTATGCACTTTCCTGCGAGGGCAACAACAAATCCTATGACCTGCGTAGGTTTTTTCTTCCTTACTAAATTTATTGCAATTAACTGACAGGTGAGGTGCACTACGCCATTTTGGATGGAGGCTAGCTTGTAGCCTTGCATTCCTTTTTCGACATTTCCATATGTATCCTTGATTTTCTGTGCTAGTGCCCGATCTGTGGATTTTCCTAGATAAAAATCCTGTGGATCAGGTCCTTGCATACTCAATCCTGTGATCCTATGGATCAATTTCAAGTCGACTATGATACAATGGTATATCCATAAGTAGCCTCCATGGTAACATGAAAGTAATAACTTGACACAGGCATTGACTTCCTGGTGCCTTTCGAAGTGTGGGATTTTCATGAGGTTTAACAAAGTGGACTGCATAAGGTTCATTGTCCATGGCTGAGGAATTATCTTTGAGTTATTCCCCTTCATCCTGGTCAGTTATTTATACGGGGCAATCATACTATAGTTTTTTCGATCTCCAACATTGAAGTCATTGAATTTCAATGTTGCGATCTTATCCTGTTGTGCTTGAACTACATGTATCCCCTTCGGTAGGTATGCAATAACCATGGTGTACTCAAATTATCTTGGCACACTATCTCAACTCACTGCATCAGCTAGAGGCGGGATGTAATCTGACAATATGGACAGGATCAGCTTCGCATTGGATAGGTCATCCCTACATTTGGTTCTCTTTTCCGCTGATGGTCGGGATGATCCGGCTCCACGAGCAGTTGACGGAGAGGCTTGCAGTCCTCTCGTCGATGACTCTTGAATACTTGTATACATCACTCTTTAAGAAATTAATCTTTCAGTAATTAGGTCAATAAGAACTTCTTAAACAATTTTCTCTGCAGTGCTAAGCTCATCCGACATGCACGCCTGTGGTTGAATGTCTCGAGTTCTAAGAGTAATTGTTCAATGCAATGGGATAGATGGCACTAACAAGGTGGCCACTGTGAGAAATCAACTATGATGTGAGCTATGATAGTCACGATTGGAAAAAGTGTTCTCATTGCGAGGCACGATGGGATAAATAGATAACTTGGCAACAAATCTCTTGCAACAGGCAAGAATCCTTCATTAACTCAGTTATGTCCATTATAGCACGTTCCCAATGATCTGGTGGCGAACTTTATGACCATAAATTCCTTTCTACCCATTCAGGACAATGGTCGAACAGTTATACTATTCCAACGACTATATTGCTTCACCATGGCAAAGTTCCATGTGACGTTGTTATGATATTCCTGCGAAGCTCCAATTTTGCAAATTTTCCTTCTACAAAGTTCCCTCGGGAACCTTCTGTAACTTTTCAATATTAGCTCTCTTCTTACTTCATTTTCTATCCTTCTTAAATCAAGGGTAATACTTCATCTGTACCTGGAATAGGTACTTCCATATTTTGTGGGTCTTCTGATGTTCTTTCTAGTTGAACATCCAAATCCATGGTTTGAAATAGCTTTGCCTGGTTCTCCTATTCTTCAATCAAGTGTGCAATCCTCCTACTCATGAAATCTTTCAACTCTTGCTTCATTTGTTGTAAGACTTCTTCTTCTTTCCTTCTATCCTAATCTTTTTTAATCCACAGTTTTCCTAATAACATAGAAAATGGAGAGTTGTTCTCAATAAATTTAACAACTTCAAATTCTTCCTCTATCGAAGTTCCATGAGAACTCATAGATATCCTGGTAAGTTTTCCACATAGGGTTATCAAATTTCCTCTAAATAATCCTATTCCTCCCAATGAAGGAATCATAGCAGGATTTCATAGAATTTCCCAAGTTCTTTCAGTCATGATATTCACTTGTGTTTCGTCATCTAGAACACAGTCAATGTCGAAGTCTCCTATTCTTAATTCAATGCATTCTTTTTCTTTGAAGATCTCTGATAAGCTTATATGTCGGCGGTCATTCAGGGTTCCTTTCATCTGTAGTAATACTTTCTCTGATCCTTTCTGGGGTTCTGTCATAATCTCAGTTTATGGATCTTCCTTAGGATTTTCTTGGTTCATATTCATGCTTTCAACTTTAGCAATCATTCTAGGGCAATCCAATACTTCATGGTCAAGAGTTTTGCAATAAAGGAAACTAGGTTTTCTACCAGGGCATTCCTTAGCCAGATGTCTCGGTCTTCTGCAACTTTAAAAAATGGTTAATCCTCTCCTTCTTTTAAATGATCCCCAGCCTCTCTTGTATTGTGCACTAGGATCATGGTCGCTAACCTACAACAAATTCTTTCTAGGGTAATACATCCATTCGTTAGTCCAAACATTCTTTATATGCATAGGTATAACATATATTTCACTATTCATATCAAATCTTCTTTCTTCTATCAGTGCCCTAGTTTTCAAGTTAGGATAAATCTTATCAAACATACCTAGATTCATAATTTAGAAAAAACAAATTCCACTAATCTTATCTTCAACAGAGAACAAAGCTTCAAGATGTTAAAACTTTTCCCTATTCTTACCTTTATCAGAGCACAAAGTGTTTAGATATTACCTCTTTTCTTCAGATTTGACTTCTGTGTCTAGCACAGAGCTTCACAAATCAAGTAGAATAATGCGCACTAGAGAGACAGATCTATGCACAAATATTTCACAATTTCAGGTCAGGTATTTGCACAAAGCTTTTTTTTCCTCAGTTCCTAGCAATCACAGTTTCTGTAGCACACCTCTATGCTACCTTGTACATAACTCATACAGATGTTATGTAATCCACATGCATTCAACAATTAAACACATTCAAGCTCAAAGTAAACATATTATCTACTGCTATAATTAACAATCCATAGCATTTCATAATAATTCATATACACAGCGGAAATCATGATAACATAAGCAGCACCGTCCTATAAAACATGACTAAGGCATAATCAGATAATTATCTTTTAACAGTGGTAGATTCCACCAACCAAGTGCAGGCCTTCCACGAACCTCCCAGCCTTAGACCACATTGCTCATCAGCTCAACAGTGGGTCACCCCCGAGATGGGACTAAGCTCCACCCCAAGGCAAGGAATCCTAGGCTAGGTTGAGGTTATAGGGAAAACATCACATAAAATCTGGAAGGATTCTTCCCAGGATGCTATCTTACGCCCACTACTATCAGACTCTCATTCCCCACATGCCTATTCCGCCCGGGAGTATACACCTTCACAAGCATAGTCCATCGGTGCTAACCTCCCCCTCTGGGTCTCAGGAACATGTTGGATCAGGAAGTCTCAGAGACTGAAACTGGTGCTGGACACTCTCTGGAGGAAACCTCTTCCAACAACATCCACCTCCCTCACCTTGAGAGATATCACACACAGGCTCAATCACAACTCGCGTTGGCCATCAAGCCACGCACAGTCTAGCTCTGCGTGGTTACCATAACCAACTGGAAATACAAACACGGCCTCTCAAACAGGCTCAATCAATGGCTCGAGGCCTCACAGTGATGGTTCACAGGAATGTGTGATGAGTAACTCCTGCAGGGGTCGACACATACTCCACGACTCAACATGGAGGGTGAGACCGGCTCTTGAGAACAACACAGGATTTCACATTGGTTCAACAATGGCAGAATGGTTCAGGGTCTCGGCTTCGGAACAGAGCCTCCACGCATAGGTTCGATCAGTCGGACAGAGGATGTGCACAGAATATCAAAGACAATACTGGGTTCTCGACTCTCAGAAACACACGAGGTATTCTTGTAGAGGTTGGGTTGGTCATACTGTTCAGCGCTCCCTACACGCTCAAGTAGTCGGGTGGAATGGAGGAGAGAGACCCTTCACGGCTTACCTCATCTATTTTATTTGCATGCATTAGGGTGGACACTTGTCACGCTTGAAACTGCATGCATTCCTCTCCATGCATTACCTTTATTATGGTTAGGAACTTAGGATAAAATATAAATGGCACATGTTCTTTTGGAATAATAATAAAATATTATTCCCAGGCTTAAGCCCCCTAGGCTGAACACTTAGCCCCTTTTCCCACCTTCCAGGCCCTAATTCCTTGCCCACTCTATGGATGATTAGTCCCCCTTCACTCATTCATTGTGGTCAGTCTGCACATGGCAGGGTTTATATTTTATTAATTGTTCTACGCGATTGCATATACAACAACAGGCTCCTGGCCTTCAACACTTAGGCTCCCTGACCTAACAACACATAAGCCTCCATCTTATAATAACTCGGCTCACCAGCCT
>SNQJ01S0000736.1:167614-193716 GCA_010110895.2 Picea sitchensis | reverse complement strand
TTCCAAGTGACCTCTTTCTCTTTGATGTGTTGCACCTGCACAAACTGATCCCACCACATGGATGCTTTTCCTTTCAGTTGGTACATTTCAATTCTTCCTTCTGCATGGGCGGAATAATTATGCAGTTGGAAGTATTTGTTCATGCCAAGCAACCATGTCTCGACATATTCCTCCTTATTATGTTCTCCATCGAATGTTGGAGGCTTAATCTTGTTCATCTCCCCTTTCAATTCTTCCTTTCCATATTTTCAATGTTTTCTGGTAGGGGATGGGATTGAACTACTGTGTGTCTTATTGTCAGAGTGTCTTTGGGAGAGATTAAGATGTCGGATACCACTCCCCGACCTACTTTTTCTCCCATGGGTTCTGCGACTCTCTGTCATACTTGAGTCTCTTCCCTTCTCGAGTTTCTTCTCTATTCTTTCCAGGCTCTTCAAAAATTTTAAGTTTAATTCACCCTATCGATCCCTAACATTCATGAGCTTTCGACTATCATCTCGGCGAGCCTTGGCCTCTCTTTGAAATCCTTCAATGATTTTCATTATGTGTCCTTACTTATCCTTCTCTTTTCCATGCCCATTGGAGTTCAATCCTTCCACTCCCATATTTACATCCTTTCCTTCTCGTTCGTCTCCTGTTTCGGAGGCAATCATCACCTTTCCCCACTCCATACTCGGCGTTAGTTAACTAGATTCCAAACCTTCGTTGAACTCTGCACACGCACTGTGCAATTAAATTCAAAGTTTGTCAGGCCATTACTCCTTTAGAACAATCCATAACATTTATAAGCCAATACGAACAAGAACGAAAGACATTTTGATTTAATTAAGTTTTCAGAGCTCTCGTTCGGTTCTGCAATTTTCACGTTTTCGAAACTTTCATTTTTGGCACTTCAAGATTTTGGGACTTCAGGTTTCGGTCCACGAAGATCCAACAGTTAAATATTCGTAACCAGACTCACCCTTTTGCAACTCGCAATCTCGTGAGTTCATGAGTCGAAGACCCTCAACTCATTCCCTCTAACCATCAATACCTGAGATGCGACATGGGTATGGCTCCCTCCTCGCTAGTGTCTACTATGCATGACCGTAGTCTAGGGCTAAGTGATAACACTCTTCGCTACTCTCACCTTCGTGAGTTGTGGCATCCAACCCTGGTGCCTCCCTTTCACGAAACCCCGAGAAGCAATGTTGAATTTTCCCCTATCGTTATTGCTACTTCGTGACTTCGTGAGTTTCAATGTCGAGCTCCCATGCCCTTATCTCGCGAGTCCCTGAAATTGTGAATTACTTTATTCTCCAGGCCCACAACACAGTTATCGCCCTTCACCACCATGGCATGTGGTACATTCATGAGGCCCCACATCTCTTTTTAACGACGTCATCGGGTCCCACCTCTCTCGCTTCTCTTCTCGATCCACTAGCATGTGGTACATCTCCATGTGTCCACATCCATTCCTAGAAAAATCCAACGGTCATATATTTCTCAAATCTATGGCGCAGATCCTTTCGGTGTTTCGGGGTTTTGGGTGTCGAAAGTTCGTGCATCCACACATCTTGAACTTCCATTTGCCGAAATCATGAATTCACTGTCTACTAACTTACTTGATCCAATGGTCAAGTTCTTCTCCCACGATCTATGGTGTAGATTGTTTCGAGATTTAGGGTTTTTGAAGGTGTTCATCTCTTCTCACCTCCCATCTCCCAGAACGTCAATTTCTTCCTCAATCATACCTGCTATCTCAATCAAATTTTCCATTGATTTCTGCAGAATCAGAACCCCCAAATTACCGATGGAGGCCTAGCGCAAGCTACCTCTTTCTCTCTCTCTTCGTTCCCATGTGATCACGGGTCATGATCATGGTTCAAATAAACGTAGTGCCTCTTTGTATTTCGCGCCCCAACTTAAAGCTGACATCTCTTCCTCACATCAGACACTCATTACAGACCTGGAGATTCCTCGAAGGAATCTCATCCATTCATCGAGACTTATCCACATGCTAACATCTCGACATTATGGGTCGAGATTTATCAAGGCAAGAGTCCAAGTTCTTGTCAACAGAACTCCCAAATCCCCGATCCCTGATTTCCCCAAACAGGTAATCTCACGACACATGGCCTCCATCATTCGGATGGTATAGATATATTTCGGGGCTTTCATCCCTGTTCACTGGGGTTTTAACCCTCGGATATCACCTAACAGATCAACGACTGTCGGGTTTTCCAGCCGAGATCTAACGGCTCAGACGGTTCCTAACTAACTCGGGATTTCGCGTATTGCGATTTCCACACTCCTGTGCAATTTCCAAAGGGCTTTAAACCTTGTGCACACTTTCTAAATCTAATGGTCATGAGGGTTCACCTTCCCTCCCGAACAGATCCTAAAGCTCCTACAATTCTGGTGTGGAGTCCTCTCTCCCTGTGGACTTATACCACTGGCGGCAGTTTCATAACGCCACTATACCTCCTGAGCTTAAAAACTCGTCAAGTAACTCCTTGACACTTTGGAGAAAACTAGGGTCCGAAATTGGCCTTCCAGACCCAATTTCCCCTCACATTCTTGGTCCAAAGACCGCTCCACTGGCCCATCTAGGCTCAGTGTCGAAACCTTGGCTCTAATACCAAACTATAGCACACCTCTATGCTACCTTTTACATAAATCATACAGATGTTATATAATCCACATGCATTCAACAATTAAACACATTCAAGCTCAAAGTAAACATATTATCTACTGCTATAATTAACAATCCATAGAATTTCATAATAATTCATATACACATCGGAAATCATGATAACATAAGCAACACAGTCCTACAAAACATGACTAAGGCATAATCAGATACTTATCTTTTAACAGTGGTAGATTCCACCAACGAAGTGTAGGCCTTCCATGAACCTCCCAGCCTTAGACCACACTTCTCATCATCTCAGCAGTGGTTCACCCCCGAGATGGGACTAAGCTCCAGCCCAAGGCAAGGAATCCTAGGCTAGGCTGAGGTTACAGGGAAAACATCACATAAAATCTGGAAGGATTCTTCCCAGGATGCCATCTTACGCCCACTACTATCAGAATCGCATTCCCCACATGCCTGTTTCGCCCAAGAGTATACACCTTCACAAGCACATTCGATTGGTGCTAACCTCCCCCTTTGGGTCTTGGCAACAGGCCAAATTAGGAAGTCTCAGAGCCTGAAGCTGGTGCTGGACACTCTCTGGAGGAAACCTCTTCCAACAAAATCCACCTCCCTCACCTAGAGAGAGATCACACATAGGCTCAATCACAAATCATGCTAGCCATCAAGCCACGCACAATCCAGCTCTACGTCGTTACCATAGCCAACTGGAAATACAAACACGACCTCTCAAACAAGCTCAATCAATGGCTCGAGGCCTCACAATGATGGTTCACAAGAATGCTTGATGAGTAACTCCTGCAGGGGTCGACACAGACTCCACGACTCAGAACGGAGGGTGAGACCGAATCTTAAGACCAACATAGGATTTCCCACTGTTTCAACAATGACAGAATGGTTTAGGGTCTCGGCTTCAGAACAGAGCCTCCACGCATAGGTTCGATCAGTTGAAAAAAGGATGTGCACAGACTATCAATGACAATACTGGGTTCTCGAATCTCTGAAACACACAAGGTATTCTTGCAGAGGTTGGGTTGGTTGTACTGTTCAACGCTCCCTACACGCTCAGGTAGTCGGGTGGAATGGAGGAGAGAGACCCTTCATGACTTACCTCGTCTATTTTATTTGTGTGCATTAGGGTGGACACTTGTCACCCTTGAAACTGCATGTGTTCATCGTCATGCATTACCTTTCTTATGGTTAGGAACTTAGGATAAAACATAAATGGCACATGTTCTTTTGGAATAATAATAAAATATTATTCCCAGGCTTAAGCCCCCTAGGCTCAACACTTCTCCCCTTTTCCCAGCTTCCAGCCCCTAATTCCTTGCCCACTCTATGGATGCTTAGTCCCCCTTCACTCATTCATCGTGGTCGGTCTACACATGGTGGTGTTTATATTTTATTAATTGTTCTACGCGATTGCATATACAACAACAGGCTCCTAGCCTTCAACACTTAGGCTCCCTGGCCTAACAACACATAAGCCTCCAGCTTATAAGAACTCGGCTCACCAGCCTATAAATCATAATTACAATTATTTTCAGAACATGGTTCACTACGGGGCTCGGCCTTGGGGACACTACAGTTTCAAGTCAGGTATTTTCACAAAGCTTCTTTTTCCTCAATTCCCAACAATCACAGTTTCAAGTCCCGACAACAGAACCATTTGTTGGCATAGAGGTAGACCCAGGGTTCAACGCTACAACAATGCATCAACAAAACCCTAGCTACCGATCCTTTCGGCAACACCCGCAAAGTAGATCAGGTCTCACCCGAGGTGGAGGCAGGGGTGGTTGTAGGACTCCAGTGTCTACAACCTTAGCTGGGAGACATATTTGTGATTCTAATCACTTAACAGAGCACTCAATAGTTATATTTATCAATATTCAGTTCTTAGTTACAATGCAGTTAAACCCTAATTATAGCACAATGCAGTATTCAACCAAATTTAGCATCTAACAACACTTAGCACGACGGAATAGATCAGATCTAGCAGATTCAAGCACTAACAACATATATATAAATCATATCTAACATCCATCCATATTATTAAGCACATAGCATTAGCATATCTATCTATCATTCATCTATGTTAAAGCACTAAGCAAGTAAACATATAAATACATCAATACATCGCAGAGAGCAAAGAAACACAACATCTACGTGGTTCACCCCCACCCTGGGGCTACGTCTACAAACCCTTCATATTCTTTATTAGCTTCCTCAATCGGTTACATGTAGAGAGCCATAAAATCCCTACTCCACATAGGACAGGATATTTGCACACACCTCCCCATATCCTCCTTCCCCAAGCTAGGTCTAAGCACAAAGCCTTCCTACAATTACTTGCACTTAGCTCTGCAAGTTCTTAGCAAACAACAATCACACAGATCCAACTCTAACACTTAGCCAACTTGCAAAAACTACTTCTTACATTTCCTAGCCTTCTATTTATACATAAAAAATAGGCCTAAGCATGGGTAAACCCATGGGCCGACATTCCCATACCTGTTACATAATCTCAAATCCAAAAAAGGGCCTTAAAAGGCCCCAAGATCCCGTGATTTTTACTTCGTCTTGCGCTTCACCTTCGAAATCTTGTGGAAGTCCCAAAATTAGGTCAAACATGACCAACAATCCTCAAAACTTGGTCAAAGTCCAACAAAAGTCCAAGGAATTCCTAGAGAAGTTGTTATCAGAGAAATCTTAGCAATGCAGCTGAAGAAGTGTTATAGGAAATGTTGTCAATTATTTGCAGCTTATATGGAAGAAGCACCTACGGATAAGGTATCAAATATTGAATACCATGCAATATTAAAATATTTTGAGGATGTATTCAAGGAGGTACCTAGACTGCCCTCGAAGAGAGATATTGATTTCTCTATAAACCTGATGGCTAGAGAAGCTCCAGTGTCAAAATCTCCTTACAAAATGAGTACACTAGAGCAGAAAGAAATGCAATTGCAACTTGAATAACTTCTCAAGAAGGGGTATTTACGCCCAAGTGTGTCACCTTGGGGTGTCTCAGTCTTGTTCATGAAAATGAAAGATGGGAAATTGAGATTGTGCATCGATTTCAGATAGTTGAACAAGGTGACTATTAAGAACAAGTATCCTTTGCCAAGGATCAATGATCTCTTTGATCAATTGAAGGATGGCAAGATATTTTCAAAATTAGATCTCAGAAAAAGGTAACACTAGGTAAGGATAAAATATGAAGACATCATAAAGACCACCTTCAAAACAAGGTATGGTCATTATGAATTCACAATGCTACCATTTGGGTTATCAAATGCACCCGTTGTTTTCATATGCCTAATGAATGGTGTATTCAGAGAATATCTAGACAAGTTTGTCATATTATTTTTGGATGACATCCTCATGTATTACAAGTCATAGGAAGAGCATGAACATCATATGAAAATGGTGTTGCATGTGCTAAGAGAGCACCAACTATATACCAAATTGAGAAAGTGCTCATTTTATCAAAAGAAGATCCATTACTTGGGACATATCATTTCAAAGGATGGGATAGTCGTGGATCCTGAGAAGATAGAACCCATCAGAGAATGGTCAACGCCAAAGAATGTGATAGAATTCAGATCCTTTATGGGTCTAGCTGGATATTCCAGAAGGTTCATTGTAGGATTCTCAAGGATACCTCACCCCATCACTTCATTGAAAAGAAAGGAGAAGAAATTTCAATGGACAGAAGAATGTGAGAGAAGCGTCCAACAATTGAAGCAGTTGTTAACTAGTTCTCTGATCCTGAGGATTGCAGACCTGAATGAATATTGTGTAGTGTGTACAGATGCATGCAAAGAAGGACTAGGAGGAGTCCTCAATCAGAATGGGTTTGTAATATGTTATGAGTCCAAGAAACTGAAGGTTCATGAAACGAACTATGCAACTCATGATTTGGAGTTGGTATCCATAGTGCACGCTCTAAGGAAATGGAGGCACTACCTCATGGGAATTAGATTCCAACTGAGGATAGACCATAATGGTCTGAACTATTTTTTTGATCAACCAACCTTGAATTCTAGGCAGATTAGATGGTTGGAATTCCTTTGTGAGTATTACTTTGATATCAAGCATATCAAAGGAAAGGAGAACAAAGTGGTTGATGCACTCAACAGAAGAGTGCATGAACTACATGCTATGACCATTAGAATGTATCAAAATGATATTAAAGGCCAAATTTTGGAAGCTGCAAATGCATATTTGCAATACCTGGAATTGGTGGAAAAGCTACAACAAGGTAAGATGCTACAAAAAGTGGAAGATTATAAATTGGAAGCTGCTGGAACACTCTTGTTAAAAAAAAAAAAATATGTACCAAATTCCCAATAGTTGAGAATTATGATCTTGAAAGAAATGCATAATGTGCCTTATGTTGGGCACCCTGGATATAAGAAAACAATGGCAGCAGTGAAGAGCCATTACTTTTGGCTAGGAATGAAGAAGTAAATTGCAGAATACATAGCCAGATATATGGAGGGTCAGAAGGTTAAATCTAAACATAGGAACCCAACAAGGTTGATACAACCTTTACCCATTCCTGAGTGGAAGTGCAAAGCGGTGACAATGGATTTCATCATAGGATTGCCCAGAACCGGAAAGCAACATGATTCCATGATGGTGGTGGTGGATAAGCTTACAAAATTTGTCCATTTTATTCCATTGAAGACTACTCACAAGGCATATAATGTTTCCAATACCTATATGAAGGAAGCAACACGATTGCACGGTATTCCCAAGACAATTGTGTTTGACAGAGACTCGAATTCACCTCAAAATTATGGAAAGGGTTATTCGAAGGGTTCAGAATGAATCTAAACTTTAGCACAACCTATCACCCTGAGCCAGATGGACAAACAGAAATAGTAAACTAAGTGATAGAATATATGTTAAGAATGTATGTGATTGACAAACCATATAAATGGGAATATTATCTACAATTGGTAGAATTTTCCTACAAGAATGGGTATCTAGCATCACTGAAGATGAGCCTGTTTCAAGCATTTTATGGACGAAAGTGAAACACCCCAGTAAGATGGGATAACCCAGTTGATAGGGAAGTGGTTGGGCCAGAGTTTCTTAAGGAAATGGAAGAATAAATGCTCAAGATTAAGAAAAATTTGAAGGCTTCCCAAGATAGGCAGAAAATTTATGTTGGTAAGAATAGGACCCACATGGAGTTTAAAGTGGGTGATCATGTTTTATTGAAAATGAAAGACAACATAAGTTCCTTGAAGTTGGGAAACTTTTCCAAGTTGGCAGCTAGATGTTGTGGGCCATTTGAAATACTAGAACGGATTGGACCATCTTCTTATATGCTTGCATTGCCTGCATCCATGACTGTACATAATGTGTTTGATGTTTCATTTCTTAAGAAATATATACCTAATCCTAATCATGTGATTTAGGTGGAAGAAGAAGGCATCTTGTAGGTGTATTCAATGCATATACTGGATTGGAAAATCAAGAAGATCTGGAATTGAGCCACAGGGATTATAAAAGTCTAATGGACCTCGTATGGTCCCGAGGATGCAACATGGGAGCATGAAGATGTTATGTAGGCAGAGTATCCGTGTATTTTTGAAGATTTTGGAAATCTTGTTGTTATTGTGTAAATAAGTTGCACCAAGGAAAGTGCAAAAATAAGGGGAGGGGATTGTAATACCCCAAGGCTGAGCAACGAGTGGTCATAAGTTTATAGGATTATGTGTTTATTATGTTGGTGAGCCAAATGCTAAGGCCAATGAACTTGATTTTGTATATGTAAGTGCTCGCAACATTAATAAAATTACACTTTTGCATGTAGATTGACCACAGAGAAGAGTTATGGGGGAATAAGCTCCACTAAGTAGGGTAAGTAGGGGGGCTAAGTGTCTAGGCCTAGGAGCTAAGCTAGAAGGTCTTAACTATAAGGAAATAATATTTTATTATTATTTCCCAAAGGCTAGGGTTGAATTAAGTCATGTTGTCCTAAGTTACTGGGAAAAAGGGAACAATTGCTAATTGGAACTCATGTGGCTTCAGGAAGACATGTGTCAACCTGGGTGCATGTGGTTTATAGTTGAGGAAGCCAACTCGTTGGGGGTTCGCTTCCCATTCATTTGTTGCTTCCCATCCTTGCATCTAGACTAGTTTTGAGTTTCCTCACGACCCTTACGTTTCTTTGGAGGTCTGTCACCTTTCTGATTGACCAGGGATTCCTGCATTGAACTAGTTCTCCATCATCATTGCCTTTGTACCTAGTACTCACCTTTGGAATTCTGCAGTTGTACTTGAGTTTTTTTGTGTGTCTCTGGTGAAGCTGGATGCATTTGTGTTTGCGTGAGCCGTGTTGTGTCTTAGCGTTAGGCTATTGCCATTTTTGGTGTCCATAATTGTTTCTTTTTGTTGTCGTCATTCGTATGTTAAATGGATGTTGTTGTAGTATTTCTTAGGAGGTGAATTGAAGAAGAAGGTTGTCAGGCCTTTAAGAAAGTCTCCCAGGTGAGAGAGTTTGTTGGGAAGTGAGTCCTCTTGGAACAGAGTCCTGTAGGAACTACAGTACCCTGAGACTTCTGGTCAAGCCTGTTTCTAAAGCCCAAGGTAAGGGAGGTGTAGTAGCCGATGGACTTGTATTAGTGAAGGTGTACCCTCCTGGGGTGGATCAGGCATGTGGGGAATGAGGGTCTGTGGGTTGTGGGCATAAGTGGCTCCTAAGATAAAATATCCTTCCTATTGTTTTGTGCAACTTCCTTGTTGTCCTTGCCAATCCTAGAATTCCCTTGTCGGTGGAGCTTAGTCCCAAATCGAGGGTGACCCAATGTTGAGCATGATGATAAGTGTGGTCTAAGTTTAGGATTTTCATGGAAGGTCTGCACACAATTGGTGGTTTTACTCCAGTTAAAACGTAAGTATCGTTTCTGTGCTTAATTATGTATGATATGCATGTCTGTGTTTCTTGAAATGTATGATGTGTTTTGTTGCATGTGGAATTTCTATCATTTCCATTTGAATATGTACGGTAGCAGTAATTCTATGTTAATTGTTTTAAGATTCATTAAAATGGATGTAATATATATATATATATATATGTAAGTTCTGAGTAGTGGTGTTTCCCATCCTGTTGGTGGTTGGGGACATTACAATTTGGTATTAGAGCTAAGTGAATTTTGTGAGTAGCGGTGTTTCATGACATGTTGGTGGTCAGGGATGTTACATATACCCTCCCCCCTTTTATCTCTTTATATCTCTATACCCTCCCTTTGATCTATCTCCTCCTTCCTCTCACAATCAATCTCACTCTCTCTCTCTCCCCCTCCCTCTCACTATCTCTCTTCTCTATCTCTCATACATCTACCCCTCCACACATTCTCTCCCCCCCTTCCCCTCACTCTCTCTCTACCCGCTCACTATGTCTCCCTCTCCCTCCCTCTCACACACTCAAACATTCCTTGTGCATGCACCCTCTCTTTCTTTATCTTCCCCCCTTTGATTTTATGATATGTTCTTGGCCCTTGACCAAGTTTTGAGGATTATTGGTCAGGTTTGACCTAATTTTAGGACTTCGACAGGCTATCATAGGTGGAGCTCAAGATGAAGAAGAGATTGAGGGATATAGGCCCCTTTTAGGTCCCTTTTTGGGATTTGGGATTATGTAATAGGTATGCGATCTCGGCCCATGGGTTTACCCATGTCGAGGTTTATTTTGTAATGCATAAATAAGTAGCTAGGCGATGTAAGAGAGGGACCGAAGGACCTAGTAGGCCGGTGTTCTAAGTGATAGAGTTGGATCTACATGATCAAGAGTTGTAAGGCTATGTTCTTACTATGTACTAAGAACTTGCAGATCTAAGTGCAAGTGATTGTAAGAGGGCTTTGTGCTTAGACCTAGCTCGGGGAAGGAGGATCTAACGAGGTGTGTGTAGATCTCCTGTCCTAGGTAGAGTGGTTTTGGATGCTCTGTGCATGTAAGAAGATTGAAGAAAGATAGTAAAGAAGAGAAGAGTTGGTGGACGTAGCCCCGGGGTGGGGGTGAACCACGTACATGTTGTGTTGCTCTGCTTTGTGCGATGTATTGATATGTTTATATGTTAACTTTCTTAGTTCTTTGATGAATGATAGGTAGATCTGTTATTGATTTGTGCTTAATGGTAAGAGTAAATGTTGGATCTGACCTATGTGAATGTTCTTAGTGATTGAATCTGCTAGATCTGATCTATTTTGTAATTCTAAGTGTTTCTAGATGCTAGATCTGGTTGAATACTATGATGTTCTATAATTAGGGTCTAACTGCATTGTAGCTAAGACTGGAAATTGATGAATGTTAACTGTTGAGTGCTATGTTAGGTGTTAGAATCATAGATCTGTGTTCCAGCTAAGGTTGTAGACATCTAAGTCCTGCAACCATCCCTGCATCTACCTCGGGTGAGACTTCATTTTCTTCGCAGGTGTTGCCGAAAGGGTCAGTAGTTAGGGTTTTGTTGGTGCACTATTGTAGCATTGAACCCTGGGTATTCCCCTATGCCAACAAATGGTTCCATTGCCGAGATCTATGATCTTGAAAGAAATGAATAATTTACCTTATGTTGGGCACCCTGGATATTAGAAAATAGTGGAAGTAGTCAAGAACCATTACTTTTGGCCAAGAATGAAGAAGGAGATTGAAGAATACATCGCCATATGTATGGAGTGTCAGAAGGTTAAAGGTTAACATAGGCACCCATCAGGGTTTCTACAGCCTTTACCCATTCCAAAGTGGAAGTGGGAAGTGGCCCTTTATCCCATCTGTGTAATGTCCATTGTGCCCCTGCCATCAAGAGAAAAAGAGTTGGGAGATGAGCCAACCTAACTCCGTCGACTAGCTGATGTGGTCGAAGATCGCATTTGTCATGCACAAGTAGAAACAAAACAAGCCACCCAGGCCTTGGAGCGAGTACAAGGAGTACTCGTACAACAATGTTGAATTGAAGAATAGGAGAAGGTTGATCTCCAGAGAAAGTTTGAAGAAGAGAAAGAACAGATGCAACAAGAAAAAGAACAGTTGCTCGTAGAGCAACTCGAAGTGAAAGAAGTGGTCAACAAAGCCCTCCACTCTGTGAGAGGATTAGAACCACAGGAAGAAGACCGAGTCATGCATCGCATAGACCATCTTGTAGGAGCTATCCAATAGCTACAACAACGAATATCATACTTAGAGCTCCACACTGTACCCGACACCCCACAAGATGTAAGGGATCAAAGAGAAGCAACTGCTCGAAGTGAAGTTGATAGAATTAAAGTCCATGCCATGGAATGAAAGAAAATGAGTTATAACAGTGCCCAGAAGTATGAACGACTCACTGAGAATCCAGAATTTAAGGCACTGGACTCACAGCTACATGAAGTGAAGCAACAAGCAGAGACAATACAGGCTCAGTTGAAGCCCCTATCAATTGTGGAAAGAATGAAGCGATCCCAAGAGCAGCGCACTTACCAGCAACAGGTCCACACTATTCAGAGTAGAGTTATGGAAGTAACTCAGAGGCTCCAACTTGTATAGGATAACTCTTACCAACTGTTCACAAAGATCGAAGGCCAAAGAGAGGAACTGGAACAAGTCATCACTACAGTTGAACAATGCCTAGATGGACCTGTTAATGAAGAAGTAATAGAAGAGTTTGTTGAACAAGAGGTCATGGCACAGTAGCAAGTCGAAGAAGCTCAAGCCAAGATCGAGGCTTTTGAAGTAGAAATAATTAGACCAGAGTGACTTGGGACGACTCACAGGTGAGTGTTGGGGGCTTGTTGGCCCTTGACTAAGTTTTAAGGATTATTGGTCATGTTTGACCTAATTTTGGGACTTCGACATGCTATCAAAGGTGGAGCGCAAGAATAAGCAAATATCGCAGGATCTTCGCCCATTTTAGGGCCCTTTTTGGGATTCGATATTATATAATGGGTATGGGATGCCGACCCATGGGTTTACCCATGTTGAGGCCTATTTTTTAATGTATAAATAAGTAGCTAGGCAATGTAAGAGAGGGACGTGAGGACCTAGTAGGCTGGTGTGCTAAGTGCTAGAGTTTGATCTATGTGATCAAGAGTTGTAAGGATTTGTGTTTACTGTGTCCTAAGAACTTGCAGAGCTAAGTGCAAGTGATTGTAGGAGGGCTTTGTTCTTAGACCTAGCTCGGTGAAGGAGGATCTGGTAAGGTGCGTGCAGATCTCTTGTCCTATTTTGAGTGGGTTTGGATTCTCTATGCATGTAAGAAGATTGATGAAATATAATAAAGAAGAGAAGAGTTGGTGGACGTAGCCCCAGGGTGGGGGTGAACCATGTACATGTGTTTCTTTTTTTTTTCAATGTATTGATGTGTTTATATGTTAACTTGCTTAGTGCTTTGATGAATGATAGGTAGATCTGTTATTTCTTTGTTCTTAATGGTAAGAGTAAATGTTGGATCTGGCTTGTGTGAATGTGATTAGTGCTTGAATCTTCTAGATCTAATATATTTTGTAATGCTAAGTGTTGTTAGATGCTATATATGGTTGAATAAAGCGATGTTCTCTAATTAGGGTTTAACTACGTTGTAACTAAGACTAGAAATTGATGAATGTTAACTTTTGAGTTCTTTGTTAAGTGTTAGAATCACATATCTATGTCCCAACTAAGGTTCTAGACATCTGAGTCCTGCAACCATCCCTGCATATACCTCAGGTGAGAATTCATCTACTTCGCAGGTGTTGCCGAAAGGGTTGGTAGTTAGGGTTTTGTTGGTGCAGTGTTGTAGCGTTGAACCCTAGGTCTACCCCTGTGCCAACATGTGTTCTAAATGGGATGGTTTGACTACTATAGAGTCTCATAGTCCTATGGAGTCTATGTTTAAAAAGTTGAAGTTTCTTAAGGTTTGGATGTCTAGCTAGGAGAAAAAGAAAAAGAGCGAGGCAAATGCAGAACTAGCAAAGATTGATCTGAACTTGATGCTTTATATAACAATTTTCATGGAGGCTTAGAGAAGTAGGATGACAGAGTGATAATTGTAGAAAAAGAGCAGAGGAAATCGATATTATTGAGACAGGAAGAGGTTACTTAGAGGTAGAAAAAGTAGGATCGACTAGCTGGATCTCGAGGATAATAATACCAAGTTTTTCCATGCGTATGCAAATGCTAAGAAATAGGTAAATACTGTTTGGGGGATCACTAAAGAGGATTGTAATGTGATATCCAATGAATAAGGATTACAACCTAATCTGGTTATATCTGATCAACTTTCAATTTTAAATAATTATCCAAGAATGGTATCAGAGGAAGACAATTGTAGATTATATGAGCCAATAACCTTAGTTGAATTGTTGTTAAGTCTTAAAATTCTTAAAGTGTCAAATAGTCTTGGTCCTGATGGATGGACTGTGGATTTGTTTTTGTATTTTTTTTATATACTGGGTGATGATTTACCAGAGGTGGTGGAGGAGTCTAGATTTAGAGGAAGGTTGAGTGGAGCATTGAATGCCACATTCATTGCACTTATTCCTAAAAAGGAGAATCCCAGTTCTTTTGGTGATTTTAGGCTTATAACCTTATGTAATTTGGCATATAACATAATTACTAAAGTTATAGCCAAAAGAATAAAACCCATTTTGTATTTTGGTATATCTAAACAAGAATATGGTTTTCTGGAAGGAAGGAAAATTATTGATGCTATTGGGATTTTGCAGGAAGCATTACATAGTATCAAGACAAAAAATCAGAAAGATTTAGTGCTAAAACTTGATCTGGTAAAATCCTATGACAGACTGGATTAGGGGGTTTTTGAGGCTAGTGTTGTTATGGGTGGGAATGAGTCTTGAGGTTACTGATTGGATCATTGTGTAATATCCCCAAGGACGAGACCCTGTTGTAATTATGAATTGTAAACATGTTTTGTAGTCCAATGAGCCGAGTTTTGGTAGTCTTATGGGATTATGGGTTTATTCGGCTCGAAATCCTAACTGTTAAAGGCCAAGAGCCTGATTTTGTATATGTAATTATTCATATCATTAATAAAATATAAACATTGTTGTGTGCAGACTGACAACAAATAAATAGTGATGGGGGACTAAGCTTTCACAAGGTTGGGTAAGGGAGGAGGCTGAGTGTGTGGGCCTAGGGGATAATATAGTGGGCTTACCGCTAAAGGGGATAATAATTTATTATTATTTCTTGAAGGATAAGGTGGTCAATTGACCAAGTGTTGTCCTAAGTTCGAGGGAAAGGAATGTATGAAAAATGGAGTGCATGCAGCTTCAGGGAGACATGTGTTGAGCTGATCTCATGTAGTTAAAATCGAAGAGTCAAACCATGTTGCGTGGTTCTAACATTCGTGCCCATCCTTAGTCTAAACCCCAGACGTCTGTCATTGACCTCTACACCCTCACGTAACTCTGGAACTGGTAACCCATGAGTCAATCGTGTTGGGGGGGGTTCACGCATCCATTCTTCCATCCTCCGTCTCAGTTTGCTGGGATGCCCATCTGAACCCGTTTTGTGTCTGTGTCTACCCTTTGCATACTCACACGCAGTTGAGAAAACCACTTGGGAAGATGGTTGGATTCTATACTTCCATCCACAGTTTGAGACCTGAAAACCTCAGATGTTTGTCATTTACATACTTATACACCATTAAGAGAATTGGTCAGGAGTGGAAGGCCGACCTATGAGTTTGTGAACCCAGTGTATCCTCCATTGCAGATCCGAGTCAATACCTAAGTTGTTTTTGGGTGGTTGTATGTTGTGAATCATGAACATCCTGTAATTGTCTATGTTATGTGTGTTATAACCATAGGTTGTTGTGGCCATGTAGTTCCTTGGCTGAGTGTTGCTTGTTTTCGACGGTGTTCCCTGCTGAGCCTTGTTGTTGTCCTCCTTGTGTGGGAATGAATTTGAAGAAGAAGGTTGTCATGCCTGAGTGCAACACTGTCTCCAGGTGAGGGAGGTGGTTATGGTTGAAGGGGTAGGTTTTTCATTCCTATGAGCAACTCTCCCAGGTGAGAGAGTTTTCTTGGAAGTGGTTTCCTCCTAGAGAGAGTCCAACACCATCTATGTACCTCTGAGAATTATGGTCCGGCCTGTTGTTGAAGCCCAAGGGAAGGGAGGTTTAGCAGCCAAAGGACTGTCTTGTGTGACAGTGAAGGTTTATACTCCTCGGGTGGGACATGCATGTGGGGAATGAGACTCCGTAAGTAGTGGGCATAAGAAGGCTCTTAGAGAGAACTCTTCCAGTTGCACTTTGTAGTGTTGTTGTAACCTCAGCTTAGTCTAGGATTCCCTTGCTTTGGGTGGAGCTTAGTCCTAGCTCGACAGTGACCCATTGCTGAGAGGGATGAGCAACGTGGTATATGGCTGGGAGGTTCATGGAAGGTCTGCATGTAGTTGGTGGTCTTCTAAAAAAATATAAGTACCACGTTTATTTTCATTTACATGTTGTGTAATGGTACATATGTTGTAATTGATGAGTATCTCATGTATATGTTGTATATGCTACATGTGTAGGCTTACTTTTATTTCCTCATTATTATGTTATATATATGTAGAATAGTCATTCTATGTTGATATGGATGTTACAATATTGTATTAGAGCTTTAAAGGCTAAGTTAAGGTTGTGTTTGGTAGCATTTTGTGGTCTTTGGAGGGCTAGGGATGTTACAATATGGTATCAGAGCATGGTTACAACACTGAGCCTGGATGGGACATGTTAGTGGAAGTTGAACCAAGATTTTTGGAAGGAGTTGGTGTCAAAATGGACAAAACTCATGTTCTGACCCAAGGTTTCAACGCAGAGCTTAGATGGGTTAGGTAAGTGGTCATTGGAACTGAGGTTTAAGGTTGAAATTGTGCCTGGAGAAACCAATTTTGAACCTCATAACGTTCCTGAGTGCCAAGAGGTTACCATGGCTGTGTTAAGAAGCTGAGGAGGAGCAGTGGTATCATAAAACCATGACATAAGTGGTGTTGGACCATAGAGTAATGTTTGAACTGGTGAGGTAACGAATAAGTTTCAATTGTTTCTCTCATGTGAGTTGCGAGTGCAAGGACCACACAGGATGAAATCTGTATTGAGTTCAGAGAGAGATAGATTCACTGAGAACTTTGTAGGGCTCTACAAGGCGGGCATTGAGTGAGTGCAAGTGTGCACAAAGAGAACTCTTTGTCGAGTTCAGGGAGAAGAGTATCAGAGGAAGATACTCCCAGAGTTGTTGAACACTCTGTAGAAAATGCTCAACAAGGTGTGCTTTGGGTAGAAGGTTGCCAAGAGGGTATGAAGTTTTCCTTTGAAAGGAAACAGAAGGGCCGAGACCCTTAGGATACTGAGTAACTCAAAAATCTCAGAAGAGATAATGCAAGGAGTGCGTGGGAGACAAAATCATTCTCAGTCCTAAAGATCAGAAGAGATAACGCTTACGTGAGTGTAGACGAGACCCGATATACGGGCTCGAAGGAGGAGAAAAGGTCAAAGCCTTTGAATACTTCGAAAATATTCTAAGTCATAAGAGATCTAAACTGTTGGAGGTAGATCTCATTCATCCATTTAGAAGCATCATCAAGATTATGAGATCGATGGAGACCTCACATTGCGGGGATAGAAGATGCTCGATCTTTATGAAATCGAGGATGGGCCGCAATCCAAACCACGGTTTTGGAGAAAGGATGCATATAGGCTCAAGGTGAACAGCAGGAAGAAAATTAGTTTTGTCTCAAAACACCTTTGAGCATGCCCGCAATCATGTGTTTGCGTGAGGTCACCTCCCAAGGTCACTTCTAAGGAGGAGCCTGGACCATTAGATTAGTGTCCAGTAGAACAAAGGAAGCGCAAAGGAGAGGAACAAATCCCATCCATTGGGTTTGAGTGTGAAGGATGAGCAACCATTGGATCCAGAGGTAAGCACATGAGACTTAACCCTTGTATGCACATGAGAGTGCAAGTGTCAAAGTCCTGAAGTGATTTGCGATTGTCCATCATCAAGTCTGACAGGTGGCAAAATATCCATAACTCCAGAGAGAACAACTTCGAAAATCTGTGGTTGGGGAAGTTACGATATCGCCGAATACCGAAGTGTCTAAGCCACCTATGACCGTTTATCGTGTAGGAGGGTACGTGTCAACAGATCGTGAACTTCAAGTGAAAACACTCCTGGAGAATGCGAAGGATGAAAGTTTGAAAGTGCTAAAGTTCTGAAGGAGATCTCAATCGTTGATTGAGAAGGGAGCCAAATGACTGTTGATCTGGTTGAAAATACTAAAGTCCCGAAGCGGGAGTAGAGCCATCAATTTAGAAGGATGTGCTAAAGATGATCTACCATTTCAGAGAAATCTCTTCGAAAGAAACGAGAGGTTGAGAACTGAAACTCCCGAAGGTCAGATTCACAGAGGAAATCGTAGTCGTTGGTTTGGAAGGGAGCTACATGCCAACAGATCATGGAGGTTTGGGAAGGAATGTGAATGAAAATAAAGGAGGATAGATAACAGTCGTTGATCAAGGATCATCGCCGAAAGTGAGAGATCAATAGACAAGCTAGATTTCGGGTCTAGAACTTGCTCAGATGTTAAAAATATTAGAGCGGGATGCAATTTATACCACTGTATCACCGAAGGCATATGTCACAGCTGGAGGTGAATTGCAGGGAAAAAAGTGGGTTGGCCTAAAACCACTCTTTCCCACGCCCACAATCACATCTTTTCATGAAGACATATCCCATGGTCTTAAGAAGGAAAGGGATAATGAAAAAGGGGCTAGCGCCTGAAACTTGGAGTTTGGGAAGAGAGCAGGAATAGCCCGCGGGTCTGTCAGGACCTATGCCTAAAGGAAAAAGGAGTCCTATATATAATTGTTTTAGTTCTATAAGGAGCCCAAAGGATCGATCCGACTCAAAAGGAAGAAATTTCCTAGACCCAGAGGTCGTGCAACCCCGAGGAGATCAGGGGGGGGTCTACATCAATATGGATGCATAATTTTTCATATGTACATTCTTGGATATGCATATAACATGATGGTGAACTTAGAATAGTTCGTTATTATGAAATAATGTTTGAGTATGAATGAAGGATGGATTATGTATTCAGGAAAAATGATATAGAAGGGCGAATTATGTGGATGTTGTTGTTGCGTATAATTTCCATCGAGGTGAAGACCCATGAGGATTGAAGGAATGGTGATCAACATGATGAAGGGGGAATTCTGTGAGCTTCTACAAATATCAGTTGGTCAAACAACAACAAGTAGGTTTGTAACAACCATGCAGGTATGCATTTAGTTTTTTTTTATGCATATATGTTGAAGGGGATTGAGGTAAGCATTCCCTCAGTTAATTTTCAGTATTTAAATTGACATGTAATGGTTGGAGGCCTAGAGTGTGTAAGTGTTGTTGATGCTAGAACTCACTTAGATAAAAGGTCAGTTGCATTTTATGCTATGATTAGTTATGGGATCATAATGAGGTTAATTCAAGAGACATTCTCCTTACATAACAATGAATACCCATAGATCCATGAGTGACAACCCAAGAAATTGGAGGTATCACTTAAATCTATTATGGCAAGGTAAAAGAAGGTCAGTCCTGAAGAGTAATTGGATGTTGAAGAATCCAGAGTCTATAAAACAACTTGGTGTGGAATTTCATTCATCCAAGTATGATATTTTGTTAGTTGGACACAGGAAATTAATGAAAGTTGAAGGTTAATATCATCTTAGTTTGGGACTATAAATGCAAAGGCTATCAAGACTGATTTGACTAGAAAGTGCTATGGACAAAATTAATCATGCATAGTGATCACAGTGATAGCACAAGAAGATTCAGGAATCCGGGAAGAATTGAATACTTCTGGAATCGACAAGAAAATGTTTTATAGGGAGAAAGAAGTTGTTGCAATTTCTGTGGTAGCAAGTATGTTATGGCTTGTTGGGTCAGGCAGAGGAAAGAATGCTTGCATGTTTGCAAGTGTTGTTGGTGATGTTGCTGCATAAGGAGGGAAGAAACAAAAATTTGAACTGTTTGTTATAAGTTTGATAAAAGAAGCATGAAATCTTCTACTGTCATTAGACTTTTAGGTAATATAAAATTTATTAATGGTAGTCATGCAGGTATGCGTTTTATTACTCTTTTTGTATAATTGTTGAAATGACATTTAGGTAAGAATTTCCTCAGCCAAAGTCATTTTATAAAATCACAGGGTTATATTATTGAATGCATACCACTGGATGTGGTAAAGGCTGGAGGCCTGTATTAATTCAAATCTTCTTATCTTCGAATGCACACATTGACATATGAGAATGTCATGTTAATTTGGTTATGGGGTAATAACCAAAAAATTTAAAGATAAGAACTGGTTATAGGAATGAATGCCAATAAGATAGTCATGTATGAGACCAGGACATGGTTGGATATGGAAAGGTACGGATATGGAAAGGTTATGAGCCACACAGGTATTCAAATCTTCCTACCTTTAAATAAAACTTGGACTACAACTTTTTTGCTAACACTAATGAACACCACATAATTATATTCTTGGTGTAGTGTTTGGGTCGAAAAGGAAGGCATCCAATTAATTGGGAAGACAATAGGAAGTCTGTGGAGAATGTGTCAACACATTGGCCAGAATTCCAACTCATGGATAGTGAGATACATGACTGAGATAAAGAGCATTATGTAAATCAATACAAGGGTGCACTGAATAAATAGGCATTGAGAGTTGTACTCATGTCTAGTAAGGGGAAGAGTTGCACTCATACATGATGGAATTGTATACTTAAATGCACTTGGCTAAATGCATTTTGTAAGTACATGCATATATGTTTTTGGCATGGAAATAATTATACTAATGGATGAAATGTTGTTAACTCATGAAGTTGAGAACATTTCAGGAACTGTTAAACATTGCAACAGAAAAGTTGCAAGCCAGAGAGTCACAAGAATAGAGATTACAAAAAAATTTATGTTCAGAAAATTGAATTAATAAACTTACTATTATTAATTATGAACATTCATATGCATAGAATGATGAGTCATTCTATTTGGTAAATTGTTTGGTAATTGTGATTGAATTGCTAGGTGCAGGCAATTCTAGGATCATTGCATAAGGTGTTGTACATGTTGAATTATGATGTACAGAAAATACTGACAATTCTTTGCAATATGCAAGATGAAGTCTTGCAAAAAAATGGTATGCAGTTTGGTGCCTATGGAAAACCACAAGGATAGATGCATTCATAATATGGAAAAAACCAAGATGAATCATGAAATAGAATTTTATGTTTTGGGGATAAAAATTGAATTCACTTTCGAACTAATTGCAATTCCTAAATGAATTCTTTTATGTTCTCTCATGATAACTGCATGTGGGTGATGCATATGAGATGATTTTGATAAAATTTAGAATGTTGACTACAAAGAGTAGCTCGGGAGGATGTTGATTGGAGGCCTTTGAGGAAAGTTGGAAATCCTCGAGCCATAGTGCTCTAAGACTTTCGGTCCAACCTATTGCTGAAGCCCAAGGAAAGGGAGGTGTAATAGCTGATGGACTATGTGACAGTGAAGGTGTACACTCCTGGGGTGGGACAGGAATTTGGGGAAGGATAGATCATTTGTTGGAGTGTTGTTGAGGTTTCGTTGGTTGGAGTGTTGTTGAGGTTTGGTACCTTGGCCTAGACCATGTTGATATGGAAGTCTTCTCAATCAAAATATAAGTACAATTCTTTATTTATTGTATGTTGTGTATCTTGTATATAGGTTATAATGTTATTAAAATTTTCTATATATATATATATATATTTCATATACGCTTGCATTGCCTGCATGCATGAAGGTAAATAATGTGTTTCATATTTCATTGCTTAAAAATTTATATATACCTAATGCTAATTATGTAATCGATTGGGATATGATTCAGGTGGAGCATGAAGGTGTCTCACAAGTGCATCTAGTGTGCATATTGGACCATAAAAGAAAACATCTTCATAATCGATCCATAGGGCTTGTAAAGGTCTAGTGGACCTAGTACGGTCCTGAGGATGCAACATGGGAGCATAAGGATGCTATGCAGGAAGAATACCCTCATATTTTTGAAGATTTTGGAAATATTGTTGATGATGTGTAAAGAGTTTCACTGAGGACAGTGCAAAAATAAGGGAAGGGGATTGTAATATCCTGAAGGATGAGCCCATGTTGTATTTATGAATTGTAAACATGTTTTGTAGGCTGGTGAGATAAGTTTGGTAAGATGATAAAATTATGTGTTTATTGGGTTGGAGATCCTAAGTGTTAAATACCAGGAGCCTGATTTTGTATATGTAATTATGCAGATCATTAATAAAATATAAACATTGCTACGTGTAGACCGACCATGAAGAAAGAGTGATGGGGGACTAAACTTCCACAAGGTTGGGTCAGGGAGGAGGCTAAGTGTGTGGGCCTAAGGGATAATCTAGGGGGATTACCTCTAAAGGGGATAAAAATTTATTATTATTTTCTAAAGGCTTAGGTGGTCAATTGACCAAGTGTTCTCCTAAGTTCCAAGGAAAGGAACGTATGAAAAATGGAGTGCATGTAGCTCTAGGGAGACAAGTGTTGACCTGAGATCATGCAGTTAAAACCGAATATTCAAGTCGTTTTGGGTGGTTCTTCCATTCGTGCTCATCCTCAGTCTGAAACCGAGACGTCCCTTGTTAACCTCTACACCCTCACGTAGCTCTGGAATTTGTAACCCATGAGTCAATCATGTTTTCGGGGTTCACGCATCCATTCTTCCATCCTCCGTATAAGTTCATTGGGATGCCCATCTTAACCTATTTTGCATCTGCGTCTGCCCTCTGCATACTCACGCGTAGTTGAGAAAACCAATCGATAAGGTGGTTGGATTCTATACTTCCATCCATAGTCTGAAACCAAAAAACATCAGACGTTTGTCCTTTACATTCCTATACACTATTGAGAGAACTCATCGGGAGGGGAAAGACAACCTTTGAATCCATAAACCGAGTCTATCCACCATTGCAGAGACGAGTTAGTACCTAAGCCATTTTTGGGTGGCTGTCTACTGTGAAGCCTAAACATCTTGTAATTGTCTATGCCATGTGTGTTATAATTGTGGTTTGTTGTGGTCATGCAGTTCCTTGGTTGAGTGTGTCTTGTTGCCATCGTTGTTCTCTATTGAGCCTTTTTATTTCCTCCTTGTGCAGGAATAGAATTGAAGAAGCAGGTTGTCAGGCCTATGTCCAACAGTCTCTCCAGGTGAGGGAGGTTGTTATGGCTGAAGAGGCAGGTTGTCAGGCTTGTGAGAAACTCTCCCAGGTGAGAGTTTGTTGGGAAGTGGTTTTCTCCTAGAGAGACTCCAGCACCATCTATGGAGCTCTGAGAATTTTGGTCCAGATTGTTGCTGAACACCAAGGCAAGGGAGGTTTAGCAGTCAAAGGATTGTCCTGTGTGACAATGAAGGTGTATACTCTTGGGGTGGGATAGGCATGTGGAAAATGAGAGTCCGTGAGTAGTGGGCGTAAGAAGGCTCTTGGAGAGAACCCTTCCAGTTGCACTATGCAGTGTTCTTATAACCTCAGCCTAATCTAGGATTCCATTGCTCTGGGTGGAGCTTAGTCTCAGCTCAGGGGTGACCCACTGCTGAGCGTGATGAGTAGCGTGGTCTATGTCTGGGAGGTTCGTGGAAGTTTTGCATGTAGTTGGTGGTATTCTAACAAAATATAAGTACCACTTTTATGTTTATTTACATGTTGTGTAATGGTACATATGTTGTAATTGATGGGTATCATCTGTATATGTTGTATATGTTGCATGTGTAGGATTACTGTTATTTATGCATTATTATGTTATATATATGTATACTAGTCATTCTATGTTTATATGGATGTTAGAATATGGTATCAGAGCTTTAAAGGCTAAGTTAAGGTTGTGTTTGGTAGCATTGCCCAGTCTTTGGATGGTCGGGAACGTTACACATGGGGTGTGTGACTTCAAAAAATTATGCAGTCATGTTAAATGGAAATCCTACAACTTTTCTTAGAAGTTCAAGGGCACTAAAGAAAGGGTGTCCTTTGTCTCCCTTACTGTTTCTTTTAGTGATTGAATATTTAAGCGGAGCTATTAATGAGAAGGTAAGAGAGAAGAAACTAGAAGGAGTATCAGTTGCTAGAGGTCTTTAAATTACACATTTTATGTTCATTGATGATGTTATTATATTTGTTAATGGTAAGATAACAAAATGGGATATTTTAAAAGGAATCCTATACTTGTTTTGCAAAGTAACTAGAATGTCTTTTATCCCACATAAATCTTCTTTTCTAGAAGCGGGATGGAAGGAGGAAGAGTTGACTATGTTGAAAGGGCTCTTTCCTTTTAAGGTGAAACCAAATGATGAAGGATTTAAATATCTTGGTTGTTTTCTGAACCAAAATTTCTATTCTAGGATGGATTGGATTTGGCTAGTAAAGAAATTTGTGAAAAGGATAGCTAGTTGGAGTCATAGATGGTTGAGATTTGGGGGTAGAGTTACTCTTGTAAAACCAATATTGGAAAGCATACTTGTTTATTGGTTGTCAATAGCTAAAATCCATACAATTATTTTAAATACTATTAGAATAAGGATGTTTAGTTTTCTTTGGACGGGGAAAAAGACAAAAGAAGGCATCCAACTAATGAGATGGAATCAACTATCAAAACCTAAAAGGATAGGAGGGTGGGGCATAAATAATATTTACTCCTTTGGGAAATCTTTAGTAGCAAAGAATTTATGGAGTTGTCTTAAGAATCAAGGAATGTGGCATGAGGTGGTAGTTAAAAAATATGTCAAGAAGAAGTTAGTAGTAGAGTGGTTCAAATAGGGAAGGAAAAATTTGGTGGGTACTTCAAACATTTGGAGAGCACTTATTACATCGTTGCCCATTATTACTGATTGGTTGACTTGGAATCCTCGTAATGGGAAATACATCAAGATTAGATTTCATCCACTAATAGGAGCTCATACTTATTATAAATTGTATAGAAATCTGGTATTATACTTGAAGGCTAAAGGTATTGAATTTCAGGCTCAAGCAGGGATCCAAGACGGGGGGCATATTATGACTCCTAGATGGAAAATGGCAAGGATTTAGGAGTGGAGGTAGAGCTACTGATTGAATGGAATAACTATATAAAAGGGCTTGTAGGGTATAGTTTTGAGCTTAACAATGATAAAGATCTTTGCTATGGTCATGGGACACAAAATTTGGATAGTTCTATGCAAAACAAGCTTATGATATTCAGATGGAAGAATTTAATGGAGATTCTTCAGCTTTTTGGTACTGTGAGATTTGGTATTGGATGCTACCTTTAAAAATTAAACTTTTTGTGTGGATTTTACTTGAAAAGAAAATACTTAATTGGGAAAACTTATCTAAAAGAGGATTTGAGGGTCCTAGCAGGTGTGTCTTATGTGGGATAAGAGAGGAGAATTCAAATCATCTTTTTGTGGGATGTAGGTTCACAAAGGACATTTGTAGTAATATTTTGAAGAAGCTAAGGATTGAGAGCAGTTGGGAAGGAGAGAAGATAGGAGATTGTTATGAAAATTGGTTAAAGAAGAAGGAAAATTGGAAAGAGCTACCTGGTTTTTTATGATGGGAAGTGTGGAAACATATGAATTTTGTTATTTTTGAAGGAAGGCCAATTAGTAAAGAAATTTTTTGTAATAATATTCTTTAGGATCTGGGTGAAAAAATTGTTTCTCTGAGCATTAAGACGGATAGGATAGATAGGCCTCCTTTGCTGGATTAGGATCTAGTCGTGGGATTTTTTGATGGGGCATCCCAAGACAGGGGTGAAAAGTGTGGGGCTGGAGCTGTCTTAAAATGTCCACTGAAGGGTACTTTTAAGATTATGATGAACTATGGGAGGGGGACAAATACCATGAGTGAATTGTTAGCCTTGTGGTGCATTTTTTTTATTTTTTCTACTTATTTAAATATAACACAATTACAGTTGATTGTTGATTGAAAGTCTATATTAGATTGTTTTAATAATCTAAATGATTTACAGGTGATATCTCTTGGGTTCTAGATGAACAGAATTAGAAAGCTGAGCGAGAACTTTTCTCATTTAAGGGCACAACATATTTTCAGATCCTATAATAAGGTTGATTATCTCTAGGCAACATTACTACTTGAGGAAGATGGTATACACTTTGCAAGGATCTATGAAGGTGAAACATAAAATTTTGAAAGATTGATAATCAACTAATAGATCAACTAGGATCTCATATGATGTTTTTTGTACTAGAAAAATAGTTTTGTTGGATATGTATACATTGCAGGCGCAAGTGTTACTAGTGGAGGAAATGTATAAGAATTGTTTTATTTTGTTTTTTAGCCATGTGGTGAAAATGTATAAAAATTGTTTTGTTTTTTCTATGATGAAGTGGAGAATATGTGAATTATTCTCAAAATGATTGTAATGGGCCTGTTATATTATA
>SNQJ01S0000736.1:107271-166544 GCA_010110895.2 Picea sitchensis | reverse complement strand
AAGATCACTGAGAAATACACATTCACAAGAGACACAACATTTATCCTGGGAAACCCTCTAGGGGAAGAAAACCCAACAAAAGATTCCTTATCATAAATAGCTTATACAATGTTCAAGAGATAACTCAAACCAATATAGATAGTCCTCCCCAAGAGATGTTCTACTCTTCTTCTCCTCTCTCTAACTAGTAATTGCAGCTTGCCTCATAAGATAATGAGCAAGTGAGTTGTGTGTTAGAAGTGAGGCACTAGCCTCCTATATATACAAGACTGGCACGTGTGAAAGGGTTTCATTAGCAGGGCCGACCTCTCACTCTGGGTGGGTAAACCCACCTTTAAATTAATTATGGGTCTCAATAGTAACTGTTGGGGCCAACTTCTTATTCTTCCCATTATAATTGTCCGATGACCAATCCGCAAAAGGGGATTTGGTCTTAATACAATTACTGACATGATTAATCCATAATGGGGATTAATCCTAATAATAAAATAACAATAATAATAAGATTTCTCTTCGTAGTTACATGATTTCAACATCTTGGCAGGGTTTCTCACCCTTCTTCTATTGTCCGTGCTTGCCAAGAATAGGTACATTTCAGAGAATGTGCTTATGTCCGGATCTGCAAATCCCAGGTATTCAGATCAGAATATATTGGATGCAAATAAAGTAGCCAAAGAGATTATGAACTTGAATCTTACATCAACTGAAAATCACATGGGCGTTTAGATTTTATTAATTCAGAATATGTCTAAAACTAGTGGAGATGTATATTTTCACAAATTTATTCCTCCAGATAAGACTTTCAAACCATGACATTTTTTCACAGATTCTAGTTAGCAGTACAATGCCTTAGTCGGGCCATTGAGAGAGAGCCATCGAAGATATTGGATGAAATTGTGCCCTATGTGAACTCGTACTAATGCGGGAAATGGAAGAAACCGCATCGAGGATGGAGAAAGATTAAGACAATTTTTAGTTTATGCGACGAGGATCATGTTGTGTGAACGTTGAAGAGTGAAATCGCTTTCGTCTTCTCGTTGTTGAGAAATTCAACAAGTGTCATGTATATATGTATTCTAGATGATGCAGACCCCAATGGTCCTTCCTCAATGATAATTGCCTCCATCCTATTGTTGAAC
Source organism: Picea sitchensis (assembly GCA_010110895.2). Taxonomy (NCBI): domain Eukaryota; kingdom Viridiplantae; phylum Streptophyta; class Pinopsida; order Pinales; family Pinaceae; genus Picea; species Picea sitchensis. The sequence goes on along the minus strand of SNQJ01S0000736.1, from coordinate 165,405 downwards.
CACATTATGGACGCATGCTTGGCCCAGTCCATGGAGGTGTTTTAGCGAAGTGAGGTGTACATGTCCATTCTCTCGGACTCACACAACGTTGATTGTGAGAAGTGTGATTGATTTGTGATATTTTTTATTTTGTTTGAAGGTATGCATAGTTATCGCATTTAAGTTATTTGAAATTGAGTCACACATGTATTGGTCCACATAGATGATTTTAGGGGCTAAATTTTGCTTGTGGGCTAATTTTCCATGGTTTTTCAAAAAAAAACAATTTGCTATTGTAAAAACGATTCGCCGAAATTCTATAGGATAAAATTATTTTACCTTAAAAATCACCAAAATTTTATACAAACTATATAAAATCCTTAGAAATTTGAATGCTTTTACAAAATATCGCCAAACATTTATGGTTGGCATATGAATGACTAGTAAAATTCACCAAGGTTTCTACATTTTAAAATAAATTTCCATCCTTAAAATCATCCCTGGTAATGGAACACAAGTCTATGATATTTTAATGTAGTGGTCCTAGAGAATACGTAAGTATGTACCTGGTATAAGTTATGTATCTAGCCATTGTATACTGCTCTAATGTGAAAAGTTCGTGGTGATCTAAAAACCACTATGTAAAGGATGATTTATGGTCAAAACCACTTGAGAGTGCATGGTTGAGGGTAATCTGAGAAAACCCAGAGCATGGTTACACGTAATCCGAGAAAACCTGATGGATGGTTACAAGTAATTCGAGAAAACCTGATACATGGTTGAGGATAATCTGAGAAAATCCAGAGCATGGTTATGGGTAAGCTGAAAAAACCTAGGTTAATGATGATGTGATGAAGGGGGAGGTATCAGGAAGAATGGTTGAATGAACCATGTAGCTGAAAATGATTCATAGAGAACTGATGGTTACACCGGCTGATGACCCATGTATTCTGGTAGATGGATTTCTTTTTATATGGACGTCAATAATGAGATGTAGGTACAAGAGGAAGCAAATGAAGATATGACGACATAGATATTTAGATAAGTAGTTATTAAGAGAGACTGTTGGAATATATAATTCCTACTTATCTAATATGTTTTCTAATGTATTGAGAAGTAGTGCTAATCTCTATATGAATTGTGTGATCCTATTCTTAAGAGGTTGTTAGAGAGTTTGATTGGTGAGATCCTTGTTTGGTGTGTGGTTGAGAGAATATCTCAACCTCTCCATTTATCTTTGAAATAAGTTAGATCTGATAACAACTCAAATAATTTCAATATGTAAAGAAAATGTGCCTAGGCGCTCCATTCCCTAGAACCCCTTGTAAAAAAGGAAGCAGAGGGTGCCAATTAACAGTAAAAAAAAAAAAAAAAATTAGTATAAAACCTAAATTTAGTTAAAAATCTAAATCTAAGTCATTAATAATATGATGGATCATTATTATGTCAATTATTTTAATATTATCTTAATTACCATTTTTAATGATAAATAAATATCTTTTGTCATGCAAAGAAGATTTTAATCATCATTTTTAATGATAAATAAATATATTTTGTCTTGCAAGGAAGTTAAGGGTTGAAATCTCATCTCTTTTATTTATTGTGATTACTCAACAGTTTTTTCCATCCAGAACAATATTGGTGATGAAATTAGACTATTAAAATTAATGTATTTTAAATGGGACAATCAAGACCAGGGTAATTTTTCCTCCTTATTTACTTTTTCAGCAGGTTTTTAGGTGGTGCAGTTTTAAATTTCTGGTCAATCTCATCAAATTTTTGAGCATCTAGGGTGGTTTAAAATGAGATAAAACCTATGGACTAAGATTCTGAAATGCATAAAACTTTGATACATACGAAAATCAAACTACCCTGAAAATCTGACCCGATTTAGACCTTTAAAAACGTGGGTCTGTTTGGTCCGAAATAGCCTACTCCTCAAAGGTATAATAGATATTCCACGGGAATTATGTGACAATGGCGGGCGGCAGCAAGCCCGCCGCAGCGGTCAGAAACCGTGTGGTAGCGGTGGCGTACGGCGATTTCGCACTGTTTTGGCATAATCTTCAAAACATGCGGACGCCCGCCTACGGATATACCTCCTCGTATATAATAACAGATTCTATAATACTCCATTTAGTTAATTGTATGGATACAGAGGGACGAGGCGGAGGGGCAACTTGCAAGCGCATCTTGAATCTCGAAAGCTGGATTATCTCTCGGACGCACAGACAGAAACACGCAGAATGCGTAAGCGTCAGAATCAGCACTTTACAGGAACCCGCCAACGAATGAGGCGCCGGGCCTTTCACTTATTGGCGTGGACCCCCGTAGTCAATTATGTTTGTCTTTTTCGTTTATTTATGCGAATCAGTTTCCCAATTCAATGAACAACTTGCCAGTTTCTTGCTAAACAACTAATATTATCGATGGTTGTTCTCTGTCATTCAAGAGTCAGCTGACCGCTATTTTACATTGTGCTCATTATTATTGCGTGCATGGTCATGCGTTTTCTTATCTATTGTTATGGAAAACAACAAATTTATTCATAACGCAAACTGCAAGTGGAAGATTAAGATTATTCCAATTATTTGTCGGGATGGGTTTTGAGAGGTGGAACAACTTGACAAGTCGGAAGGGGTTTTGATGCTTTTAATTTTTTACCAATATGAAAGTAAAACCCTAGAAAAGGGTGGGGTGAATTATGAACACTACGGCTTTAAGCAAGACATTTCCATGATTTCCAATTTGGTTATCAAAATGCGTGTAGTGCATATGTCATTTACTACTTGCGAGTTTTACTACTAGTGCATATGTGATCTCTCATCCGCAGTAGTTTTAAATGCACTGTTACTGGATACACAATGGAATCACCGTCTCTTCCCAACATAAAGAAGTTGCACAAATGAAATGAAGAAAATGAAAAGACATCATTATCATAATCCAAGTTGCCGTTTGATCTCTTTCTTGCAAGTTTGGACTCTTTGAAATGATCATGCATTGTACACCACAATTCCTTCCTTCGTCAAATTTAAATTCACGAGTCACCGACTCACCATATGTATCAAGTGCGGATTGTCAATGATGATGATTGTCAATGATGATTGATTACATTACCAAGTTGAGATGGAATGATTATGGGTTGGTACCATATTTAAGTGCAACTGATGCAATCTCCACGTCTGATCTGCACCTTATTCTTTTCCGTTTTTTATTGAATCAATTACCTTGCTTTTGAGACAAGGTATGTCATTTCTTTTAAAGGAAAAATATTCATTTGATTTTTGTGTATTCTTGTCGTCAATTGAGGGTACTATTGTGGTTTTGATCATTTTAAATGTTCTTTTTAGATTGTAAAACAAAATGGCGTTTTTACCACCATTGCGCATTTTGATTTGCTTATATGCCCAATTTTTATAAGAGTTCGCAACCCTTACCTAAATTTCGTAAAAGGAAATACTTATATATATTGCTAGATATAATATCAAAACAATCATTCGGCGTAAGCACTTGTACTTCAAGGTCAAGAAGTCTTAACGCCTTCCAATCGACTCAAAAGGAATCCATAAATTAAGATGTTTTTTAACAAATAATGAAATCATTATAGATGACAATCCATGTTGTGATTTTAATACATGTGTATCGATTGGATTTTTACTATGACCCATTGTGTCCAATGTTTTCGGAAAGACAAAGGAGTATGAACTATAATTTAATAGTAAGTAGTTTTTCCTTCACTATAGTGTTATTGTAATTTTTTTATTAAATATAAATGATATACAATATTTTATTGGAATACTTTGTGATAATAAATTTGCTCAAACAAATACTAGAGTGAGACAAAGATAAATGAATTTACTATGGAATTGTCATGGATACTATATGGCTATCGACATGGTGGTTTCCATGAGTGTTATACGATCTTTACTTTCTTTGTTTTATTCATAATATCTCATTTTCTTTCTGTCCTTAAACATGGAAGAATAATCAAGAGTTAGGGTTAGGGTTCTTGCATCCTTCAACTCTCCATATGCCTCTTAGGGAAAACTTGTGAAATGCCTTAAGACATATATATCGTTATAATAACTTTACATGAACTACCATGAGAAAATACCATGTGCCCCTAAACCACCAAACATTAACCCAACATTAAATCACATTCAACAAACACAATTTTTTAGGTGGTAAAAAGATGACAATATGTCAATATTTTTATTCTTATTATTTGGAGGTAAATATTACAGTCTTCCTATATAACTTATCCAAGTCCACTCATCACCTTATTCAGGTCAACCAAGCACCAAGCCGCTTAAATAATTTTACAATTGAGTTCTTCGGGCTTTAAATACTCTTCATCACATATATTACCATGGGTACATAGTATGAGTTTTTCTCAATACCATGGGTCTGTAAACCACCAACAATAAACCCATTAATGAATAGTCAATCTTAACCCAACATAACTGAGAAATTCATCATAATTTGTTTATATCTTTGTAATTTATGTATAAAATTATCAAAGATAAAAGGAAAATTATATTTTTCTATATTGATTTCTTTTTAATCTCTATAAATCACACCATATTTTTTTAAATTATTTACACAACTTTCCTTTTTAGTATTCATTTAACATAAATCTTCAAAGTATGTCATTTGCTACATGTATTACTTTGTTGGACACACCTACCACACTTAGAGGGGGGGGTGAATGAGTGTGGGGATCTTTTCCCCAAAACTTCCCTCTTACACAAAAACTCCTTAGTTAACATTCGACATTTGTTCATTACTCATTGATGTCATTTATAATCAGTTAGATGTGAATACATATCAACAACATATCATCAACAAATCATCTCCACAAAGAACACAAGATGTATGTACATTTTTTTTTTTTTACTATGGACTTCAATCTGGGGGATTTTTAGCAACAACTGAATAGAGTACAACTCTACAAGAGCACCGAATCTATATGCAAGACTCATCTTACGTTCTCAACACCAATTGAGATGAGGCAACAATCCTCAACAGATATCAATCTGTCAACATAAACAAGTGCATCAACCATGCACCAACCTGTGCCTTTATTATGAAACAACTTTTGTAATCAACGTACCATAAACAAGTGCATCCAACCATGTACCAAGTATATACCAATCGTAGTATAAGAATAATAATAAAATGACTCATCCAAGATGTACCAACATCATCAACTATACACCTCATGTAATGTGCGTCAACTCATCAATGCCTTGTCTCAACCATGACTAGTTTTGGACTGGTCCAACAACCCAACTTGAAATAATCATAACTTTGTACTTGGCAATGGGTGAAATATGAAAGTGATACAAAATGTTATTCAGTGTGGTTTATGCAATTCCTCAAGTGGAACTACTTGGAACATCTAAGAAAAAAGAGTTATAACAAAAAATGACATAACTTGTTGAATTCTAGCTTATTCTAAGGAGCGACCTTGTAGAGAGCGTGGCTGCACAAAATATTCATTGAGTTAATTTGAAACTATTACAAAACATACTACATCTTGTACCCTAACCAAAAATTGAATTACCATGAAAATGAATTTGGATCTGTTTTGTAGAAGTTATGACGTTTTTTACTGAAACACTTGTTTTGACTAATTTCAGGACTAGCTACAAAACCCTATTTCCATGAGAGTGTAACTCCCAAAATACAATGACCCACAAGATGAATTTTTTACCAAAAGATACATGGCTGTATTTTCTCAATGACATAGCAATTTGCGATATGAATCATTATAGAAAAAATTATGTCGAAAATGGTGAGATGACTGTAAATAACACCTTAGAAAGCATCATGAAAGAATTTATCCTCCCTTCAATTCCATTATCTTTTCTTCCTTCATGAAACTTGGCTTGGATATCTTTTGGTTACCTCAGTCACTTATAGATATTCAATGCTCAAGTGTTCCACACCAAAATGCTCAGAAGCTCTCACAAGAAACAATCATCAATGCTCCAAAAGATATTCTCACGAGAGGCTCTCCATTGATCCACAGAAATGATGATCTACGAGGGCCATTGCTATCTTATTTATACATTCATACTCCTGGGTCCTTAACCCATTTCTAGGTCATAACCTATTTTCCTTATTTTAGGGTTAACCACTTTCCATAAATAGAAAGTTCTCCCAATGCTTTATCATTTAAATATTCCTTCTTAGTTTTTGTCCTTCTCTTGATTATTTAAATGAATCCACCTTGACTTTGTCACCTTACTTTATCATTTAAATAATGATTTCTTCTTTTAGGTCCTTAACCCATTTCTAGGTCCTTAACCTATTTTCCCTTATTTTTAGGGTTAACCACTTCCATAAATATTCCTTCTTGATTTTGTCACCTTACTTTATCATTTTATTGATCTTTTCACTTCTCTTTATTATTTAAATGAAATCCCTTGACTTTGTCACTTTAATTTATGCATTAAATAATGATTTCTTCTTTTTAGGTCACTGACTTCTCGACCTTGGGGGCTTCAAGCCTTCATGTAGGTGTCCTTCATCTTCGTAAGGACAAAACTCTCAAACCATGAGGAATTAAGTGACATTTTCACAACCACCTTGGAAATGGCGAGCAAACACTATCCATCTAGGATGGATTTCATAACAATTTCCTTGATCTTCATCTCATTATTCCATACAAGCATGGGTCCTCCAACCATTCTTCTGGGATAACTCAATCCGTAAAGCATCTTCCCGTGAGGGATTTCAACATAAGGGGACAGGGTTCATCCATTTGTGCACCTTATCAAGTATGATAAGAAAATAATGAAAGGGTCCTCCAACCATTCTTCTAGGATAACTCAATCCACAAAGCGTCTTGCTTCCACGTGGGGGCACCCATAAGGAGACCACTTTGGAGTTCATCCATTTATTGCATATATCAATCATGATAAAGACAATAACGAGGAAGTCATCTATACATTTTCCAACAATGCATAATATACCAATGAAACCACAACAATCCATATTCATCGTGTATCAGCGGCAAACTCTCATTGATCCATATTCATTATATCAATGGAAACTCATTGATCCATCTTCATCTATGCATTATCATCAAAGGAAAGAAATACATATTATATTACGCAGATATCAATCAATCAATCCTTTGACATCAATGAATCACTTGAAATCAATCAATGACATCAATCAATCAAACCATTGCCATCAATGACAACATGATCCAAAAAATATCCCCTTTGGCATTGATGGCAATACCAACGATGATATTGACACCAATTACCAATTATTTATGTCAACACCAATTACCAATTATTATAACATGTAGATGAGGCATGCTCTACATCAATATTCAATGTGACTATCTCTCCCCATCAATAAGTATCAATCACATCAATGTGTTTAACTCTCCCCTTGCTTGACATCAATGGCATAGGGCCATTCTCATCTTGGGTTGCTCCCACAATACGAGATACCCTTTGATATTCTCTGAATAATCTCTCCCCTTTGAACAGGGGATATCACTCACGAATTAATGTTGATACATCGGAATATGCTCCTCGTGACCATTGGTAGTCCCCACAGGAAATTATGCTCTATTATACTTTCTTCAAATTATGGGGGCTCTTTAGGTATGCATCTGATAAATATCTCCTCCTAAGTCCTTAGAATGGGAATTACTCCCCCTATGGGTATGCCTCTCCTATCTTTTTACTTAGAGATGAACATTGTGCTACCATATAGCGATCCTTGGACATGTTCGTACATCAAACTCATGCCATACCAAGCATCATGAGAGAAAGAATATGTCAACAATGAAATAAAGAATCATGAGAAAAATATCAACCAAGTACATCATGTACAAAATGTGCACTCATCATACAACACCTATGTACGCATCAACTTGTCGTACAATGTGCCAAGATATCATCCATGGAATTTATCAATCATATGCCTTTGTCGACAATGCCAACATGTGCATCTAGCAATATACCAACCATGTGCATCTACCAATATTCCAACTATGTGCATCTACCAACATACCAAACAATCTATCATATCACTCTTGATATGTCTTCATCATGAACCAAGTGCCATAATCAAGTATCTCAAACAAATGCCAATTGTTGTGCTAATCAAGTGGTACCAATGGTGTAGTATCATCAAGCATATTCCATCTATGAGTGTACCAAATATTTACATTACCATGCACCAATACCAAAATGATGAATCCCATATATGTATGCCAAATCCTCCATAAAGCAATGTGTCAATCAAACTTCTAGTGGTGCCTCTTCAATGTACTAGAAAAGTACCAATCATGCATCAACTATACATCAACAATGATGTACAACATGATCATCATCAACTCAGCAACCATATGTACCAATGTGTAGCCCAATCCATGAAAATGCATACCATGATATCAACATATGCTTCCAATAATACATCATAAAATATTTCAATGAAACTCAAATATGTACTAGCCATGTACATAGCAGGATCAACATCAATCCATACTCGTAATGGTGGTGTCATGCACTTTCGAGGATTTTATTTTTTACATAATCCAATAGATGAACACTTAAACACGCAGCTTAAATAGTGTCGGAACCTACAACAAACAATGGGACCACGCAGCAAAGTGTTATACCATCACATCAAGATGTAATCCATTTGCATAGCCTTTTTCTCAACGATTTACCACATATCATTGGTCTTACATTTTTAACAACTCACGTATGTACCTAACCTATACAAGGTCATCCTGCATGTACATGGTGATACCACTATCACTCGCATATGCTTCATTATATGACTTACTTGAGATTCCCTTCTGTCTTTCATTCCATTATGGTTGGTTTGTGTTCTTCACCCAATTTTGTAGATATCCACTCCTCAGAACTTGAGCTCTCAGAATCCATCTTTTCAAATATGTCTCCTTCTTACTTCATTCCTTATTTTATCCATGCTATGTGAATTCCTAATCATGGACTTTCTTCTTATGTTCCAGTCATGGTATTTGTGGTAAATCCATACGGTTATTAGCATCTCATAGTGTTCTGATTGAACAATAATGTTTCCTACTTTATCACATCTCCAACGTACCTCATGGTGTTATAAAATCTTCCATTATATCTCCTTTCATAAGATCTACATTCAAAATCTTTGTGACCATATCCATTACATGAATAACAATGCCCATGAAATATACTTTCATACCTTTTCTTTGGGTGTCCCAAGAATAGCTTCTTGATGTCTTCCTTGCTTTGATCTTTTTGAAATTTTCTTTTTCCTTGTATGTAGATGGTTTGTTTGCAACATTGTCTTCCTTCTTTGATGGATTTACATCATGATTCTTTGAGGTTCTTGCCCGGCGTTTATCTTCTCCTTTGTATCAAGACACGATTTATCATATGGTGATATTTGACTCTCCAAGATCCCATCCAATAGTGAGAGCTATTCAATAATTGTTTTGAATTTTCTACCTTCTTTATAGGGTCAACAATTTCAGCTTCTATCTTACAACATGACTCTTGATTTTCATTTATTTGATTTTTCAATGGTTCCTCTATTCTTGGCTTCTTCAATTTAGATCTTACAGATGGACAATAGTTTCAAAGCGTTTTCTAATATCATCATCTGTCCACATTTTTTTTTCAATCTTTAGTCTTGTGATTTATTCTTCCTTTTCTTCCTATTTGATTCTTATTTCTCTCTTTGAGCATTTCCTTTAACATCAAGATGTACCTTTGACTCCTCCTAAGAAACTTTTTAGTGTTATACGAAGATAGTTATAGTGTGTATAAAATGATCACTTCTATATCTATATAAACCCTCTTCAATTTCCTTTTGAAGTTCTAATAGATTTTCTTCTATTCTTTCCATGGAATAATTATCATCGGAAAAACTTTACTGTTGTTTCTAGATCATGTTATTCATCTAGAAAATTCAACATCATCACATTTTGAATCCAATGAAATCAAGAATTTTTGGAGATTCTTTACCTTCATTTGGGGTATCTTCAATATCTTCCTTCTTTCCAACATCATCACATGATGTTGGAAAGAAGGAAGATATTGAAGGAATCTCATATGCAATCAAGAGTTAGAAGGATTCTTTACCTTTAATAATCTTGTGGTGGTCTTCAACATCTTTTTTTTTTTTTTCTTTTTCCTTCTTGCTTTGATGTGTCTCTTCTAGCTTTAGCCTTAGATCCTTGTTGGAAGTGAATTGTCCCATGCTCGCTTTTATAGGGCTTGAAAGTCCACTAAGAATGGTCTTGAGGCAATGCATCATTCTTATTTCCTTCCCTTTGAGATCAAACTTTTGACTTGTTCTTCAATGGGCCGATCCACCAATGGTTGCCTTTGATACTTCTCCCATTGTCTTCAAATACACTCTCATATCTATTATCCAAATATAATAGTTTTTCTCATCAAGGATTCATTATTTCGTAATCCATTTGTGTGTCTATGGATCTCCATCTAGGATAGTTTCACCAACAATTTCCTTGATCTTCATCTCATTATTTAGCATACAAGAATGGGTCCTCAACCATTCTTCTAGGATAGCGCTCCAATCCATAAAGCGTCTTCCGTGAGGGCTTTCACCATAAAGGGGATCATTTGGTTCATCCATTTGTGCACCTTATCAATCACGATAAGAAAATAATGAGAGCAAAGGGTTCTCCAACCATTCTACTAGGATAACTCAATCTGCATAGAATCTTCCCATGAGGGATTTCACCATAAAGAGGACCACTTTGGGTTCATCAGTTTGTGCACCTTATCAATCATGATAATAATATAGTAATGAGTCATCTATACATTTTTTCCAACAATGCATCATATACCAATGAAACCCTGTGATCCATCTTCATCATGTATCAATGACATCATTGATCCATATTCATCATATCAATGACGCTCATTGATCCATCTTCATCTATGCATTTCATCAAAGGAAAATACATATTATATTACATCAAGCATCAATCAATCAATCCTTTGACATAAATCAATCACTTGGAAATCAATCAATGACATGAATCAATCAAACCATTGGCATCAATGACAATGATTCAACAATCTCTCCCCTTGGCATTGATGGCAATTCAACAATCTCCCCCTTTGGCATTGATGGCAATACCAACATTGATGTCAACACCAATTACCAATTATTGATGTCAACATGTAGATAAGGCATTCTCTACATCAATATTCAATGTGACTATCTCTCAGCATCAATAAACATCAATCACATCAATGTGATTAACTCTCCCCCTTTGACATCAATGGCAAAGGGACATTCTCATCTTGTGGCTACTCCCCTTGATTGAACTCTCATTGGGGCTGCTCCCCTTTCTTGAAATCTCCTTGGGGTTTCTCCCCCTGTCTGAATTCCTTTGATCTTCCTCTGAATAATATCTCCCCTTTTGAACAAGGGATATCACTCTGAAGTAATGTTGAAGATACATCGAACATACTCCCCATGTGACCATTTCTCCCCCTGAAATTATGCTTCTATGCTCTTTCTTCAAGTATATGGCTCTTTTCTAGGTATGCATCTGATAAATATCTCGTCCTAGAATCATGGGAAGAAGAATGACTCCCCCTATGGGTATGTCTCCCATACCTTTTCTACAAGATGAACATTGTGCTACCACATAACGATCCTTGGACCTATTCATGCATCAAAATCATGCCATACCAAGCATCATGAAGAAAAAGATATATCAACAATGAAATAAAGAATCATGAAAAAAATATCAACCAAGTACATCCTGTACAAAATGTGTTCTCATCATGCACAACACCTATGTACATCAACATCATGCAATGTGCCAAAAGATAACATCCATGGAATGTATCAATCATATGACTTTATCAACATGCCAACATTTGCATCTACCAATATGCCAACCATGTGCATCTACCAACATGCCAAACAATGTATCATATCACTCATGATATGTCTCCATGAATAACCAAGTGCCACAATCAGGTATCTCAAACAAATTCCAATTGTTGTGCTAATCAAGTAGTACCAATAGTGTAGTATCATCAAGCATATGCCATCTATGAGTGTACCAAATATGTACATTAACATGCACCAATACCACAAAATGATGAATCCCATATATGTATGCCAAATCCTCCATAAAACATGTGCCAATCAAACTGCTAGTAGGTGTCTCTTCCATTGTACTAGAAAAGTACCAATCATGCATCAACTATAGATAAACAATGATGTACAACATGATCACCTCATCAACTCACCAACCATATGTACCAATATGTAGCCTAATCCACATGAAAAATGAATGCACCATGATATCAACATATGCTTCCAATAATACATCATAAGATATATCAATGAAACTGAAATATGTACCAGCGATGTACACCAATAGATCAACATCAATCCATAATCATGGGTTAGTGTCATGCACTCGAGATTTTATGTTACATAATCCAATAGATGAACACTTAAAGTTGCAATGAATAGTGTCAGAACCTGTAACAAACAATGTCAGACCCTGCAACAAAGTGTTATTCCATCACATCAAGCTGCAATCCATGTGCATAGGCTTTTTCTAAAGAGACTGATACGTCGATATCAACTAGGGATGAGGACCGTTGATCTTGTTTCTAGTGTTTCAGAGAATAGTCACTCCGGAAGGTTGTTCATAGAGTAAAGTGAAAACACAAGGAACCTAGAGCTCTGAAGCACCCTTTGAGTAGGCACCTGGTCATAGTTGCGGTCACATGTAGTTTCCAGCAGGAGGGAAAAGGGGCTAAAGCTTGAGATTTGATATTTAAAGCATGGGAAGATAGAGGGAGCGCCCTAGGGGTTTGTGTCAGCACAAACCTACACCAGGTGGATTAAGAAGGCCCGAAATCATGAGTTGTAAATAGATTTGGCCCATATCTTGGCACATGGTTCCTCGAGGGGATTCTATGGTATCTCAAATATCCTTGTTCATTGCTTCGAGCATGGAGAAGAAATTAGAGGCATGTGGATAAGGTGTTTTGGGTCTAGAAGAGGCCTGAAGAGTTGATCTAACTCTGGTTATCAAACAATCATAGACCGGAAGGTCGCGCAACCCCTAGAGGAGAAGGGGGGCTTCATAAAGTGGTATAAAATCCTAGGAAAAGGTTTTGTTTGATACAATCAAGTGGTATCAGATCCTAGGAAAATGTTATGTATGATACCATTAAGTGGTATCAGAGTCACAAAATTAATTTCTATAGGAAAGAAGAGATAGTCTGATACCATTAAGTTGTATCAAATCAGAAAATTTGTCTGTAAAACATACGAAAACGAAGAGACAAAGGAGATAGTATGAAAACATGAAGTAGTATCATAGGTTTAAATTTCTCCTATAGACAACAGATGAAGTAAGGAAGAGTGTTGATGCTCTATGTGTGATTTCTTGCAAGTGTGCAGCAGTCAAGCAGACAACCAAGTGTGTTGTAGGAGAAGCTAGAGATAATCTCAGTTGTAGAGTAGATAGCAAGCAACCAGGTGGGCAAAGGAAAAGAGAAAACGACTACTGAAGGCCATAGGAGAGGTTGAGAAATAGGACATCGCCAACAGGAAAGAAAAGCACATATGGACAGGGATCTTAATGATATTAGAGAAGTAATGGAGGGTCTTTCATTGAAGATACAATAGGAGGCACATGTACATTGGAGATACGAGTGGCCCATGAAACATAAATCTAGGTGGCCTATCTAGAAGTTGTTGGCTCGAAGGAAGAAACAAGAGTTGAGGAGATGGATGAGGGAAACTGAAACCCTCGGTGGCACAGGGAAAGTGGATCACATATATGATACAGAAGTTGGAAAGAGCCTCAGTGATGAGGAAGGCTAGAGATCAATTGATCTCATGAACTTCCAGGAGGGAAGAGATGAAATTTCAGACTTCCAGGTGGGAATTAAGATGAGATCATCTAAAGATATCATAGAATTCTAGGAAGGCAGAGGTGAAGTCCCAATTTTCTAGGTGGGAAAGGGATAAGAGATGAAATCAAAGGTGAGTTCAGGTCAACAAGAAATACTCACAGAAGAAGAGGATCAAAGGAATATCTTTATCATTATAGGAATTAGGATATTCCTGCCAAGCAACCTAGTAGTGGCCAGTACACATGTTGAAGATGAAACAGATGAAGGATAACTAGTTGTGACTGTCATATAGGAGGAGAATAAGTAGACATCAAAATCTTCCTCGGGAGAAGGAGAAGAGTATTTAGCAAAATGGCTCAACAATTTTAGCTAGGAAGTTGAACAGGAGGTGATTGCAACACTAGGGTCTACAACTGAAGAGGAAGTAGACATCATAGATTTCACTAATCTATGTAAGAACTTGAGGCCCTAAAGAAAAGGATAAATATGAAGATTCAACACATCCAATAGGTTAAGTTGCAAATAGATGGACGAGAATTCCATTCTGAGGAGTAGCTGGAAGAAGCAGGAGATGTACCAGCAGAGGAATTGGCAGAAGTTGAGTTGTCAGAGGAGATCGCTGGACAAGAGTCTACTAAGGAGGCTGCAGAATCTAAATCTGTAGGGAAGTGGAAAATCAAGGCCATAAAAGAATAAAACAACAGGTGATATCAAGTTGATCTACCCATTAACAAGGAGGAAGTGCAGAAAGCCAATCTGTATGATAGGAGCTAGCTAGTGGACAAGCTGGACAGAGACATGGAGGAGATTAGAGAGCTGATGTTGAGATCGACACAAGAAATTGTCAGTAGGAGGAAGCTGAGAAGAAGGAATCCTAAAGTAGCAGAAGGGAAGCAACAACATCAGCATGCCAAAAGAGCCCAAGGACAACTCCAAGTGAAATTTTTGGATCTAGGAGGATTTCAACAGCTGAGTAGAGGAGCTCATGATTTTCCTAATAGTGGATTATGATGCAAGAGAATATCTCCACCTCAGAAGTGCACCAGCTATTCAACACATCCACGTGCATTCAAGGAGGAGAGAGAGGCCAACCCTCTCGTTTTTCCCTCAAATTTAAATTTTAAATGTAATTAAAGCAATTAAATGTTGTCAAGCTGATAGGGCCAATTTGATTCCTTTGTACAGGGAGTAGGTGAAGTCACCTGTATTAGGCTGATTTGGAAAATATATTGAGATTTGCCTCAGATATGAGAAAGTAAATGTTCATTCAATGTAATCTGCCTCAGTAGTTAGGCATTGTAAATGGTGATTAGGCACCATTAGATTAGTTGGAGGGAAAGGCACACAAAGCCCCTCTTGTAGAAATCATTGTAAATTATGCCCAATAGAGGTTGTTGAAGATTGAGAGAAATCATTGAAGCCGAGAGGGGAGAGCCGAGACGCAGTTGCAGTCTGAGATTTTGCACAAATGTATTGTAATCAAACATTCATCTTTATATAAAGAAGAGAATTTTTTCCTGCATATGATTCTCTGTATGTTTCCATGTATTTTATGAATTTCATCTGTGTGTGTTTATGAATGTATGTTGTAGATGCATGAGATAGGTTTCATTTGCAGGAGAAAGATATGCTTCTCTGTCTTTGTGAGTTTGCTGGATTATTTCTAGGTTCTTTAGTCTAAGTGTAAGGAGTGCATGACAAAGTGTTGAAAACTATGTGAGCCAATGCAATGAGTTCATATCTGAACTCTGCTTTGAGTTCAAAGGATAACGTGCAAAGAGTGCACACAAAAATAGTTTATAGACTCGGAGAGGAGCCTCAAGGTTACTGAACACCCTATAGGAGAGATTGTGTAGTGGAGGCACATAAAGAAGAATTGTTGGAGATTATGTAGACCTCTTCTAGGAGGGCATTGAGCAGGTGCAAGTGTGCATGAAAAGGATTTTATTTAGATTCCAAAGAGAAGGGTGTCCAGGAGAATATACCCACAAAGTTGTTGAATACTTTGGAAAGATATACAAGTGTGCATTGAGCAGAAGTTTCCAAGAGGGCACAAATATCCCTTCGAGGAACAAAAGGGAAAAAGACCTCTGATGTCCGATCAGTTGAAGGAACTAGAGTTACTGAATACTTTGGAGGAAAGAATGTGCATAGGAAGCATAAAAAAAGTTGCTAAATACTTCGAGAGACTCTACTAGGTGGAAATTGAGCGAGTGAAAGGTGTTAACGAGTGAACTTTGTTTAGAGTTTAGAGAGAATAGGATCAAGGAGAAGAAACCCACAGATTTACTAAACACTCTGTAGGATTAACCATGAGGGCTTTTATTAAGTGCACATAGTTCACAATGCCAATACTTATATGAAGTATTGGTTAAGTTATGGAGAACTAGAGTTGTTGACCACTACGAAGGTGAAGCTCTGGAAGGAGTGCATTGAGTGAGCCCAAGTGTGTACCAAGAGACAACAAACTTATTATACTGTAGGGAGGAATTCTACAAGTGTGCATTGAGGGAACATAAGGAGTGCGTTAGTGAACCTGAAATATTTTAGGATTCAGGAGAAGACTTGTGCAAGGAGTGCACCAGGCCAACGCTTAGAAAAAGTGTTGAAATTATGAAGTTGTTTTAAGGATCATTCGAGTGAAGGAGTGAGAGGAGGAGAAATTATTTCAAGATCAAAATCTCAGGAGGACGAGTGTTAAGTGCTAGGAGGGTGAAATAATTCCTTTGGAGAAATCAGAGGGAAAATTCCCATAGAATTCCAAGCAACTACAAGGCTTGGGAAAAGTAGTGCAAGTGTGCATAGTGACCCTGCACAGGGAATGGAGGCCAAGAACCTTTACAGGTTCAAATTGTGAAGACGGTTCTGGTTCGCAATGAAAAGAGTGCAAGGTGTGCACCAAAGGAATAATTGCCCCAAGTCCGAAGGCTCAAGAGGGAAAGCACAGATAAGACCCAAACTGAGAAGGCTCACAGGAGGTTCAAAGGATGCAACCTTTGAATACTGGTAACTTCTTCCAATTTGGGTGAAAGCAGAATCTTAGGAGGAGAAGTGACAGTAGCCATCATATCAACTGCAAGGGAGAGATATGGACCATGGAATACTATGTCCAAACACCCAAAGGAGCATGCAGGAGAAAGAAAAATCCCAACCATAGGATCTGATCATGGAGGAACAACAACTGTTGGATCCAGGTAAAGTGCATGAGCCTTAATTCCATTTTATGTGCACAGGAGAATGGACTCTCCAAATTCCCGAAGTTATTCAAAGTCGTCCATCCTCCAAAGAGATAGGTGGCATAAGAAATGAGACTCCAGAGCGGAAGTACTCTAGGAGTTCTCAGACAAACATAGTGTAAAACTGCCAAATCTCAGAAGCCCGGAGCTCATCCTAGTCATTGACGATAAGGAAAGATACATGTCAGAGATCCGTGTGTTTCAGAAGAAGAGCACTTCAAGGGGTGGGGGGGGTGGAATGAGGGGATTTTCTTTGAAGACTCTAGAAGTATGAAGTAGAAAAGAAGATCAGATTCGTCCATTAGTAGCGGAAAGGTGTCAAGACATCCTTCATTGCAGTGGATAACCACTTCGAAGAAATTGGGGTCGCATGGAGCAAGAACCCTTGAAGGCCAAAGCACCAGGGTTAATTGTGACTGTAGGATAAAGGAGGAAGCATGGTTCCAGATTGGCAACTTCAAATATTTGATCCTTCAGATAATTGCAAGTGGAGAATCAACCAAAGCCGAAATAGATCTGACTCCTTGGAGGCCGAGGACACATGGAATTCGATTTTGAACTTCATAGATTTTCTACTTTGGAGGTTTCATGGAATAGTGTTTTAGAGTTAAACGAAGTGTCGAAGCCCAAAGTTGTCTTGGACCGTTGATCCCAAAGAATATGTGGACCATTGAACTGCGAGGGGATGCATGGAGGATGGAGGTTCACTCTGTTGGAAATCCACTTAGGAGGATTTGTAGAGTGTGCATGTGGATTTGGCTGAAGCTCGAGTTCCAAATAAGGAGACCGAGCCATCAATCTCAGCTAGGGATGAGGACCGTTGATCCTGTTTATATGGTTTTGGAGAATAGTCACTCCAGAAGGATTGGTCGTAGTGTAAAGTGAAAACGCCCAGAGTCCGGAGATTTGAAGCACCCTTTGAGTAGGCATATGTTCATAGCCTTGGTCACATGTAGTTGTAGGCAGGAAGAAAAAGGCGCTAAAGCCTGAGATTTGAGATTTAAGGCATGAGAAGCTAGAGGGAGCACCCAAGGAGTTTGGGTCAGCATATACCTACACCAGGTGGATTAAGAAGACCCAAAATCATTGGTTGTAAACAAATTTGGCCCATATCTTAACACAGGGTCCCTCGGGGGAATTTTGTGGTATCTCAAAGATCCTTGTTTGTTGTTTCAAGCACGTGGAAGAAATTAGAGGCCTTTGGATAAGGTTTTGAGGCTCTAGCAGAGGCTCAAAGATTCGATCCGACTTCGATTATTGAACGATCGTAGACTAGGAGGACACACAAACCCTAGGGGAAAAGGGGGTTGCATCAAGAAAAAAACCCTCTATGCCTATGGATGCATCAATTCCTAGCCCCACCAATGACGCAGCAGTAGAGGAAGCATGTTCATTGGGTGCACTGTACACAAAGGTATTATCACATTTGATAGATTCATCATAGTCATTTCTTTATTTTATGACATCCTCAAATATTTTATATGTTCTCCTGTTTCTACAGGATTTGGCACTAGGCGATGGCACAGATTGTCCATATGGGATAGAAAAGTCACTAGGGTCACATGTATCATGTGTACAAAGTTAAATATCATATAATTCTAAAAACTTTTGTGTTATGTTTTTGAATTTTAGTATTTGGCACTAATAGTTTAGTTTTTTTCATATGTATGCAGGTCGATGATACGTTTACTAGGTATAGTAGTATTGCACCCCCTGGGAACCTGTGCATTGCTTCTGGATTTCCTTTCTCTAGGCATAGGGTATTGGAATCACTTGTATATCCTATGAGGGTCCATCACATCCCACATGCCTACCACCCACCCACCCCGATCATTTTTGGCCCCATTGAAAGAGACTGCCAGAATAGAGGTTTTCTCAGAGTAGGTTGTACAACCCAATGCTCCATCTGTCAGTGAATCTCCATCGATGCATGAGATATTCACGGTGAGATAATGAATTGAAGATAATTTTTCATGTTTTATGAATTTGTTTTTATGCATATTTTTTTAATTTTCTTGACTTGATCCTTGTGACTGATGCAGGGTGGAATTTAAGAGAGATTGGGGTCGTGGAGGAGGGTAACACCCTCACGATTGATAGTTTCATATGTTGTGAGTTGTCTTAGGTTAAATTACAAAGTATCAATTTGTATGTCTATTAATGTATTGATGAAAAAAACTTATAACATTGTTTATTGTTTCTGTAGTCTCCAGAGCATCGAAGGCCAAGTCTCAGGCAGCCAGATCATGCCCGGATCGGGCCCTCTCGAGGTGCATCCTTTAGAAAGAGAAGAAAGATAGATTTCAAGGATGCTCAGAGAGTGGCGAGGGTGGAAATGGTTAATGTTTGACCAACTACTACCATATCATATATCTAAGGCTACGCCCATAGATGTTTTATATTGGGGCACTTGTATATTGCGCTGAGTTGTCATTTTGTAAAAGTATCTGATTTATAATGATGTAAATTATATATATATATGTATATATATATATATATATATATATATATATATATATATATATATATATATATTTCGTTCATAACATATTTTTATAGATCGCATTGTTTCTACATTTGAAGTTTATGAACATGAATTTCAAAGTGTTTGAATTCAAAGTTTATGAATTTTATGTGTATCAATCCTTGATTTGTTTCTATTTAGCAATTATAAATGCTTGTATTGCAATTAAGGAATAGATTATGGGAACACACAATTGAGCTCAATGTTATTTTCTAGGAACACACAATATTCACCTCTATATATGCATGACATATATAAAATCATTTTGGTTATGTTTAACCCTTCATAAATTAGCAAAGACTACTAAAGGACTCATTAATGAAAATGTTTGTTGAGATTGTTTTGAGTGGGTATTTGTAGAAATTTGTTCAACACATGAATTATTAATAACATTTATTTAATAATTCTATGCTACCAAAAATATATCTAGAAAGCAATGCTACCAAATTTCTATCTAGAAAGTAATTCCTTACAAGTTTTCCTTCCTCCAACCTAATAAAAAAATAGCACATGTGAGTGGGTAAATTATGTCTCCGATAAATAGATTGGTGTAGATCAACTACTTTTATGTTTTTACATGCTAGTATAGTACATCTTTTATATAATCAATGATGCAATATCAAAAATCTAAAACTTGAAAAACATAATAATGAATTTTCAAATTTGATATCTATAATATAGTTTCATTACCTACAAAATGTATATATTGACTTGTAAAACCAATTGCAATTATTTCAAGTTGTTTCTCTCACACTATATTGATTCTGAAGTAAGCCATCACCTTTACATGAAATGAATTGTGTATCACACTAGAGGGGCTCTATTTATAGGTTATTTTAGGGTTTTAGTTGTCTTAGGGTTTTAGTGGTAGTTGTCTTAGGGATCCTCAAGTATGCATACCATGGTATGTATACCATTGCAATACCATTTGTATGCATAGGCATTGGTATTGATTTTGCATACCATTTCATACCATCGGTATCCACACCATTGGTTTGCATACCGGTGTATACCATTTGTATCCATACCATTTGTGTTAAAATGGTATGCATACCATTTTATACCATTGGTATCCTTACCGATGGTTTCTTGAACCATTAATTTTACATACCAGTGGGGTAATACATACCATGAGAACTGTATGTCGATATTCTTAAGTATAGGCATTACCATTTCATACCATGAAGCCATTGTAATGGGTATTCATACCATAATTATTACAAGGGGTATGCAAACCATTTATATAAGGTTTTTTAGGTTTTTAGTTGTCTTAGGATTTTAGTGATGATTTTCTTAGGGATTCTCAAATTATGGCATGCCATTGCATACCTTTGGTATGAATACCATTGCATACCATTTATAGGTAATTTTTACAGTTTTTAGTTGTCTTAGGGTTTTAGAGGTGGTAGTTGGCTTAGGGATTCTCTAGTATGCATGGTTTCATTTGTTCGTGGGATGAATGACATGCCGTTTGTTGGACCATTATGGGACCGTTGGGCTTTGGTTGTTGGTGGGACTCTTAAGTATGGTATACCATTTCATAGGTTATTGTTAAGGTTTTAGTTGTCTTAGAGTTTTAGGAGTATTTTTCTTAAGTTCTCAAGTATGCATACCATTAGTATGCATACCATTAACTTCATGGTATGAATACCAATGCTATGCAATGGTATACATACCATGGTATTACAATGGTATGAATACCATTGGTATGCATACAATGTTATGCATACCATTTATAAGTTATTTTAGTATTTAATTGTGTTAGGGGGTTTAGTGGTAAAATGCTTAGGGATTCTCAAATGTAACTACCATTGCATACTATTTATAGGTTATTTTGAGGGTTTTAGTTGTAGTTATAGGGATTACATAATTTATGCATACCATGAGTATTAGAATGGTCTTGGATATGGTATTCATACCATTTATATGTAATTTTTAGGGTTTTTAGTTTCTAGGTTTTGGTGGTGGTTGTCACCGAGGGGATTCTAAAGTATGGCATACCATTGATATCCATACCATTGCAGCCTGCATTGTATGCATACGATTGGTATGCATAACATTGTATACCATTTATAAGTTTATTTTTAGGGTTTTAGTTGTCTTCTGGGACTTTACTTGCTTAGTTGTCTTGAGTTCTCAGTATGCGCTGCATTTCATACCATTGGTATAGATACCATGTCTCATTACTGATAGGTATTCTTACGATTGGTATGCTTACCATTGCATATCATTTATAGGTTATTATTAGGGTTTTAGTGGTAGTTGTGGTGAGGATTATCAAAGCATAGGAATGCCATGGCATATCGTGATGGTATTCTTCATACTTGAGTATTGAAATGGTATGCATACCATTTCATACCATGGTGTCGAAATAATTATTACAATACCGTAATATTACAAAATGATGATATCTGACAAATGGAGGTATCCATTACCATGGTATTCCAAATGATATGCATACCATGAATATTCAATGGTAATAACTTCATGGTATTTACTGTTAATGCATACAAATTAGTATTGCATACCATGGTATTACAATGGTATCTTGAGAATTCGTATGCATACCATTACGCCTGTAGTATCCGCTGTGTACGTACCATGTTAATGAAATGGTAGCTACGACGATCTCTTGCAATGGTGTACATGCACCATTACGCTCATATGTAATGGTATGCATACCATTGCCGATACCAATAGTATGCATATCCACATGCAACGAGGTAGCGCTTCATTGTGATACCAAGGTAAAGAAAATGATATTGCCAATGTTATGCATACCATTGAAGTACCATGAATACATATCATCTTGCAGTACATGGTATGCATCTGATTCACGATACCATGGAATGAGAGTAAGTGGTAATACCATTGCAATACCATGAGTATGCATACGGTTGGTATGCGCCACCACATTACGTACCGTATGCATGCCATTTGGCTACTACGGTATGCAATGAGCAATGCATACCATTTGAAATACTATCTTGTGCGTACAATAGGTATGCACATCGCGTACCATGGTATGCGCCATTGTGTTACCATGGTATGAAGAATGGGTATGCATACCATTTCAATGCCATGTATGTATACTAATTGGTGTATACCGATCAATATCATCATTTCAATACCATGGTATGTATACAATTGGTATGCATACCATTCCAATATCATGATATGCATACCATTGCAATACTAATGGTATGCATACATGCGAATCCCTAATAAAACTACCACTAAAACCCTAAAAATAACCTATAAATGGTATGCATACTAATGGTATTCAATGGTATGCATACCATTGCGATACCAATGGTATCCATACCATTTCAATACCATGGTATGCATACTTGAGAATCCATAAGAGAACTACCACTAAAACCCTAAGAGAACTAAAACCCTAAAAATAATGTATAAATGGTATGCATACTAATGGTACGCATACAATGGTATGCATACAATGGTATGCATACCATTGTGATACCATGGTATGCATACCATTGCAATACTATGGTATGAAATGGTATGCATACTTGAGAATCCCTAAGACAATTACCACTAAAACCCTAAAAAATAAGCTATAAATGGTATGCATACCAATGGTATGCAATGGTAAGAATACCAATGGTATGCATACCATTGTGATACGATGGTATGCATAGCATTGCAATACCATTATATGCATACCAATTGTATGCAATAGTATGCATACTTGAGAATCCCTAAGACAACTACCACTAAAACCCTAGAAGACAACTAAAACCCTAAAAGTAACCTATAAACGGTACACATACCAATGGTATGAAATTTCATGCGTACAATGGTATGCAATGGTATGCATACCAATGATCTGCCATACTTGAGAATCCCTAAGACAACTACCACTAAAACCCTAAGATAACTAAAACCCTAAAAATTACCTATAAATGGTATTCATACCATTAAAATACCATGGTATGCATACCAATCATATGAAATGGTATTCATACTTGAGAATCCCTAACACAACTACCACTAAATCCATATAAGACAACTAAAACCCTAAAAATAAACTATAAATGGTATGCAATGATATGCCATATTTGAGAATCCCTAATACAAATAAAAGACTAAAAAAAAACTATAAATGGTATTCATACAATGGTATGCATACCATTGAAATACCATGGTATTCATAACATTGCATATCATTGGCATGAATACCATTGGTATGCTTACCTTGGTATTGTAATGGTATGCATAATTTAGAATCCCTAAAATAGCTACCTCTAAAACTCTAAGACGACTAAAACCCTAGAAATAGCCTATGAAATGGTATGAATACCAATGGTATGCCATACTTGAGAATCCCTAATAAAACTACCACTAAAACCCTAAAAATAACCTATAAATGGTATGCATAGCATTGTCATACCATGGTATGCATACCATTGTGATCCCATGGTATGCAATGGTATGCATACCAATGATATGACATACTTGAGAATACCATTGTGATACCACGGTATGAATACCATTGTAATACCATGGTATGAATACTATTTCAATACCATGGTATGCATACGATTGCAATACCAATGGTATGCATACCATGGTATGGATAAAAATGGTATGCATAACATGGTAGGGATACCAATGGTATGAAAAGGTATGCATTTTATGGTATTGGAATGGCATGCATACCACTGCATACCATTGTTATTCATACCATTGGTATGCATACCAATGGTATGCAATGGTATGCCATACTTGAGAAGCCCTATGACAACTACCACTAAAACCCTTAGACAACTAAAACCCTAAAAATAACCTATAAATAGTATGCATACCGAAGGTATGGACACCATTGGTAAGAAATGGTATGCATACCATTGCAATACCATCATATGCATATCATTGCAATAGCATGGTATTCATACCATTGCAATACCATGGTATGCATACCAATGGTATACAATGGTATGCATACTTGAGAATCCCTAAGACAACTAAAACCCTAAAAATAACCTATAAATGGTATGCAATGGTATTGATACCAATGGTATACTATGGTATTCATACCAATCGTATACCATACTTGCGAATTCCGAAGACAACTACCACTAAAACCTTAAAAATAACCTATAAATGGTATGCATACTAATGGTGTGCAATGATATGCATACAATTGCGATACCATGGTATGTATACCATTGAAATACCATGGTATACAATGGTATGCATACCAATGGTACGACATACTTGAAAATACCATTGCGGTATCATGGTATGTATATCATTTCGATATGATGGTATGCATACCAATAGTATGCAATGGTATGCATAACATTGCAATACCAATCGTATGCATACAATGGTAAGAATACGATGGTATGGATACAAATGGTATGCAATGGTATGAAAACCAATGGTATGCATACCATGGTGTGAATACCAATGGTATGCAATGGTATGCATACCAATGGTATTCAATGGTATGCATACCAATGGTATGTATACCATGGTATTTCAATGGTATGCATACCATTGCAATACCATGGTTTCCATACCATTGATATGAATACCATGGTATGCATACATAGTGTATGCGATGGTATGCATACTTGAGAATCCTTAAGACAACTACCACTAAAACCCTAAGAGGTATAAAACCCTAAAAATAACATATATATAGAGCCCCTCTCATGGAGGATACACAATTCATTTCATGTAAAAGTGATGGCTTACTTGAGAATCAAGATAGTGTGAGAGAGACAACTTGAAAAAGTTTCAATTGTCAACAAGTCAATATACACATTGTGTAGATAATTAACTGTATCATATATATCAAATTTGGAAATTCATTAGTATCTTTTTCAGGTTTTACATTTTGAATATCGCATCATTGATTATCTATAAGATGTACTATACTGGCATGTAACCACATAGAAGTAGTTGATCTACATCAATATTTTTATTAGAGACACATAATTTACCCACTCATATGTGCTAATTTTCTATTAGGTTGGAGGAAGGAAAATGTGTAAGGCATTACTTTCTAGATAGAATTTTGGTATCATTACTTTCTATATAGGATTTTGGTAGCATGGATTTATTGAATAAATGTTATTAATAATTGATGGGTTGAACAAAATTTACAAATACACACTACACAATCTCAACAAACATTTGCATTAATGAGTCCTTCAATAGTCTTTTTAGCATTTATGAAGGGTTGCACATAAATCAAATGATTTTATATATGTCATGCATAGATAGAGGAAACTTTTGTGTGTGCACTAGAAAATAACATTGAGCTCAAATGTGTGTTCCCATAAGCTATTCCTTAATGCATAATGCAAGTGTTTATAATTTCTAAATAGAAGCAAATCAAGGGATTAATACACATAAAAATCATACACTTTGGAATTCAAACACTTTGAAATTTAATTGTTCATAAACATCAAATGTAGAAACAATGAGATTCATAAAAAGCGTGCCATGAAATGTGTGTGTGTGTGTGTGTGTGTGTGTGTGTATACTCAACATCCTCTAAATTGTATATTTTTTACAAAATGGAAACTCATGCCCAGTATACAAGTTCCCTAACATAAAAAAACATCTATATCGTAGCCTAGATACAATATGGCAGTAGTTGGTCAATCATTGAGCATTGCCACCCTCACTACCCTTAAATCTATTTTTCTTCTAATTCTTGAGGATGCACCTCGAGAGGTTCTAGGCTTGGGCGTGCTTTTACGCTCTAGAGACTGCATAAACAATAAACAATGTTATAAGTTTTTTTCCTCAATAAATTAATAGACATACAAATTGATACTTTGTGATTTAACCTAAGACAACTCAAAACATATGAAACTATCAATCGTGAGGGTGATACCCTTCTCCATGACCCCAATCTCTGTGAAATTCCACCTTGCATGAGTTAGAAGGACCAAGTCAATAAAATTAAACAAATATGCATAAAAGAAAATTCATGAAACACGAAAAATTATCATCAATGCATTATCTCACCATGAATATCTCAAGCATCGATGGGGATTCTCCGACAGATGGAGCAGTGGGTTGTAAAACGGGTTCCAAGACAACCTCTATTGTGGCAGTCTTTGTCAATGGAGCCGAAAGTGGTGGGGGGATGGGTGGTAGACAGGTGTGTTGTGATGGACCCTCATAGGTTGTACAAGTGATACCAACACTCTAGGCTTGGATAAAGGAAACACAAAATAAATACCAAGTTGTTGAGGGGGTGAAATACTACTATACCTAGCAAATATATCGCCAGCCTGCATACATATGAAAAAAATTGAACTCCTAGTACTGAATACTAAAATTCAAAAACATAAACACAAACATTTTTAGAATTATATGATATTTAACTTTGTACAAATGATACATGTGATGTTAATGAATTTTCCATTCTAGATGGAAAATCCATGGCATTGCCTAGTGCCAAATCCTGTAGAAACAAGAGAACATATACAAAATTTGAGGATTTCATAAAATAAAGAAATTGCTACGTTAAATCTATCAAATGTGATAATTCATGTGTGTAAGGTGCACCCAATGAACATACATTCTCTATTGTTGCATTAGTGGTGGGGTTAGGCATTGATGCATCCATAGGCGTAGACGGTCTGCTTCTAGGATGCAACAACTGCAAAACAACATACAATCAAATATATATATATATATATAAATACACAAAATATGAAATAAATATATAGCGATGAAGAACAAAAAAAAAGTTAAGATACTAACCTCCTCCATGAAGCTGTGTTTTCCAGTGGGCTCTATAGGCCCATAACATGTCTTCCCACCACTGGAGAATCTATGAGTTTCACATGGGCGACTTTTATGTCCATGTTCCCTCTCCTCACTGTACTCTCCTATGCATGTTGATGCTCCAAACCCCCTATCAATGTCACTTGTATGCACCTCCGATCGAGATAGTGAAACAAAGCTACTATGTTCCACTAAGCTATGAGCCAATGCTGAGATGGCTAGTTGTACTTGTTGCAGGTTGTCTACAACAGGAGGATGTTGGGTCGGGAGGTCAGGCCTTCATCTAGGGGCACAACGACCTAACTCGGGGTCACACATGGCATGGTCGTGGTCCTGTGAAAACCCTCGACCCACCCCCTAGAAGTCACTAATGTCAAAGTAGTTGACATGTTTACCTATAATAAACTCAACCTATAATTTCCTCATAAAATATAAGGGAATATCCCTGTTATTACATGGAGGTTTATCAAAATCCATGTACCACCTATAAATCCAATTTTGACTAATCTTGGGATGGATGCACGTATCAATGTATATGAGTTTCCTGGTCAACGATAGTTCTTATCCATTTATAGGATCCCTAAAAATAGACAATATTCATTGTTTTGAAATGCCCAACTATTTGATTTGGTTTCTATCCAAACCAGTGCTATAATACTCATACACTCTTAGCCTATAGTCAGAAATATATGTCAATTTTCTTTGGGCACTTTTAATGGACTAGACAATAATGTACAAATAAGTGGAAAATAATACTTCGTTGGGCTCTCTAGTCTCCCTCAATTGTTCCTCAAGGTTTCTTAATATCACCAACCCCTCATCAATTTCATTGTTTACATTCTGTGGTGGTGGTGGTGGGTTGGGGTTTTGATCTTATTGGTTTTCTTGGGAAGGGTTTAAATTTTATTGGGGTTTGATTGTATTGTATATGCTACAATTTAACATCCATGACATCTAAATTAGTTTCTTTTTTTATTTAAAATACTAAATTACATTTTTTTTTCAATTTAGATTATTGGAAGCAATATATTAAATTACATTGACTAAATTGGAATAAATTTAAGATAAATGTATCATACTTGGACACACAATGGTGGTGGCGGTGGTAGTATCCTCTCTTTCTTCCTCCTCTCTTCACACTATTTTTCCAATGAGAAACGCAAGCACTATTTTGTGTACAATATGAAAAAAATCGCTCTTGGGCTGTTTTTAAAAAGACAATAGTAATAACACGCACACGTTGCATCAATCTTATTTGAATTCCAAAAATTAATTAACCCAAATTCACACACCTTACTTTCATGTTTATCGATTTACACTTAGATAAATTTTAACTCTAAATTCGAAAATCAATAAAAAAAATATGAAAATACTTGAATAATCAAAACCTATGTTATCATTTTAAATTGTAAAATAATTTACAAATTTGAAAATGAAAATACTTGAAAAATCAAAACGTATATTATCATTTTAACATGTAAAATAATTTATAATTTTTTCAAAGAAAATGTCTATCTCAAAAATTCATTCATTTATCCATAAGGGAGATGGAAGAAACATATTGCACACAAAAACTTCATTCACATTTTCATTAGCTAATGCTCGATATAAATACATTAACAATATAGTTTTCATATATAACTTCTTTTAACTTGTTGAGAGAATATCTCAACAACCTCCAACAAATCAAACCAACTGTAATATTGTAAGCAATATCTTTAACACCCTCTATTATTGGTTACATTACAAATATCATATAATAATTACAATAATCAAATTTCAACATACATATTTGTCTTGATATGGTCTTCAATAACACTCCTATCCACTCTGAAATATTTCGGTATATGCTCTTTTTTCTCCACAACTTCGAGCTTCCCTTTCAACTCATTTAAGATAACAAAGCTTCTAATGAAGCACATATCTCACTGAGTTTTCCAGACTAGCAGCCAAGTAACTCACCAAACTAGTAGCCAAAAAATTGTACTATTCTATGGACATTCTTCCATCTGTCGAACACATAACTCATTGAATCCGACATTTATCTAGGAGAGTAATCTAGATACTGAACATATCCAAAAGTTAGTCATACAAGTTTCCTTTTTACAAACTCACAATCTCAAGATAATAAATATACAAAACATAACACACTTTCACCACATATTTGTACACCACTCAATAAATATGCAATATATAAACTCCACGGAGAAAACAACTCCATGCAGCAAACCTGCACTACACCAAGTCTGCAAATAATAATCGCAATACATAAAAGAATATTATATCCATTAAAGAACAGATGAGAACTGCTTTTGTTCCCATTTACACCAAGGAAAGCTTCATAAATGGTCATTGTATGCACGCTGCAAGAACTGACAGTGTAACTTACATAGATTTGGATAAGGTTATGAAATTGATTAACGAAATAATCGACACCTTGTCTATGGTTGACCAATTGAAGGGACATTTTCATAAACGGATCCGCAACATAATTCATAGTCCAGAGTCTTCCATCTAGTGTTGTGAACATCAAAAGCATGGAGGGAAACCGACTCCAGTCTAAGGATTGTATGAACAATGGCTCACTGGAAATATTTGTTTGAGTTGTAATTGAAATCTGTAGTTTTAAAAATTGTTCAAGCATCCAATATAGCAGGTCCACTGAATTTAATTCAACATATATTGCAATTCGGGATGTCGTTTTCCTAATTTTGACAGCCTAATGATCCTCAACTCGTTGCATTTTGGAACGATAGTGATAGCTTATGTTACGAAAACTCCTTCCTCATGATATTACAGCAGCATAAAGCAACGATAAACAATGTCTAATACAAAACAATGGACACACAAAACTGAAAAATTACACTCCAAACTATGTTACTCTTCTAGGCACTCCCTTGAGGGAGTTAAGCCCAGAGCACTCGGCTCTGATACTAAGTTAAAAAATAGATTGCACACAAAAATTTCACACACCATTTGATTACGTAATGTTCAATATAAATATATTAACTAGCACAGTCACATAATTCTGATTGATGAACGCTGAAAGGCATATGAAACACGTCGAAAGGTATATGAAACACGCAGAAAGGCATATGAACCGTTTCTTGGCGTGTTGAATCTCACTTATAACAGTTTGTCTGGTGCAATCCCAAAAGAATTGGGTAGTCTGCGTCGCTTAAAACTTATTTTCTTGAATAAGAATAACTTGATATCGTCCATTCCAAAGGCTTTGAAAGGTTGCACGGCTCTCAGGCTGTTTAATGTGTCCTCCAATAATTTGACGGGGAGTATACCAAGTGATCTTGGACAATTGAAAAAACAGCGAACGCCGAAATTGTGATTGAAATGCGTAGATTGTTAAAACGCTTGATGAAAACACATGGATAGTGAAGAAATTCATGGTTAATAATTCAAACATGGTAATGGTAAACGTTAATCATTGAAAAGTGGCAATCATATAGTGCTATAGTAATTTCTTAATATGATTAGGTAAATGTTAAAAAGTAAACAGGTTAACGGATGCATTCAAAAATACAAGGAGATTATGAAGAGTAAATCACATTCATTGATTTGGGAGGATGACTAAGAATATTCCAGCATCTTTAATTGTTAGCCATTAGATTAGAATTTTGATTAATTGTACCCATTACCAATAGATATACGCCTTTCAACGTAACAAGATAGTTCTTAGATCTAACTTCTTCTAGTTTTAAGGATTGTTGTTGAGAGAATATCTCAACAACCTCCAACAAACCAAACCAAGTCTACTATTATAAACAATATCTCTGACAATTATTTTATTTCATTATTTCTAAGAAAGATTTAAAAAATCAAAACTTGTGTTATTTATAATGTGAACCCAAATTTATTAGTGAGAATATATTTTCTCTAGCAATCAAAATAATAGATGACATTGTGAGTTGAATGACATTGAATAAACTTGTCTTTATCTCTTTATTACTATATCAATCACACCAATTTTCCCCTCAACTTTATACAATAATTCTCTAAAAGTTATTTGCCTTAAATATAACAATATTAATTCTATCTTTTTTATCCTTGTTAATTTTAAAATTATACTATTAATTTATTCATTATCACCAACCTTATTTATCCTATTATGTTTTCCAATTCAAATGAATTAGTTCTTTGCATTAGCACTTTCTCACCATTTTGTCCATTATTTTTATTTTATTTTGATCTCTAATTATTGTCTTTCTTTTAAAAATGTTTGCTAATTATTATAAAATCAATCTCCATCATTAATTTGAATACTCTAACATTTGAATACTTTTTAATATCTTGTTAATTTTAACTAAGCAATACTTTTCATTAATGCTTCTTCACCATTATCATAGTTGACTTTATCTCATTATTATCTTTAATTTATAATTATTTTCTCTATTTTTCATTATCATAAAACAAATCTTTCTTATTAATTTTAATGCTCTATAATTTTTAATACTTTAATTTTTTTTTTATTAATTCTCTATTTTTCATTATCGTAAAACAAATCTTTCTTATTAATTTTAATACTTTATTATTTTTTTTTATTAATAGTATGCTTTGAAAAAAATTATAACTTTTTTGCCTTAAATATAATAATATTAATTCTATCTTTTTTATCCTTGTTAATTTTAAAATTATACTATTAATTTATTCATTTTCACCAATCTTATTTATCCTATTATTATGTTTTCCGATTCAAATGACTTAATTGTTTGCATGAGCACTTTCTCACCATTTTGTCCATTATTTTTATTTTATTTTAATCTCTAATTATTGTCTCCTTTTTAAAAATGTTTGGTAATTATTATACAATCAATCTCCATCATTAATTTGAATACTCTAACTTTTTAATATCTTGTTAATTTTAACTAAGCAATACTTTTCATTAATGCTTCTTCACCATTATCATGGTTGACTTTATCTCAATATTATCTTTAATTTCTAATTATTTTCTCTATTTTTCATTATCATAAAAAAATCTTTCTTATTAATTTTAATACTCTATAATTTTTAATACTTTAAAAAAGAATTCCTCCGTCTCTTTTAATATTTTTAATTCATTTTTTCTTTTCTTTTTTTCTATTTTTAATTATTTAATTTGGTCTTCTCAATTTCTTTGTATGGATTACCATTTCTCAAATAATTTACTATTATTTTAATATTTCCATTTTTTCTAAATGTCCTTATCACCTTGGCTAATTCTAATGGCTATTTCATTGCATTAATGATGATTCTCCAATCTATATATTCAAATTTGAGCACTCTTTTACAACATATCAACTTTTATGTACATTATTATCTATGAAAACATACATTCCAAAAAAATTGTAATAGTTTTGATTTTTAGATATTTAAGTTTGGATCATGATATTCATTTTAAAAATATATAAAAGATATGAATTAAATTCAATATAGATTCACAAATGTTATAATGAAGTAATACATGTAGCAAATAACATACTTTGAATATTTATGTTAAATGAATATTAAAAAGGAAAGTTGTGTAAATAATTTTAAAAAATATGTTGTGATTTATAGAGATTAAAAAATATATATATAGAAAATTGTAATTTTCTTTTTATCTTTGACAATTTTATAATAATAATAATAATCCATACATACCCTATCCCCCTTTGGATTTGAACTTGTTACCTCTTAAGAGGAAAGAGATGTTCTTAATCATTAGGTCCACTCAGGCTGTATACATAACATTACAAAGATATAAAACAATTATGATGAATTTCCTAGTTATGTTGGGTTAATATTGACTAGTCATTAATGAGTTTATTGTTGGTGGTTTACAAACCCATAGTATTGAGAAACCCATACTATGTAACCATGGTATTATATGTGATGAAGCGTATTTAAATCCTTGAAGAAATCCATTGTAAAATTCTTGAAGCTACTTAGTGTTTGGTTGACTTGAATAAGATAATGAATGAACTTGGCAAAGTTATGTAGGAAGATTGTAATATTTAGAATACAAATATTGACACATTGTCATCGTTTTACCACCTAAAAAATTGTGTTTGTTGAATATGATTTAATGTTGGGTGGTTTAGGGGTCCATGGGATTGAGAAACCCATGGTATTTTCTCATGATAGTTCATATAAAGTTATGTTAAGGGTATATATGTCTTAGCTTATTTCAGAAGATTTTCATAAGAAAAATATGGAGAGTTGAAAGATGAAAAACCTTAACCCTAACTTTTGATTATTCTTCCATGTTTGAACACAGCAAAAGAATAAGATATTATGAATAAAACAAAAAGTAAAAATTGTACAATATTTGTCTTAGCAAATTTATTATCACAAAGTATTTGAATAAAATATTGTATATCATTTATATTTAATAAAAAAATTGCAATAAAAAAACTACTTACTATTAAATTACAATTCATACTCCTTTGTCTTTCCGAAAACATTGGACACAATGGGTCATAGTAAAAATCTAATCGATACACATTTATTAAAATCACAACATGGATTTTCATCTATAATGATTTCATTATTTGTTAAAAAACATTTTAATTTATGGATTCCTTTTGACTCGATTGAAGGCGTTAAGATTTCTTGGCCTTCAAGTACAAGTGCTTACGCCGACTGAGTTTTTTGAAATTATATCTAGCAATATATATAAGTATTTCCTTTTACGAAATTTAGGTAAGGCTTGCGAACTGTTATAAAAATTGGACATATATTTCCTTTCTTTTGTTTTATTAACATTACATTACACATATTATTTACATTTTGAATTTATAAGAATTTCTAATCTATCTTTTTCCAAAACAAAATTACAATTTTTATTACATTATAGAATGAAAATCATGTTCTTATCGTGCTCAAAGCACAATATTTCATTTAAAATGTTAAATATAAACTTTCATTACCTTTTATCATATCTGCATGCTTTTTAATCTGAATTTCTAACTTATTTTTTTACAAAAAAAAATTCACAATTTTTATTACATTATATAATGAAAATCATGTTCTTCTGGTGCTCAAAGCAAAATACTTCATTTAAAATGTTAATTATAAACTTTCATTACCTTTTATCATATGTGCATGCTTTTTAACAAAGGCTGTGAATTTGTTTGTGTTTTAGCATAATGCGAAACACAATACTGTCCAAGAATCAGATGTTGATGATATCCTAAGAGTCTATAAATGTGTGTTGAACTCTAAGGTCACAGAAGAATCATACTAAAAGGTAGTTGTCAAACAATGATTTTTCTAGAATTTTCATTTTCCACGATGCAAATGAAAATTTGAAATCCAGTTAATAATTCTCAAATAAAGCATTTTCTGTGTTCAGTTGCAATCGAGAGCTAGAGGTTTGATCATATATATATTTTCTTTGGATGACAATGGTTCAACAGTATGAATGGATCAAGCGAGACCACTCCACGGATTATTTTTTATGGGTAAGACTACATCAACTAATGAAATGACAGTCTAATTGGAATTTGTACTAAATCATACCTTTAATTTCAGTTAGTTTTTACAGATTACATGTTGCAGTAAATTGTACCTTACTTTAAAGTTAATTCTTACAGATTACATGTTAATTCTAGGACTATGAAGCTCTTTATAAATTTTGAATGTATGATTGATGAGCATGATTATTAGTTTTAATTAAGGAACTTAATTTCCATCTTATCAATTCTTTCATAGTTGTTTGAAATATTTTCAGAGAGAGGCGATTCATCCTTTTTAGGTTATTCATCGTTCTTGGTAGTTAAGAAAACCAACTATGTCTCAAAATCTTAAGATTGACTTGGAATTCCAGGAGAATGCCGACATACTCAACAGGAAACCATAGCCTTTCTAAATTAGTAAGCCAACTAAGGATTCTCACTTTGTTAGTGAAATTGAGCCACTTCTCATGGAATTCGAGGTGAACACACAAACTCAACTCAACTCTAGAGAACTTAGAATTTGTTCCTCACGACTAAGTATTTCATCTTGCGATCTATCCTTACTATTCTAATTTACGACTTGGTGTTATGGGGTCATTTTCACAAGTACGAGCGTATATGCTTTGTATTTGAAAAAGAATGTAGATTGTTTCCAGTAAAGGACATCGATTGAATCGATACATATAATAATGTAGATAAATATAGCGCTCTCGTGCACATTGTGATCATAACATGGGATTCTCTCTCGACAATCATTGTGACATTGTGTCTATGAATTCATTTTCCATCATTTATAGATTCTTCCAAAGAAAACACGTGAAACTACTATAAATCTGGGAAGACAGAGTTAATAGCTTGGTTAGGGTTTGCAAAGAAGGTACTAGAGTGCATTTAGAGTCAATTGTGCAATAAGAAGTAGTTTGCATTTAGTTCAATAATAACTGGCGGTGACATGTGACAAGGCAAAGCCTTGCACACATGTTATCGAAAAGTCCTTAGCACAGCTCAAAAAGGAACATCACCAATCATGATAGCTGGTATTTCAGCAATTACCGCTCAGAGTGGTATCGAAAAGGCCTTAGCATAGCTCAGAAAGGAACATCACCAATCATGATAGCTAGCGTTTCAGCAATTGTCGATATGTAAATGTGCTCTTCCCCTCTATTGAGATCTGATTCAAAATAATGGACTGTGAAATTTGGCTAAATCTCAAAGTCTGAGAAATCATTAAATTTATATCTCGAAATAATTTTCCACAAATTTTAATACATAAAATATAAGTCACATTAACTTAACCAATTGACTAATGCTAAGAAACAAATGAAACATATGAACCTCATTGAATTTATTAAACAACCATGAATTACATTATTAATCATATATATGGCTATAAAAATACTCCTATTGATCATTTAGGAAGAGGTCTAAAGGAATAAAAGAACACTAAAAAACACATCCTTATGCTTACTTTCAAACATAAAAAAAAAAAAAATCCAGTAGAAGAAGAAGAAGCAAGAAGATGGAGATATGTATTTGCATATGAGAAATTATGCTATGTATTGAATATGTATTGAAGGATGAAAAATGTTGTTTTGATAATCTCTAACCTTTTCTTTGATGGTTCTCTCCTCCTTTTCCCTAGTAGTTAGGGTTTTTCTTTCTCTTGGAAGTTTTCCATGTGCTTCCTTTTTTTAATAAATAGTAGATCCTTTTCAATAAATGATTGATTAAAAACTTATTAATGAATTAGGTCAATGCAATCCATGTCTCCAAGTGGGACCCACTTCATTCCTTTTATAAAAGTTATTTAATAAAATTTTATTTTGAAAAAAATTGAAGTTCATCTCCTGAAAAACATCGATTATATTTTAATTTTCTTAGCATGATAAGTGATGTCTCAGCCATGAAAACACTTATAGAAATAATATTCATTTTTCTATATTTCCAATTATCCATCCTTAGAGAAATTTGGAGCTCTTTATCTCAACTTATAGCCCCGGGAAGTCGAGGTTGCAAATAGATTTCTCGTATTTTAATTTTTAGATATATAATCACCAAATTCATGCATTGAAACCTATCCCATTTTATTCCTTGTCAAATTAAATTTCCAACAAGATTTCGTTTTCCCGAAATAGATGTTTGGATCAAAATATATGACCTCTCTAAAATGGAGACTCAACTAATCTAGTTTGTGGGTGAATCTTATCCCTTGATTTAATTTCTCCTTTCTTAATCCGACATGCATTTTGGGGAGTGAATAATTAGTGTTTATAAGGATTACACCTCCATTATAATTCATGTGTGAGATAAAGGAACTTATGGATGTCTTAGTGTAGCTCTCATGCCTTAGAAAAATTCAGTCCTTGATAATATTTTGATCGCCCAATCAGCCTATGAATTCCTGATACCTCAGGTTCATATGTTATTGGAGGGTAGGTTCACCTTATTATCATGTGTCCCAATATGGTAGTTCCATGAATACTGAGAAGAAACTTAGGATAGGAAATAATATTAAAACATTAAATTGAAGGGTTTGTGGAGTTAGAAAATTAGAATGGGAAATAATATTAAAACATTAAATTGAAGGGTTTGTGGAGTTACGAGACACAAGACACGGGAAGATGAAAAATGTGAAAGGGAAGGGACTTACTCCCACATCAACAATGTAAAAAATAAACTAAGTCTAGGATGTGGTACACAAGACATGAGATAAAACTTAGTAAAAAGAACGAGATAAAACTTGGTAAAAATACTAAGTAAGAGAAAGGAAGGAAGACTAGGAGGAAATGATGATGGGGAGATGAAAATGTGAAAGGGAATTGGGGAGATGAAAATGTGAAAGGGAATTACTGCAACATCCACAATGTGAAAAATAAACTAAGTATAGGTTGCGGGACATAAGACATCAGATAAAACTCAGAAAAATATTGAAATAAAACCCAGTATAAAACTCATTAAAAATACAAAGTAAGAGGGAAGGATGCAACTCTGTGTCATGTGGGATAGGAGTAGGTTTGTCTTTCGCAGGGCATTCAAAAATCGACTAAGTATAGGACTTAATAAAAACCGACTAAGTATAGGACTTAATAAAAACAAAGTGTAAAACCCAATAAAATGACTAAGTCATGCAGGGTGGAATTTGGGTAACATAGAAGATATAGATGAAAGTTTAGGGTCATTGGATTGCGGGCGCAGGACACAAGACATGGGGAATTGTGGGTCTAGAACATATTGGACTCCCGCATCACTACTCCCAAGAAGCATAAAAATGACTAAGTTTAGAGAGAGTAAAACGTGGTAAGTCATGAAAAAAGACCAAGTGTTTGGGAGGTAAGTAGAAGGGTTACATGAAAGTAAGGAAATGGAAATAAAATATGAAGTGTAGAAAATGGAAATGGAAAATAGAAAATAATAATGAAAATAATAATGAAATTGAATAAGTGGAAATGGAAAATGGAAATAAATTATGAAAATGAACATGGAAATGAATAATAAAAATGGAAATGGGATAAGTATGGAAATGGTTAAATGTGGAAATGATTAAGTATGGAAATAATGAAGTATGGAAATGGTTAAATGTGAAAACAGTTAATTATGGAAATGATGAAGTATGGAAATGGTGTGGGGTATTGGAAAAATGTCTAAGTATTAATTCGGATTTATGAGCAAAACGAAATGAAACCACATATTTATAATATTAACATAGAGACACAGTGAATAATAACAAAGTTATAGTAAAACTTGGTTTCTATTAAATAATAAATATGCTTAAAACTGTAAAATGCACACTGAAAACAATCTTGTAAGAATGGTGCGAACTTACCTTTGAGAGGAGATGTGACAACTATGGTCATTCGTAAGAAGATGAGTACAATGAGGCTCCTAAGTCCTTTTCACAATAAGCATGAATTAAAAAACCCTATACACCCAAAAACCTAACCCTACGAGATGAAGCACCAAAAGTCATGTGGGCCTTGTTGGGGTAAGTTAGTACATCAACTTCCCGGGGTCATAACTTTTGCATACAATCTTCGTTTAAGGCACACGATAGCTCGTTCCAAAGGTATTGATGAAAATATTCATTTAGGGGGATCAATCAAATCCTTTGGATATATTTGAGGTGTATTATCATGAAAAAACATCGTTTAGGCCCTTGAAATGCCCCCAAAAGTTCAGGAACCGAAAAACTGCTAAAAATAGTAAGTTGCCAAAAAACCATTTTGATCCAGTTGGACAAGATGGGTGTCCACTGATATATTCTTGGATCAATCCTACCCCATTACGAGGAAATGGTCTCCATTGTGTTGAGTTTCCCCATTATATGAGGAAATTTATGTTGAATTTGGCCCTGGGTGAGCCACTTTCCTTAGTGCAAGAGTCGCCCTTCTTTGAAAGCCTGATAAAGCTAGATCCTCTATTGGTGATTTCCCTTGACATATGTGTCCATGATATGATCAATGGATTCATGTTCCATGCATTTATGGTTGAGTTATGTTGTTTTCAACTATTCTGCTATCTCCTAGGTGTCCAATAATGGTGAAAATAAGGCCGAAGGAGGTCAACATTGAATACTAGGTGCAAGCCAAGGAATGGGGGAAGGTTGAGATCAAAATAATTGTCACCAACTTCCTTGGTGATGGTGTAGGGTCCATAATGGAGTGTATGAAGCTTCTGATGAGGCCTTGTAAGGTGTTTTTTATGCAAGTGAAACCAAACATTATCTCCCACTTGAAACTGGTGTGGCAGTCGATGTTAATCATGGCACTACCTGTACTTGGCATTGAACTTCTATAAAATATCGTGAACTTGTTGGTTGATGTGATATATTTTCTCAATGAACCGGGTGACCTTATCAGCTCCAGCTAGAGCATGTGGCGAGTCTTGCTGGGTGGATGCAAGGGGTAGTGAAACATCCATGCGGCCCAATGGTTGAAATCCCAACCCCGCCTGAAAGGGGTTGCGGTCGGTTGAGATATGTATGGCTTTGTTGTATCTATGTTGAACATAGGGAAGAGTCTCATCCCAAGTGCATGGGTGCTTGGAATTGTACATGTGCAATATTTTCACGATTATCTGGTTGAGGACCTCGGTTTGGCCATCCATTTGGGAGTGGAAGGCAGTGGACTTGGTGAGATTGGTGTCTACAAGCGACCAGAGGCTCGACTAGAATGTGTTGAGGAAATCTCTATCCCGATATGTGATAATGGTTTGTGGGATCCCAAAGTCTACCCACAGTCATTGAAATAATATCTTTGTAGTGGCCTCTGCTTTGATTCTCTTATTGAAAGTGGCCAGAATCACCATCTTGTAAAAGCGATCAAAAAACACAAAAACACAGTCATTGCCCCACTTGGTGGATGAAAGTCTTGACATGTAGTCCATCGAGATGGATTCTCAGGGCCTATCAATGATTTTAGGGGCTAAATTTCACTCATGGGCTAATTTTCCATGGTTTTTCCAAAAATGAGATTCGTTATTTTAAAAATGACTCGCCCAAATTCTATATGATAAAATTATTTTACTTAAAAAATAGCCAAAATTTTATAAAAACTATATAAAATACTTAGAAATTTGAATATTTTTACAAAAATATTGCCAAATATTTATAGTTGACATATGAAGGATTAATAAGATTCACCAAGGTTTCTACATTTTAAAATAAATTTCCACGCTTAAAATCATCCATGCTTGTCAGGAGTAGGCGGAGGAGTGTATAGGCCTTGTTTCTTAATGGTTGGTTTTGCAATAGCGCAAGCAGTGCAAGACCAGATATACTTGTTGATGCCCTGTTGAAGTTTCAGCTAGAAGAAATGTCACTACAACATTGTCATTGTATTTTCCACTCTGAAGTGTCCTACCACGTGACTATAGTGGGATTCCCAAATTAGCTTCACTCACTCGCTTGAGGGAACACATATATGGCCCATATGGAAAAACAACCTTTCTTGAAGATGGAAATTGGTGATAATTGTGTTTTCACCCAACATCTGGTAGGTGTTGGTGTAACGTCCCCTCCGTTACAACAACAAAACAAATTACAATAGGTAATTTTTTTTTTTTTAACATTAGGATAATAAAATCGCCACACATAATTGATGTTATTGCAAGAGACAGGTTATCATGAATAATATGACACAATCATTGCATCATCACATAAACATAAATAGGAACACAGTTCAACACATCACAATCGATTAAAACCAAATATAATAATGAGCAACCATGTCACTAAATATAAAATAACTACCTTCCCAACCTATCCTACATGGTTAGGACCTCTAGTAGATATAGGAAATGCTCAATCCCAGGATTCATCTGATTTATTTTTTCCATTTAAGGTCTCAGGGCTGGTGACTGTTCTAAGGAAGAAGGAGGTGTCTAAATCTCACTAATCCAATCAAGCCGAAAATCAACTAGATCAATCAATCAATATTAGTCATCAATTATTCATGGTGCAAAGTAATGTAATTACTTTATTAATCATACACCAACACTAATTTTATGGCGCACGAGTAATCTAATCACCTAATTAATCATACATCAACATTAATTTCAAGGCAGACGAGTAATCTAATTACTCAATTAATCATACATCAACATGCTTTCAATGGTGCAAGAAAATCATAATAACCATCAATTCTTCACAGTGCAAGAGAATAACTACTTTACTTATTAAATAACTCAATCAAGTCAATGCAAACTAAGTAACGGAAGGAACATAAATACTTTAAACACACGAGAGCGTAAGTGAAATCCTCGTAACAGGAAGAAATCTAATCTAATATCAATAGTAAATTGCCAACTATTAACTCAATAATTCTTCCATATCCAATAAAGTACAAACCTCATCAGTGGAAAAAACATCAATCCTCTGGGAAAATGGATCTATTACTTCACATGGAAGGATTTGGACACATTATTATTATCCCAACAAAAGAGCAATAAACGTTGTATTTCTAAATCAACAATATTAACTACTTATATTATGCATACTATATTAAGGCTTGTATTTCCCATTTATATCATTAAACATTGTTAATATTTGTTATTTTAATTTTTGTATATCATTCCTTAATTTACTTAACACCTACTAGTTTCTTATCATAATTGGAACAATGCCATCAAATTAAATTATAAGTGATGACTCCTTATTCCAAGGATTCAGTCATAGATATCTATACTCTCAAAATACGTAATAGATAATCCTTATGAATTGAAAGATAATTTTTAAAAGTTAACTTACTTTATTTTAAAAATTTCTTCATCTTCCCCGGGAGATCTATACTTCCCAAGCACAAGCGACCAAGGTAGTATGTATCGTCGCTCGAATGAACGATTAATAAAATAAAAATTGAATTTAACCTCCAAATGAAGTTGAGGGAACCAACGCACAAGTCAAGATCTACAATTTAAATTTTCTCATCAATATTACTTGAGACAACGACAGGAGTTAGGTCTCGAATATCCTAGCTTGTTTATACTATGACATATTCAACCAAAGAGAGAGAAACTACATAAATTTTTAAAATAAAATACCATTACTTGTCTATCTCAGGTAGAATAGAGAAGCGAGATTATTAGTGAATACTAAGAGCAATCTAATTCGCACGAAAAGTTCTTGATCCAACTAATATCCCAATTTTGAAGTTAAATCTTCTCTTGGTGACAGTCAAGGTGCATACTTAATAATGCCAATTTAATCATTTTCAGAGTTTAAGGAAAAGCAAGTGCCATGAATCCGTTGGAAGTCCATTATGTTATTGCAGGAGCAATGAAATTGCTGGCAAAAAATTAAGAAATTGTAGGAGCAGTCAATCGTTGGAGAAAACAAGTTGGAAGAATATTCGCTACAAGAATTTCGATAAATTAAAACTCGCTATAGGAAACACGTCATATCTAAGGCCCATAAATTCGTTTGGGAAAACACATGGTAAGTCATGAAGATTGTTGAGTAAAGATGAAGGGTAAGATAAACAATCGCTGAGAAGGACAAAATGCAAGGATGAATGGATAGGGTAGACCCCATCCATCGTGGGAGGAACAAGAAAACGCAGAAAGAGAAAATTCAGTACAAGATAGTGAGCACATCAAAAGCACTGGAAAACAAAATCTCTGATGGTCATTTCACCCACAATAGGGGGTGATTCCCGACTTCTAAGGTATGGACAATTAAGGATAAGACTGTGATTTTTCTAGAGAAAACAACAAACTGATGGCAGAAGTAACCAATCGAGGTGTTCTCCTAGATCGAAGGATATATTTTGAAGAAAATTTGGATCTTGGGCACAAACGACCACGTCTAAGCTAAGGTAAGATTGGGGATCGAAAAAAAAGAACACTTTCCTAATCCCACAAAAATGGATCTGGATTGGCCTTGTCTTTGGCAGAATTCTGCAAGGACTCCATTGGAATTCGAGTAAGAAAAGAGAGTCTTCACGGACTTCCCCTCCAGAAATATTGCTAAAACTCAGAGAACACTAAATTTCAACGTATCCACTTTGGGCTCCCATATCAATCAAGTGCAAGATATTCGCGGATATAAATAAAACAAACACCCATAAAAAATCTAAGGTTAAATTCTGGCATTACTGGGCACTTTGCAAGATTTTGGAGAAAGGGTAATGAATGCATTGATAATAAGGGATATTCTATGTAGTTATTAGAGGAGAAGAATTCTAGCTATGAATGTTACCGGCTAAGACTACATTCAAGTTCAATTCGAATTAAAAATAAAACAGTGATTAACGATTCCTAGAGATCCATTCAAGATCAATTGAATTTAAATAAAAAGGGTGTCAAGGCGCTTCTCTATTAAATCTTAAAGTTCGAACGCATTTACGCAATGAAAAAAAAACTCAAATGTACAATTTAAATTCCCAATGCAATTACAACTTTAAGTAAAATATCGTAACCGACGACGAAGATGAGTGTGAAGATGATCCTTGACAACTAGCATTCCCTCTGAGCTCTCGCTTGCTAATCATTGAGACTTCATCGGTACCTCCCAACCAACGCTAGGGGTAGTCTTCTTTCCCCTTAACCCTTAGAGACGATAAGGGCCCACGTACACAACCATAATACTCTAGCACCAAAATTGTCTTGCAAGGAAGAGCCACCACTCTCTCTCAAGC
Source organism: Picea sitchensis (assembly GCA_010110895.2). NCBI lineage: Eukaryota > Viridiplantae > Streptophyta > Pinopsida > Pinales > Pinaceae > Picea > Picea sitchensis. The sequence goes on along the minus strand of SNQJ01S0000736.1, from coordinate 121,419 downwards.
TGGGTATTCCAACTATCACAAGTAAAAACAATCAATTTTTTTGCAGCATAACTTTACCCATAACCAGTGTGATCCATTTCTCATCTAGACCATATGTTTTATAGAATTTTCTCAATGACACATCCCCTTTGCACAATTAATTTGGTTTTTAATTAAATAATTTAGAATTATTTCCATCCTACACTTGTCACCCTTTCTCCAGGTTGCACAAGTAAATTCCTCAATTTATTTTTATTAAAGACAATTTCCCTCACCTTTCCTAAAATCACTCCTAAAATCACTCCTAGTTGTCTCTTTACTCCCCTTATTCCCATTTAATGACTGACACCTTACTAAATCTAATTTGAGTTAAAATAGGATTCTTCTCTAGTTAGACTAGTGTTAACTAGACTCTAGATTCCTTTCTATGCGTACACATTCTCTAAACTTTGTTTCTTTCTTATTTTAAAAAACTCCATTTTAGTTTTTCTTACACATATGTGCCTTAAATCAAATCTTTAGGATTATGTCATTTTGTTTAATTCTTGAATTTATTTACCTCATTCCCCTTTTGATTTAGTTAATAATTTAGTTTTAGTCTTCTCACCTAACATAGACTTAGTCTTAATTTTTGAATAGGCTTAGACTTTCACTTGGGATTTACAATTAATAATTTCAATCCTTAGTTAATTAATTAAATCTGACAATGCTTAATGATTTTACAAGATTTGATTATTCTCTCAAGGTTTTCTAGGCCACCTTGATTCATTGACTCAAGTTTTATTTCTGCGACTTTCTCTTCAAGACACACTTCATGCTCCAAGGGTTCCACTTGCCCTTGACTGGTTTTGGTATTTTTCCAACCCCTGGAGTTAGCACTCCATTTGAGAGACCTTGTGAGAGAATAAAGGATTCTAAGGAATAAGGATCTCTCCTTATTGCATGCCCCTTAGAAATATTCATGAACGAATATCTCAGTCTTCCCTCATGACATCGTGGATCTCTCAAACTAGGTAATAATTAACCTACAATTCAAGTCATGACAAGAGTTATAGTAGGTTGTGATAGGGACTCTAACACACATGTCCCTCAATATATGGTCTATGTGCATGGCGCCTTTACTCCTTATGTCAGTCATATTAGCAAGAAAACGTCAGCCTGTATTTATCAATGAAACATTATCAATGATCCATATACAAATTCATACTATAATCGATCCTATGTCACATATGCGTAAATGAAATACTCAAATCAATACAATCCACTCCCTGACTTAATCTGGAGTCCAAGGAGGTCCATTAATGCCATCGACATCCAGACTCTGTCAATGTCCTACACACTCAGGGAAAACTCGTAAATAATATCTATCAATAAGAATATATCAATAACATCAAATCATAATCAATCAACATCATCATAAGAATCCATAAGAGAAACAAAAAACCATGTAATATAATCGGATCAATTACACACAAGTGTCCTCAATGAATAAGTCGATAGCATGTGCTCACAAGAGCGGGATGTTACATACACCCCCTCTTGTTTTAAACTTCATCCCAAAGTTGTACAATATATAAAATGAAGTAATTAAAAGTGTCTGACAAGATCTATATGTCTAATCTATGAAATAAGTATAGCAATTTTTGGTGTATATCATATCCATTCTCCTAGGTAGTCAAGTGTGGACTGTAATTGTCCCACTGGACCTTGACCTAATTGAGTGTTCGACGTCGTAGTTGTCAAATGCAACAGTCCATAATGAGGATTGGCTCTGCCATGAGTTCACCCTCGTCTGACACATGCAAATAACTCATGTCAATCACATGTGTAGGATCACTAACATAATGTCGCAAAACAGATACATGAAAAACATCGTGCATACACCTCAAAGAAACATGCAAGGTTAGTCGATAGGCCGTGAGTCCCTTCTTTCCCACAACTTTGAAAGGTCCAACAAACCTAGGAGAGAGTTTAACACCCTTTCCAAACTTGATCAAATTTTTTTGTGATTTCACCCACAGGAAAACTCGGTCGCCAACTTCATAATTGCAGTCAACGAGATGCGCATCAACATGACTCTTCTGTCAATCTTATGCATCTTTAATCCATTTTTTAATCATTTGAATTCATTATTCCATATCTTGTGTCGCTTATGTTCTCACCAGGGCTGTATCCTCAATTCAATCCGAGATCAAAGGCGTCTGACACGATCACCCGTAAAGAAACTCAAATGGTGGCATCTTAATGGTAATTTGATAATTGTTGTTGTATGCAAATTCTACCAGTGGAAAGAACTATTTGCAACGTTTATGTTGGTCCATCACATACATATGCAACATATATTCCAAAACTTGATTCATTCTTTTGGTCTATGCATCTATCTTAGTGTGATATGATGTACTAAAGTTCAACTGTGTTCCCAAGGCCTCTTGGAAACTGGTCCAAAAATGTCTTGTAAATACCAATCCTTCGTCGGATACGATCCTTTTTGGGATGCCATGTAATATCACAATATCGATGATAAAAACTCGAGCTATGTCTGGTGACTTATACACCGTACATACAGGAATAAAATGTGCACTCTTCGTCAGAGTGTCAACTACCACAAAAATCGAATCATGTCGTCTTTTCGTCAATGGCAATCCAACAATAAATTCCATTGAAAAGACCTCGCATTTTGATTTTAAAATGATGTGTGGCTGGAGTAATCCTGTCGGATGTCTATGTTCACCCTTCACTTGCTGACATTATAGACATCTCACCACGTAGCTAACTATGTCCTCTTTCATTCCTTTCTAGAAGAATAAGGGACTAAGGTTTTCCCTCATCTTCGTGACTCCTAGATGAGCCATGTACACTACTCTATGAGCTTTGCTTAATATCAAACTTCTCAATTCATCATTAGGTGGTACGTAAATATGATTATTATACCTCATCAATCCATTTTTGTCCAATTTATAACCTTCAAACCTGGGTACCATCATGGTGTCTTGTCCGATATTTTCCTGAACCTCTTTATACCAGTCATCATCGAACTGTATAGTTAGAACCCTTTCTTAGAGATTTGTCTAAAGAGGTATCAAAGAAAATATGCATGGCCTCTGACTCAACACATATGAAACTATGTCCATTGTTCCTTTTATGTAAGTAATCTCAAAATTGTATTCGCTAAGCAATTATGACCAACACCTTTGTCGCGTGTTCAAGTCACTCTGCGTAAATATGTGCTGCAATCCACCGTGATCTATTTTTAGTTCAATTTCCTTTCCAATTAGATAGTGTCCCCACACTCTCAAGGAATACACAATATCCAATTACTCCAAATCCTACGTTGCATGGTTATTGTAGTGTACCTCAAATTTGACATAAAAAAAATAAAAAATTATGGGACATTAATCTCCAATTTCGTTTAATAGATTTGTAGAAAAGGGTAGATAAATTTCACTCTGATCATAGATTTATATTCTTCCAGTCACGTGAGGACAATCCTACACTAGACTAAGCTAAAAATTTATATAAGGGGCTCTTCAAAATTTCTATCACCTTTCTTCAGCACATATATTTTTTTTCATATAGATATTAAACACATATACATATATCCATCTATATGGTAATGTACATTTAGGATTTGAGTCCTAACTTTCCCTTTTAAAATTTGATTCTTCATGCCTATGTGCAATTCTATATCATTGAACTTGTAATAATAGAACACCTACCAAAATGAATGTAACGTCGGGCATTATACCCTTAGTATAAAACACATAACATATCATAGGTTAGAAATACAATTTGACAATGTCTGAGTCATTTAAACGGATTTTCCTTATGGATTCAGTCGTGGTTAAAGCTCTTTTATTCATTCAACTTTAAAGGTTTAAATAAGGCAAATCCCACGTAAAAAACCATGTTCAACTAAATCTTAACTAAGCTTCATCTCACCGATAGAGTTAGGGACTAACTAGTCCCAACTAGATAGTCATGAAGTGACTGTCATTAATTTCATTTTTTTGTTGATAAGGGAATGAGGTGTACCTGTTAGAGAGGAGTTAAGGTTCTGCTCTTGTGAGTTAACGGGGTCATATATGCACCAGTCTCGATGGTCCTTCCACCTGACCTTCCTCAAATCACATTGTGCCAACTCTGCCCTAGAACATCGCTCGACCAACCCCGTACCTTTAACGTTTACTCTGCATAGTACAGGCTCCTCTTAGGGTTAGGCAGGTCTTTCTTTGTCTTTGTGGACTCTGAAAATGGCTCTATGTTTTGTTTCCTCGGCGTGGAAGGGATATCATCTTAGAGGTCGTTGCTCAACAGAACAAATGACATCAACCTATGTTTTTAATAGGCTATCATGTTTTAAAAAAAAAAGGAAGAACAAAGTTTCAGAGGTTCGTTATGGTGAAAGCCATTACCATTCTGTAATTCTTATTTTTTATTTTTTTATTTACATCTTCTCCTCATCAAAAGTTCTTGAATTCCTTTGAGATTCTTATTGTTTGGTAAGAAACTTGGGTTACTCAGTTCTTTCTATCTCAGTCCTTTTGAAGGTTACGACACTCCATATTCTTATTCCAACTCAAGGTCATTGCTTGCGTAGTTCCTTTTTTTTTTTTACACAGTTTGCAACTTAGGGTTTTATCATATACTGCTATCATTATTCTTTTTGTTGTTAACTTGCTTTTTCACATTACAGTATGATATTGAATATTTGTGAGGTTCTTGTTGGATTTGACTGTATACCTTGTATGTAACACTTTAGATCGTTTTTTGTTCTTTTTACTTCATGAAGGTGGAGTCCACCCTTCGACACGTCACTCAAAATTTTATATTATGAACAAAATGTTTCTTTAAGGAATAAATTATTCTTGTCTGGTATAAAAAAAATGTGTCGATTGTGGTCTCGAATAGTTCATAGAAACTTTCCCCACAACATGTAAATATTTAAGTTGAAGTTAAGTCTGTCTCTTAAAGTCTTTGTCTTCATCTGCGAGAGGTGTACACTATTTGAATTCTGGTAAAAGTTTTAGCGAGAAGGTTACCTATATTTATCGTTTAGTTAGAGTACCCTCTGTAAGGTATATGTACTCGGTTTTGTGTATAGTGTTTCCCTAATCTCTTTGAAATGTTCATATGATAAGTTTTTATGAATGTGTAGTTTAAATCTTAGCACTATTATCATTTCGTTTCGAAAGAAGTTGATAAATATATATGATGTTTATATTAATGATGGGACCCTGTTGCTGTGAGGGTACCCATCAGGAGTTCTATGGACCATTCTCACCTCGGCCTGAATTGTCTATACAACTAGAACGCGACAACAGGAGGACTCCGAGACTTTAGTTCTTAGGTTAAGTACCACTATGGCATGACTATTACTACTAATTTATCAATCAAATTAAATTTGAAAGTCTTAATATGTGTATTACTAATGTTTTACCATGGCAAATACTTGCAAAGCTTTCGACCACACAAGGTACTGGTGTCGGGCCCTACCCGTCATGCAACAAGTATTCAGGTTCTGTGTATAGTGACCCATCAATCTTATCCTTTTGATTTTACTAGTACTGAGGGTCAAGACTCTGTCTCGTCTTTGTCACTTATAAATAAATTTTGTCCCTTTTCTTATATCGGTTGGTTAAAGGTATGCCCTATTTTTATGTTGACACTTCAGTACTTGGAAAGAAACACAAATCTTGTGCCTCGTTGGATTTGTAAAATAACTTTAAAGGGGTTAAATCCTCGACCATTTCTTTTCCTGTTTCTGTGTGTAGTCAGAAAATACTAAAGTAGTGAATTGCACTCACAGCTATACAATGTTATGGTTCTTTGTAATATCTAGACAACCATTCTTTTATTAAGAAGTAATACAGTCATTATATTTTGAGGTTATTTAGTCGTGACTATTTATAAAAGTTAAATGGACTTCGTACTTCTATTTTCTGAGTTCGTCATATTTATTTCCATTTCCAAACTGGTATGTATTATAAATCTCGATTCGTTTCCTGGAATATTCTTTCCATCTTCCAGAATTTTCTTATTACTAGTTATACAGATGTTTCTATTAAACATTTACGAACTAGTTTTGTATTACAGAGCTCGATTCCTTTCCTAGAATATTCTGGCTGTCTTTCCAGAATTTTCTTATTACTAGTTATACAGTCGTTTCCACTAAAATTTCCGAACTGGTTTTGTTTTACAGATATCGATTCGTTTCTTGGAATATTTTGTCTATCTTTCCAGAATTTCCTTATTACTAGTTATACAGTCGTTTCCATTATAATTTCTAGGCATGGTAGTATACCAGTAGTTATAAAGTCTTTATATCCTAGTACTATAATTATGTGAGCATTAAGGGCTTGGTTCTACTATAAGTATGTTGTTGTATTCACACTTTCTAATTTCATTCATCCTTATTATGTATTTATAACTATAAATAGGTAGACTTGTTCCAAGTATAAATTTATCACTGGTAGAGGTTTAAACTATGTCTATTTCCATCCATTCATAATTCAACTTATTGACAGTTACATAATTACAAACAGGCAGGCTTATTTGAGCATAGATTTAAGTCTGGTAGGGATCTATTTGTTTCCTGTTCCATCCATTTGTAATCTAATTAATAGTGAGAATTCACACAACGATGATACTAGATATATCTATATGAATACCCTCTTTTAATCAATAAAGCGATTCTTGAGTTAGAAATTATTTCAATAGAAATATTTCACCCAACAATGTATCCATGTATTTTGATCATCATTTTAGCATAAATGGACATCTATAACTAGAAGAAAGGTAGAGGACTATATATGAACTGGTTCGCTGAAAAACAAAAGGAACAACCACATTCCTCCCAACCTTAGAACAAGGCAGCCAAATCACTTGTCCTGTTCACCCCTTATTCTGACCATGAATCCATGAGGGATAACTCAGAAGTCCTCCTCAGCAATGTCATTCCACTACATAAATCTTCTCCTTACCTCACACTCAACAAGTAGTGTTTATTACAACATGCAAACAATGATATTTCCCCTAGCATACTAGGCAACATCTCGCCTCCTCACATATGCTATATATCTAAAAAAAAAAAAATCCTAGGTCTTTTCCCTCCCTTGGAAATTTTCCCATATTTACAAATCCCTGATTTTTAGGGGCTGCTAATGGCCAAATTCCTTATTTGACACTTGTAACAATCAGCCCCGAGGTAGTTCCAACATGTTCCCCAATCATGGAGTCATGGTCAGTTGATTTTAACATGGTTGTTCCATTTGTCCTCCTGCAATAATTATAAATTATTTGGTTTCATACAAGTGTCATAGTCAAGTAGTTAGTTGAGTCAGATCAGATCTCTAGCCAATAGTCAAAATCATTAATTACAATTTACCAAATTCGAATTTTGGAATTTCCATAAATGGCAAAAATTTTCCAAATTCAAAAATTAATTTTCGAATTTGGAATAATTTTCCTAACCAATTTTCAAATTCAAAATTAACTTATTTTTTGGGGGATGTCACATCCTTTCCCTCTTCAATAAAAAATTTTCCTCAGTGTCCGTTCCTTCCTTGGAATAGGATTTGATGAGATTTCCACAAATCTCCCTCCAACTCCCAAGTGGCCTCCTCAGGACTAATGTGCTTCCATTGCTCATTTACCTGAGCAACGACTCTGTTTCGAAGTTTTATTTCTCGCCGGTCCAAAATGCACAGGGGTTCCTCTTGGGACTCACCTTTTGGTTCCACCTGCACCAAGTTCCAATCAATCATATGAGTAGGGTCATGAACATACTTTTTCAACAAAGAAACATGAAATACATTATGAATTTTTAGATTCCCTGGGAGAGCAAGTTGGTATGCTACGGTTCCAATTCGAGCTAGTATCTCGAAGGGCCCACAAAACCTGGGTGCCAACTTGGCACAGTTCCTTGGCTTTAGTGAGCTCTTCTAGGCTTTGACTTTTAAGTAAACATGATCTCCCACTTGAAACTCCAGGTGTCTTCTTTTTTGGTCCACATAACGTTTTGGTCTACCATGTGATTCTTTTAAGTTATGTTGTACCTTTCTTACCATACCTTCCATTTCTTGGAGCATCTCTGTTCCAACCATAAGCCTGTCAACCGGGTTGTCCTAGCTAATTGGCATCATACACTTTTTGTCATACAGTACCTTGAGGGGGCTCAATTTAGACGATGTTTGGTACCCATTGTTATATGCAAATTCTACGAAGTGTAGGTAGTCTTCCCACTTGCTTGGTTTTGTTCTTACATACATCTGGAGCATATCCTCTACGATTTGGTTCGTTCTTTCAGTTTGTCCATCCTTTTGTGGGTGATAACTCATACTAAAATTCAAATTATTATTTATTCCTGCAAACAATTCTTTCCAAAAAGCAGATGTGAGTTTTACGTTTCTATCTGAAATCACCATCTTGGGAATACCATGCAGTCTAAAAATTTCTTTCATAAATATTTCAGCGATGTTTATAGCTTTAAAAGTAGACTTTATAGGAATAAAGTGTGCAAACTTACTAAGTTTATTGATTACAACCATAATAGAATCATTATGTTTCTGAATTTTAGGAAAGCTTGTAATAAAGTCCAGCGATATGGTCTCCCATTTCCATTCGGGTACTAGTAAGGGCTGTAATAGGTTGGCTAGATGCTGGTGTTCAGCCTTTACATGCTTGCAATCTTGGCACTTAGCCAAGTATTCTGTTTTTTCTCCCTTCATATTAGGCCAATAAAATAATTTCCTAAGTGTTGTTATCGTTTTTTGGTATCCTGGATGACCAAAATATGGTTTCTTATGCACTTCATCCAAAAATGTTATCTTTAAATCTATTGAATCTGGTATGTAAAGTCTTTTTTTAAATCGTAATAGTCCATTTTTATCGATACCCATATCTAGTTTGTCTGAGTTTTTTGTAGTGTTTTGTAATTCTTTCACTATCTTAGTGTAATTTTTGTCGTTAATACATGTAGTCCTTATTCTCTGTTCCATATCACTTTCTGCCCTGCTGACATTTATTTCAAATAACCCATGGACTCTTTTCCTTAAAGCATTTTCTAACTTTTTTTCCTTACCCTTGATATGTCTTACCTCAAAGTCGAATTCGCTCAAGAAGGCTAGCCACCTTGCTTGCCTTGAATTAAGATCTGGCTGGCTAAACAAATATTTCACACTACTATTATATGTCAATAATAGAAAATTTCTTCCCATTATGTAGTGTCGCCACATTTTTAAGGCGTGTATTACCACTGCCAATTCTAAGTCATGAGTGACGTAGTCTCGCTCATGCTCCTTTACTTTATGAGACTCATAACAAATAACATGTCCTTCTTTAGTTAGGACACCACCTAGTCCTTCTATACTCACATCAACACAAATGATGAATTCTTTATCTGGGTCCTCTACCCTTAAAATGGGTGTGGTTGTTAATAATTTCTTCAACTTATTAAAATTGTCTTGACACTTTTGTGACCAGTTAAACTTGGTCCTTTTCTTTTGTAATGATGTGATAGGGTAAGCTATTTTGGAAAACCCCTCTATGAATTTGTGATAATATCCAGTGCTTCACATGACTGACTGGATATCTGCTACATCCTTCGGTACCGACCATTTCATAATGGCCCTTATTTTCTCAGGATCGACTACAATACCTTCTGCAAATATTACATGTCCTAGGTACTGTATATTTTTCTGATAAAAATCACACTTATCAAATTTAGCATATATTTTGTTCTTACTTAAAGTTTGCGGAACTATTCTTAACTATTCTTTGTGTTCTTATTCTATTTTAGAATACACCAGAATATCGTTAATGAATACCAATATGAATTTTTCCAAATAATGACTGAAAATACTATTCATTAAACACATAAATGTGGTTGGTGTGTTAGTAAGTCCAAAAGGTATAACTACAAATTCATAATGTCCATATCTTGCTTGAAAAGATTTTTTGTTTATGTCCTCATCCTTTATCCTAACTTGGTGATAACTGGATCGTAAATCCAACTTCGAAAATATCTTGGCCCCACCTACATGATCGAACAGATCATTTATCCTAGGTAAGGGGTACCTGTTATTAATAGTCATTTTGTTCAATTGTCTATAATCGATACATAGTCTTAGAGTACCTTCTTTCTTTTTCACAAAGAGGACTGGTGCTCCCCATGGTGAAACGCTCAGTTTGATATACTCTTTGTCCAACAATTCCTGTAGCTGAATTTTTAGTTCTGTCAATTCCGGCAAACTCATTCGATAAGGTTATTTAGAGATAGGGGCTAAACCCAGTAGCAGGTCTATAGAAAAGTCTATTTCTCTTCTAGGGGGTAATTCAAGTATTTCATCAACAAACACATCTTTGAATTCATGTAGAACAACAAAGTATTCCAAGTCGGATTTGTCTTCTTTTTCTAATGGTTTGTTACTTGGATGGCGTAAACTTGACACCCCTTTGTCATGCATTTCTTGAATTCCATTGCTGAAACTTGTCTAACTGATATTCGTTTTGGTATACCTTGGACTTTCCTAGTAGTGTCATTTTTGTCTTTATACTTTAGTGTCTTTTCATAATAATCTAGTATTGCTTTGTTCTTTTCTAACCAATCCATTCTGATAATCACATCATAAGGTCCTAGTGGTAGACTGTTCAGATTTTTTCTTATGTTTTAACCATCTAAACTGAACTCATAATAAAAAATAAAGTCAACCACTTTTCTTTTAGTTCTTGTTGCTAGTTGTACAAGCCATAATTTCGTGTGTCTCATTTTCTTTAGTTTATTTGAATCTACTATACCAGCAGTGATGTAAATTAGCGTAGCTCCAGGATCAATTAAAACAAAAATTCGAGTGTTATTGATTTTACCTTCGATTTCCACCACAGAGGACTGGTGGCCAGCTTGTCGACCATCTATGACTGCATTGATTCGATGTAGTCTTCTACCCACATCACCCACCATTGAGGCTTTCTACAGATTATGAACAACAATTTTGTTTGTTGAATTTAAACATGGACAGTTCCTCCTTAGATGAGGTTCTCCACATTCCCATCACTTCAATGGTTCACGGGGAATGCCCCCAAACTTCTTTGTTCCCATATTTACCGGTTTACCATTGCCTTGTGTATTTGGAATGTTGGGGTGAAAATCTCTTCTGGGAAATATTTTTGTTGTGTTCTAATACGGAGTTGGTTGGTATCGCTTCTTCCATTGGTTCATTCGGTCTTGTTTCTTATCCTTCAAAGATTTAGGAAATTATGTCCGTTGTTTGTATTGGTTGTAACACATTTGAGATTTCTTGAATACTTCACTCAAGGACTTGCGATTATCAAATTTGATTCTGTCCTTGTAGGACTGTGGTAAACATCTTAAGAACCGTTGGATTTTCACTTTATCCTCCCGGATATAAGGTACAAACCTTAGCAATTCCAGGAATTTATTCATCATATCTTCCATAGACATTTGACCAAGTTGTAACTCATAAAATTATTTTGTTTTTCTTTCATAGTATCTTTCAGATAGGTACTGTTTCCTAAAGTCATACCATTCCATATTTTTCTCCTTTAGTCCCTTGGAAAATTTCAGATCTTGCCACCAAATGATGGCGTTTCCTTTCAGAATGTAAATGGCCATTTTGACCTTCATATTGCTGGAATAGTTGTATATCTGGAAATATTTTTTGATGTCTAATAACCATGCTTCCACTTCCTCCCATGTTCTAGATTCTCCATCAAAGGTAGATGGTTTGATTTTCATAAATTCTCCCTCAAGGTGGTCTACTTGTTTTCTTTTTCTGTCCGTTTTTGTTTTTTCCTCAGCTAAAGGTGTACCTTCAGATGAGTTGTCCCCTTTTTTTTCTTCAGGCCCAGAATTCTTGGAGGCCCTTTTTCTGACCTCTTCTTCATGGTTATCATCCTTTGGGATTTTCTTTGTCGCTATACTGCACAACAGGACTTCATTTATTTCCCATTGTTCCTGTTGTGCCTTCTTCAGTTTCTCATTATCTTCTTTGAAAACCTCTAGCTCAACAATGATATTCCTCATCATTTCTAGAACCTCAGTAGGTGAGCTTCCATCACTATTTTGTCGTGGATCTTCAGGAGGTATTTTCTCAGGATTCCCATCCAGTCTAATTTCTGCATCATCTTAGGCTGCCATGATTAACACAAAACAGAAACGGGTTTTCAATTTGTAACAATAAAGGTTTACTAGTTTTTACATAAACAAAAATATATGCTAAGTAAATAATGTGGCTCTGTTCAAGGTCCATGTGTTGTAACCTTGGCTCTGATACCATATGTAGTGTACCTCAAATTTGACATAGAAAAAAAGAAAATTATGGGACATTAATCTCCAATTTCGTTTAATAGATTCATAGAAAAGGGTAGATAAAGTTCACTTTGATCATAGATTAATATTCTACCTGTCACATGAGGACAATCCTACACTAGACTAACTTTAAACTTTATATAAGGGGCTCTCCAAAATTTCTAACACCTTTCTTAAGCACATGTATTTTGTTTCATATAGATATTAAATACATATACATATATCCATCTATATGTTAATGTACATTTAGGATTTGATTCCTAACTTTCCGTTTTAAAATTTGATTCTTCATGCCTGCGTGCAAGTCTATATCACTGACCTTGTAATAATACAACACCTAACAAAATGAATGTAACATCGGGCATTATACCCTTAGTATAAAACACATAACATATCATAGGTTATAAATACCATTTGATAATGTATGAGTCATTTAAACGGATTTTCCTTATGGATTCAGTCATTTTAAAGTTGTTTTAGTCATTCAACCTTAAATTTTTAAATAAGGAAAATCCCATGTAAAAACCCCTATTCAACTAAATCTTAACTAAGCTTCGTCTCACCAATAGAGTTAGGGACTAACTAGTCCCAATTGGAGAGTCACAAAGTGACTTTCATTAATTTCATTTTTCTGTTGATAAGGGAAGGAGGTGTACTTGTTAGAGAGGAGTTAAGGTTCTGCTCTTGTGAATTAATGGTGTCCTATATGCGCCAGTCCCAATAGGCCTTCCGCCTTACTGTTGGTCCCCAGTTTTGACCATGCTCTTTGACTATATTATATACCACAGACCTCCACGACTATTCTCGGATCAAGGATCCGTTTGTTTCTATGCATCTTCGTTTTCGACTGTTATGAACAATAAGACTTCTATTAAAACCCGGGATCACTCCTCAGAACGGGTTACTATTACTATTGTTACAGTTGCTATTGCTATTGTTATCGTTACTGGATTATGTAATACCGTGGATCTATGTTTTGAATACAGACCGCTGTTACGTTCTATTACTTGACTGTCATATGATCTGAGCATTATTTTGATGAGTTAATGAGGCGTGAAGTTACACTGTATTTGCATAGAATGATCTAGTCGGCTCTGGTTGTTTCCCACAGCGTTTCTGCCGTTGGCTCTGGTTGTTTCCCACAGCGTTTGTGCAAGTCGTTGCCTTAATTTGCAATAGATTTAGTTGTGTTGTTGTAGCTTTAGTTCATTTCAATATTTTAGAACTTGCATCCGAGGTAGCTTAGCGTTCACAGATTTAGCTTTAGTTTATCATAGCTTCAGTTCATTGCAGTGTGTTAATGCTTGCTTACACGACAGTTTAAAAGTTTCAGAATCATGTTTATTCATTCCTCAACAGACTCAATTTCCATATTGTTATCTTTTTATGTTGGTGAATGTTAAACGCAGTACTGATGCCTGTAGGGTTAGCATATGCATATGATTGTTTGGATTTTCACTTTCACTTCGAACATAACTAGAATTAGCATGCACTTTTATTTGTTAGACAGTAGTTGCCTTGCGTGCTTAGAACAATTAGGTTACAGTTAGAACAAAAGGAGCTCCTGGTACCAGTTAGTGGCATAATACTCTGTTTTCTTGTAGACAGAATAGACTAATTTTTGTTGTTCAGAATGAATGCATTTTCAACTATACTCTATGTGTCTTAACTTAAACGGAAAGGATGATGGTAGATGATTATACATAGAGGTAGAATGATTTTGTAGAACCACACTTTTGAATAGAAATAGCAGTACCAGCATTTGAGCACAAGACTGTTTTTTCTGTTTATGACTTAGTAGGAAATGCTCAGTTTCGAGTTAGTTATTAGAATTCAAGTTTTCA